>VXAL01018077.1:109882-145043 GCA_013399475.1 Chauna torquata | reverse complement strand
AAAAAAAATATATATATATATATCCTACTTCTGAATTATTTCAGGTGCAATGCATGATTATTTTCTTCTAAGAAGCCCTGTGCAGTGTGGGATTTGGCCTTTTTAAAGAAATATCTTGGGCTGCTGCTCTCATATGGGACTGGACCTCGGTAAGCTTGGAGTCTGTGAAATGTATAGGACTGAGGGGCATTGGTTTCTCCTGGTAGGTGTCAAGTATGAGATCTGTTCTCCACGGCACCTTTCCAAAGGCAGTGACTCAATCTGTACGGGAGACTGGGGAAAGGTTGCCTGAGAGTGAGCGAACTGGGGCTAGGAGATGAGTTCTGCAGTGTTTCATTTAAAAACCACAATGCCTAGTGATCCACTCAGCTCTGGGTATTAGCGGGTGTGTAACTAATATGTTTTGTCTGGAAGTGCTGGTGATTTCCTGGAGCCAAATACTTTGTGAACTGGAAGACAGAGGGATGCAGCCACATGTCTGCTGCTGTGACACAGTACCAGTACGTGGACCATGCTATGAAGGAGCTGCTGGTAAATCTGATGAAACTGCACCTGGAAGTCTGAGTTGTACCAAAGACTCTTTCAGAGTCTGTATCTGGAACAGACCAAGTCAATTAGCTGACCGTTGATCAAGGCCGTTTTTCTTGTTAACTTTTTCAGTTGCTACTTCCTAGCCCTTCAGCCTTGACAGAAGGAAGGTGTCTTATCTCGTCAAGGTGTCCTGATAAAATGTATAAATAATCCTAAAGTGCACCAATAGTCACATGAAAAGACCTGTAAGCCGTGATAGTAATGTCACCTCAACTTGCGGTATACAGACTGTAGATTTATGCAAGTATTTAATAGTGGCTTGCCAAGAGAATCGGTACTCTTTTCAAAAGGAATCTTTCTTTGTGTCTTTTGATATTTAAAGAGCTGTAATTACAATGGCAAAGCTTTGAATTCTTTTTTTTTTTTTTTTCCTGTCCTCTTTTACACATTAATTTATGGACCAATCCAACATTACAGACAAGCTAATGAAAGAACCACATACTCCCTTTATAATTTTTTCTTCTTTTTACAGTTTCACTTGTGTGGATGAATGCAAAGTAGTTAATGCTATAAATAAGTTTAATGATGTATCTCTTCTCTCAATTGCTGGTTGTTGATGCTGCAGTCCTCCATAATAGGAAAAGACAAGAATTGCATTTAAATCTTCGTCTCTCTCTTTCTCTCCCATGCTCCGAAAGGTTCCTCCAGCTACTAAATACAAGTATTGCTCTCTCAGTTCTATTCTATATATTTAAAGATCTGAACATGATTCCCCCATCACGTCCCTTCCCCTCCCTTTTTGTATTTTTAGCTTTTCAAAAAGATCAAAATTACATAAGCCAATTTCAGTAGCTTCAGCAAAATCAGCAAAATTTGGCAACCTCCTATGTAATAATGTCTTTTCAGCTGGTCAGAGTTGGTGGTGTACAGTAGCAGGTATAAAGAGAGGAAATTCCTTCTGCGAAATTTTTACTACTACCTCATGCAGTATCCGTGTATTGTCAAACTTGTTATGGGGAAGCCTGGGACTTGCATTCTTCAGGACTGAAAGTGATATTCTGCCCCGAATAGCAAAGATTATGCTACATCCAGGTCAAAGAGCTTAATAACAATCTAGTAGTAACCTAAACTGGGGAATATCTGGGTTGTCTTTTGCAGTTTGTTGCAGAGGTTACTAATCTAGGTGCAATCCTGTGCTAACAGGACTATATGACTTCCAGTGTTTTGATTTGGTTTGTCTAGAGCACAGACAGAACAAGCCTAAGTTCACTTTGAAACAAGATGAATAGGGCTCTATATTCCCAACTGGTAATGTGGAAAGCTATATATTACTTCCATAAAACCTAAGTTAGCAACACTAATCATGCTCTCTATGCAGGGAAAGAAGTACCTCAATTAGAAAGCCTACAAGGATAGCAAAGCAGTTAATCTCATCTACCTCACATATTTGCAATAGGTTTGGGAAAAATCTGCCTCTGAAGGCCATAGCTATATCAAGAGCTGGGCGGTAATTTCCATGTAAGGGACATATCTGCAGAGTGAAAAATTTAATTGTGCCCCTTTATCTATGGAGAAAACAATAATGTAAAAATACTTTCCAGGATATCTTTGAGAGCAACAAGCTCTTTTTACAAAGGATCTCTCTATTGAAAGCATTGTAAATGATACAGATTCCCAAGGGAATTATCTGTCTGTCTGTAATGCTGATGCAGAAGTGTGACAAACAGAGATATCTTGGTAGGTTCAGGAGTAATATGCGATTTGAGGATGGTGTTACAAGATGCTATGGGACCAGCACTTTGCAACATGGCAAGTGCCTCACCACTGCATTGAGGAGCTGGGCCTGACACTCATGAGAAACTGGAAAACCTCAAGGTGCTTTAATTTGGTAAGGTTTTACTTCAGAAGACTGAGAAAAATGTTTAAAAATGAACGTGAGTGAAACTCCTTCTCTTGGAAAGGTCCAGATATGTCTTGGACATTATTCCATGTTGTCATCCTCACTCTCGCTTTCCCTAGTCACATTACATTTAATTCTTCTTTTATGGTGTAGGATAGTTTCTATGGCCAGGGTGGAGGGTGCCTCAGCTCACGTTGGCTGTGGGGGTGACACTCTGAATTTAACACATAAATGTGAGAAATTAATACAACGAAGCATCACTGAGCTGTTCCACAAAAGACGAGAAGTCTTCTTTCCTATGCTACAGTGTTTTAGAAACAGAGGAGAGCTCTCCTCTGCAAGGAAAGAAAGGATGCAGATGCCTGCTCCCAGAAGTGGATCTGGACTGTCAATGAAGTTGTTGGAGAAATGTGGTACCAAAGATCAACCAATGGGTGGAGTTAATGAGGATCTAGTGGAATCCCCTTCTGGGTCCTTGTGTATCCCTTTAAAGACATTTAATTCAGAATTAATTAATGAATGAGGCAGTTCAAAGACTGCTTGTCTTTGGTCGGTCTGCCTTAAAGGACTAGGCATGAAACAGGAAAATGAGAAGCCTGCCAAACAAGCTGGTGGGGTCTTGAACCAATGCCAGAAGAAATAGCAGAGTTCTTGATTTTCTTTGCATTTTGTTCAGGCCTAGGACACTAAATGTTCTTAGCAAAAGCATCCAACTGAGTTGTCTGAGTCCTTCTGACATTGATGGAACTATAACAGAAAACTGAGATGATCTCCTGAAATAAGACTTTATTAAACAGTTTCCTTATTTTGGGAGAAAATAAAAAGTATTTCATTCATTCTCATGAGATGCAGTTTTCCTCACAGTATTTCTCCATTATGGTCTTCTGTTTATTATTGCAATAGTGATACTTAACTCTTTTCATGTCAGAAATGTTTTGAAATTAATGAAAATATTTAAACAACTCTTTCTGGTGGAAAAAGCAACTTACAGTTTATTTGTGTGAAACTTTCCATACAAAATAGAAACTAGGGAAAGTTTTCTTTTCATCTGCATAACTGTTATGTTAAATTGCACATTAGTTTTTACATGGTAGTGTTCAAAATACTCCTGCGAAATACTGTTCACAGCCAGGGAACAATGGGAGAGCAGGTAATTAAACACCTGCAGATTTTCATAGATCTTAATGGAAAAGTGTGTAGTCTGGCAGATAATGTGTCTCTTAAGTTGAGTAAGTAGAATATTTGAAGTACTGTTAAAGCAGCACTTTTATTGACATTTTGAACACTTTTTCCATCAATGCCATTACAGATTAATTATTTTCAATTTTCTTAAGTGCCACGTTAATCTGCATCAGGTCACATGGTGGAAAAGGAAAGCTCTGAAACATCTAAAATCCTAGAGAGGTATATTATGATAATCATTAAATATTTAATCTTAACTTTAAATTCATTTAAGGTCATATATCTGTGAATTTTTCATTGGCTAGTTAGATTTTTTAATTAAAAATGTGAAAAGTAGTGGCCTTATATATTCTACTAAACAAATTTTTCAGGAATCAGTTCCTTAGGATTTTTGCTTTTTTTTTTTTTTTTTTTTTTTAATGGGNTTTTTTTTTTTTTAATGTGGTGGAAAAGATGTAAATTTGAGAGAACTTTCAGAAGTCAAATGGGGGTTAGTTCAGAATTTTCTTTGTAGCAAACTTTTTTTTTTTTTTAAAACAGCTTTAATATTTAGTCGTAAGGTCTGGAATCTTCTACATCTCTAAGAGAACTAAGTGCCAAAATTGTACTGAAATTCAATTACATTTGGGAGCCTAGTCCCTCTATAATGACTTTAACATATCAGTCAAAATTAAATTGATCATTTGCAATAGCTGGTATGATAATTCAGGAGAATTTACTACCAGTATATGCTATTTCAGGAACTGTNAGAAGCAGTACTCCGGTATTAAGATATTTATTTAAAAAAAAAAAAAAAAAAAAAAAAAAAAAAGGGAAAGAAAGAAGGAATAAGAAAAGAAAAGAAAAGAATATTCAGTAACTTAAGAAAACCTAGAGGAACATGAAAATGTGTCCGTTTAGCTCAGGTGTTGTCTTGTTGTATATCAGAGCTGAACATGATGAAAGTTTTGTCCTGAATGGCATTTGATTTGTAATCTATAAGAGCTCTTATTAGATGGAGCTTTCCCTTGCTTAATTTTTTTTTTTTTTTTTTTCTGTAGCAATGACAAACCAAATTTTTGGTAACACAAAGCTGCTAGGGCTGGATGGAGAGTGGAGTAATGCTGTTAGGCTTTGTGTATTCAGCGGCCAAGTAGAAATGAACTGGTTGTGCAGTGAAATTTCCAGTGGGCAGACGAAAATACACAGGCACATCCGAAACCCCAGCCAAGCCTAAAGCAGTGCTTTGAAGATAGAAATGATTACTGTGAAGCCACTCTCCCCTGCTTATCCCTGTGCATTTCTGTGCTTCCTTGGTAACATAGAGAAGAGGTTTCACCAGCCCTGCAAGAGGTTTTGTTCTGAATGCTGCTGGACTGATGCAAGTGAGGAATCACTGGAAAATGCAGTGCATGACGAATGATGCAATGAGCTTCTCCCAGCCAGCTGGACAAACTCGCTGGCTTTGGATGATGTCCTGAGAACGGGCAGATTCTGGGCCCTTTGCTGAATCCAGTCACACATGGATCATTTCTTTGAGTCCCACGAATGTCCAGGTGACAAAGTTCCCACCCATCGTCAACACCCCTCTCTGCACCTGGCCAAGTTGAGCTTGGCTGTGGCTTTGAATGTTAGTTCTGTGCCTCAGCCCCCCTGCAGGTTAGGTATGACCTTCCTGAGCTTGAAGTGAAAGTGCTGTGGGTTGAGGTAATGCAAAGCCCGTGTGTGGCTACTTAAGCTCTGCAGGGTCTACAGAGAGACAGGCAATCTATCCAGCACCAGGCTTCAGGATGGCACATTGCACTAGAAACAAACCTGAGGTAGCGTGTGCCTGCTTACGGGCTTATGTGTGCAAGCGAGATCTGGTTAGAGGAAAATGCCTTTTTGTTCTTAAGAGAAATACCCAGAGATGGGAAGAGAATCAACAAATGTTACTCTAGTGCTGGTTGTCTTTCCTCTCTTTCTGTTGTGATATGTCAGGGGAGCCTGGACTTGGACTGCCTGGGTAGCGACTCATATGCTCGTGTCTGCTGTTGGCTTCAGCAGACCCTGGGACCCAGCAGCCTCTCCCATCGCCACAGCTGCCAGCTCTGCGCGGTGGGCACAGGGCACTGCTACCCTTCCCTCTCCTCCAGGCTCGTCCTCTTCCTCCTGCAGATGCTCAGCCAGATTAACAGAGCTCAGCTCTGCTCTGCTGCTCATCTCTCTTTATGTTTCCTCTTGAACTCTGTGGTTTTGCTTTCCTTCCCTGTTTCATTAGCAAAGTGCTGAGAAAGAGTTAAATAATTTGGGCAGCGTGCGCGCATGTGACCGTGGAATTACGAAAAGCCCTGGCTCCGGCAACTCAGCAGCCGACAGGGGATTCGGGGGTGCGGGGCTGCAGATGGCAGCGCGTTATTACAGCCGCAGGATTGACGAACGCTTGCTGCAGAAATCTCTTGCCCTTGCCACAGAGACTGACCTTGAAACACTGCAGAATTCCTTGTGTGGATTTCCATGTGCCTGTACCCAAAAGCCTGACTTTGTTGGAGGTGTTTACTCTGCCCGGTAGCTGTGTAGATGACGCCGTCTGTTTGTTACTGAAATGGACTGTTGCGGACTATCCGAGCACTCCCGTATTTTTCAGTTGTCTAAGGAATACATTTGATTGCATGAGTCCATTTTTAGTTGCGGCTATTCATCTGATATCTTTTCTTTGCTGTGCTCAAAGCTGCTTTTATGCCTCTTGGTATCTGTTCCTGAACCTTCTATAAATGCAGGATGTCGGCGAAGATGGGCAAAGAGAGAAAGAGGATACTTGGTTCTGCCCACTAAAATGATTCATTGTTCCACTGTTTCCTTGTTTCACAGTTTCCCTGCTCATAATCATTTCTGTAACACAGTGGTTGAAAATATTAAACTTAGTTTTGATATAACATAAAAAATAGACTGTTTTTTTGAAACCAGGAAAAAAATTTTTTTTTTGTCTGTTGTGAATAAAGCAGTAATATTCCAAATTAATACCACCCCCACCAAAAAGAAAAACAAAACCAAACCAACATTTATCACTGGCAAAACATTATAACAAAGCCTTAAAAATCATGTCAATATTTCTTGGTGATTTATGATGCACTCCTGGACAAACAACCTGAAGCAACTTACAGAGGTAAGGCAAGGAGAACACTGTCAACTTGGAAAACTAACTGATGAGATTTCACAGAAAATAAGTCTCAGGAAAACGTTGCTCAAGAGAATGGTAGACCTTATAAAGAAGTTACACTGAGGCCACAAGTGAAAACTGCCCAGTGTAGGGGGAGGCTAGAGAGTAGAGTAAAAAATCAGATGTAGCTGTCTCATAACTGCTTATATGACCTTGAGCAAAAGAAGGATCTGTTAAGAAAGGGAAAACAGATCAAGTTACCAAACATAAATATAAAACAATTAGACTTGCCAGTAAAGACAAAGTCAAAAGGACAAGATATGAATCAAGATGCATGTTACGTTGGGTGTAAATGATAACAACAAATGATCTTATGCAGTTAGCAAGAAGACAATCAAGGAAAAATTGGTCCACTGCTCAAAACAGAGGGAAAGCTACCAAATGTGATGAAGTCTGAAATTCTGGATTTCCCTGTTTTAGTTCTCACCAAAAAAGACCATGCTCAGGTTATTCATACAGTCACCAACTAAAAGGATCATAAACAAGAAACATTTTTCAGACATAAAGAAAGTACAGGTTAGAGAGTATTCAGAAGACTTCGATCCATCCATTTGGAAAATATCAGTATCCCAATCTCATTGAAAAACAAGATGAAACAATTCCCAAAAAGTGAAAGACTTCTTTTGAAATATCAAGAACAGTAGTTGAGATTTTAGAAGTTTGGAAAAAGACAAACAAACAAACAGAAAGATTATTGTTTTTAAAAGGGTGGAAAGAAGGAGCTTGTGAATTAGAAACCAATGTAATTTCAATTCCCAGGAAAACAAACAAACAGAAAATTCTATTATAACAGCTATTTGCAAGTACCTAGAAATTAATGAGATGCAGGGCAGTCATCACGGAGGGTTGTTGTGAACAAAGTGCATCAAATGAGTCTGATATTTTTCTATTAAAGTGACAAACCTTACGGGGAGAGAGAATACAACAGATATCCCGAGTCCTAAATTTCAGTGAGGCTTCTCAAGTTGACTTGCATGATATTTAAAAGTAAGCTACAGATTCAAATTCTAGACAAAACTACTATAATGCAGGTATAAACACTGAAAAATTGTGCTGAGTTTGTTTTCAGTTTAGGACATTGTGTTTTGCATTGGCTCAGGAAGTTGTTTTGTTCTTGTCCTGAGCTTCAACTTGCTGAATGTTTTGATTCCTTATACGGCTAACAAAATGAAAAATATGCTTATTAAATCTATGGATGACTTCAAGGTGGGAAGACCTGGAAATATCCTGGAGGAGAGCATTAAAATTTGAAATGAGCCAGCGGAAAAAGTAAGATACAATTCAATTCTGAAAATTCTACTCTTAGGCATATATAATCAGCTGCAAAAACACGAAGTGAAGAACAAGCTCATCTATAGAAAAGGGTCCAGAGGACATAGTGGAGGTAAATTGCATGAGTCAACAAACTACCTGCTGTTACAAACAAATGCAGATGTGCTGGATTGTATAAATCATGTCTGCTAGATGTGGTCTTGCAAAATGAACAGTATGGTGTTAGTTTTGGTCACCGTGTTTGAAAAAGGCATTTACTGACAAGACAGAATTCAAAAGGATAAAAGGGAAAGCATTCTCTAGGAAATGTTTGTACTGAAATCGAGAAAATATGCTCTCTAGAATAACTTGGGATTCATTTATGTCTTTCGATATTAAAAAAAAAAAAAAAAAGCTTCATAAAAGAGGTTGGGTTTCCAGTTGGCTTTTCCTATATGGATAAGGCAAGAAGTAAGGATTTTAAGTTAGCAAGGGAGACTTCAGTTATGACTCAAGGAAAATAAATAAGGATAGCCTAGCCTGGGAAAAAGCTTTCTTGAAAACTTTGGGCAACTTGTCATAAGAAGTCTCTAAGAGATTGGGAAGTACCTATCAGAAGCAGTGTGGAAGTAAGAGGATAAGGGATGAACCAGATAAAGCTTGGAGGACTCTTCCAGGCTTTCCTTTCTAAGTTTTTATACTTGCTGTTTGAAGGGTGAAATGTTTATGCCCCAAGCAGAGTATTAGGGGCAGATCTTCCCATCCTTGTCCTGTCATGATTTTATTTGGTGAGATTCCAAATAATTGGTTCAATTTTTTCCTGTTAATGAAAATTAACAGTTTCAATAAGCTCCTTTAACCTTGCGTTTTTATTGAGCAGGATATGTTAGAACGGGCCTGAACTTAGGCTGCTATCAGTGATAATATCAATGACAAAAATCTTAGCATCAGGGCTTTGGTGCTGATAAGATTTATAGATTTCTACTTTTTTTCCTATAAAATAGTACTGAAGTTGCTCTTTCCTCACTGTGAGGCAGGTATTGATTGTTGCCTCTTATATGTGTAATATATTATAGCAGGAGTCAATAAATATCAGACGTTCTCCTTTCTCATGCCATAGTAAGAATTTTGGGGAGGGAGGCAATGAACTGTACTTTAATCCTACACCAGACATTTTGGTGATGCTCACATGTAGGTGAATTTTCACTTACATATCTAACATTTTCTCAAAAATGCTTTGCATTTGTGATTTTATTAAAACAGTTTAACAGCTACCGTTGTTTTTGCTGTGCTGTCTTTAAGTAATTTGTTGCAGAATGAGCCATTAACATGACTGTATACAGCCTAACAGTTCGGCTGTAAGCTTTTGTAAAGATATTGTGGGTTAGATATTTCTTTGCCTTTTAGTTATAAATAATAGATGATTTCTTTGAGAAGTACATTGCTTCTAATTTAATAGAAAATACTTCAGTAATTGAACTGGCTCTTTGAATTTTATATTGGCAGGCTTGAGAAAACTGTAGTAGCCTATTCAGATGAAATAAATAGAGGTACAAGTATCCTGTATGATGATTACCACTATTATTCTTATTAATAATACCACAACTCCAAGGAAATAGTACAGGAAAGACATTTTTTGCCACAGTCTGATATGACTCCTTTCTACAGTCTTTTTCATATCTGAAAGGAATGTCATACAGCATAGCAGCCACAAACCTTAAATTCGAGTCTAGTCAAGGTGGTTTTATTGAGGAGTTCTGAGAGACAGAGGTACTCATTTGTAGAAAGGCAATTAAGAAAAATCTGCATGCTGTGTGTCAACAGGTGAAATATAAAGGCAGGGACCCTGTCATCTCACATGTTTGGCTCTTGTGGTAGGGCACGCAGCTGGCTATTGGAGCCCAGGCTCTCCCACATTCCTACTTTAGCAACACAGGGCCCCTAGTTTGGGATGTTAGGTACCTGTAAGAATAGATATCTCACCTAGATGGGATATAGGTATCTTGCCCTAAAGTAAGGAAAAATTTCGCCAATTGTTATTTTTGGAGGAATCATTATTCTCCCTTCAGTCCATTCCCATGTCGATAGGCTTTTTTCCCTCAGACAAAAATTTTGGGCTGGTGATGCTAAATGTGCTCTGCTTTCTCTTTAGTAAAAATTTAGTAAGTATTCAGCTTGTGCATTTGCCCTCTCCTGTTCTCATTTGCATTTGATCCCCTCAGTGACTGAGAAGGGAAGCCAGGAGGAGAATGATTTCTTGCTTCTGATTCTGTGAAATGGCACGCTTGGTGCAGCAGTACTGGGGTGGTCACTGGAGGTGTCCCCCACAGACAGTGCTCAGCAAATCGAACGGTCACTTGTTTCTCAGCACCACTAGGAGGTATTAATGTATACTTAAACCGTGCCTTTCTTGCCTTCACATTCAACTGCTGCTGTTACACAGGTCTTGTGCCTAACTTCTATGGAAAGTAGTTCAGAGAAAATAGGAAGAGGCATACATATCCTGAATGGCCATCGCCATTCCCCTTTTTAATGGTACGGCCAGGAAATGCTGCAAAGAGGTACTTTCTCTCTATTAAATGATGGTCGGAAAGCAAGGTACTGAGAGTCAGATGCTGCACGGGCTCCCTGCAGGCCAGATCCTGTGTGGTTATTACCTGTCTGTGAGCTGTTAATGCCTCTTTCACTGAGGGGAAGCTACCTCACGTGGACCACCTGTAAAGGATGCACATTCTCAATCAGTGATTGACAGAGAATTTACAGAGGGTGAATTTGCACAGTCGTACTAACTTGTTCATAGCGATACTCACAAGGTAGGCATTTTTTATCAGCAGAGCAACTGCTGCATATTAAATGCTCGATGACGTCAGAAATGAAATCTGCATGCCGTAGAAAAACTTAGGATATTATCATTGTCTTTCATTTTATTTGAGGTCCTAATAAGATGTTAGAACCAGAGGAGGTTTTGTGGTATTTCTTTCCTATTGGCACCAAAAAGGCAAATATTAATTTCTTTACTGAACTGAGTCCAACATTGCCGAGCTTCGCCACTGTTTAAGCAGGACAGATTCAAAATGCAAGGCCATAGGCTCCTCATATTCAGTGCTTGAACAAGAGCCAGGCTATGTCACTTAATTTCTCTAAGTGGTTGGATCGTTTATGGCTTTTTAAGAATAATGTCACCCACTGCATGTGCTGTGTTAACACAGTTGAAGTATCAGCACTCACTTCTTCAAAAGCATCTGCGTTGCCATATCCTTAAGTCAGCAATTCAGATAATTCAAGCAAAAGCATATGCAAAGCTGCTGTGGGAGACTGGTGAACAGGCAAGAGGTATTGCTTGTTTAGGTGTTCCTCTGCTTTGTGTGCTGACTTTGGTCAATCCCATTCCTAGAGTTGTGGCCATAATTTCTTGGCACTGAGGCTGTTAACCATGGTGATGTTTAAATCCCTGTGTGACTACGAATGTTGTACACAGGAGTACACAGGCTCTTGGAAAAAAAAAGAGCAATCTCTGTTACTGTGTGGTAATAACATATTTTAGAGTGAATACTTTTAAGCCCCTATGTGATTCTCAAAAAGGAAAAATAAAGTTCCCATGATGATTTTGATTTCATTCCCATTGTAGTAAACTCTCAATTTAAAAATGAATTATCAAGTAAGAAATATCAAAAAATCAAAATGAATTGTAATACAGTCCTTTCTCTCCTCCATCCTTGAGACAGAGAAACAAACAAAAAAAGTATTTTAAGGAAAGCTAAGAAAGTAAAAAAGCACTGTTATCTGCATTCTTCTGGGAAGACAGGTATTTCTGCACTAAAACTGCAGGGATCAGAGAAAATAAGAGATTTTTTTTCTTTTCATTCAGTTTTTAGTTGTATACATCTGTCTTCGTTATTTATATAATGCAGTTTTACATTTTATATCCATATAGCCTGTTTGGCCCTGATCCTACAAAGCCATTTCTTTCATATCTTTCATGACTTTCTTGAAACAATAGGAGCTCAGCACTACTGACACAAGGACATTTATTTTGGAGCAGAACACTGCGTATCGCCCGAAAATCTTGGTATTGGTTCAAAGTGAAAAAGGAATGTGTCTGCATTAAACAGATTTAGTGGGCTGGGGTTGCATTCTGTGACCTGTTTCCCTACTCAGAGCTGGCTAGTATATTTTACTTTAGCATTCTAAAGTAGCCAACTTCTTGCCTTTGGTTAAGATAACTGAACACTAGACTACAAGAACTCAAATGTCAGGAAGACTGAAAATAAGCACTGTATATCATTCTTTCTTCCCATATGGAATTTAATAATTCAGTATTATTTTATTTACATTTGGATTTTTCCCTTTTTTTTTTTATTACTTTGTAATCTGGACATGAATGATAACACAGCTTTTGAAAATTTAATATCAAATGTAATATCATAGCAAGACAAATGCTGGATCTATTAATTTTCCATTTGGCTTTGAACAAGTCTTGCATTTTTGTTGTTGTTGTTGTTGTAGTTTTTTTTTTTTTTTTTTCCCTCTGGCTCTCTGATGTTTTGAATGGCTGTTCCTTTGTGCTTGATCAATTCAAAGTTGTGCTTTTCTTTTGGAGATCTGATTACTGACAATCCTTTTTTTGCTGGGCTATCAGGTACTTGACACCAGCTATATGGTGGGACTGTCCCAGGGCATCATAGTAGGATGTAAATCTCTAGTGACACTTTAGTGACTCAAAGGATTAATCTGGCTACAGTCTGGTCTGAGCTTTTGCAATTACTGCAGACTTGCCTTAGGTAAAACATACAGGCAGTGTCACTGCGTTGCTTAAATATGCTAATAGAAAATGTATTTCTTTTATATTTTTGTTATTGTTTTATAGTTTTTCTTTTTTTTTTTAAATTGGTTATTGTTCTTTTACATTTATTATAATGATTTTTAGTGGTCTCACTGCATCACAGACTAAGAGGAGTTGCTTCTCTTTTAATACTGCTTTATTGCTGTTAAGGAACTACAGTAAACAGCCAGATTCTTTCTCATACTGGCACGGTTTGTATTATATTAGAAGACAAATCTTTGTTGTAAATCCTCATCCCAATTAGCTAGAATGGAGTTAGTCTTTGTTCATTTATTACTTTCTATATTAATCAGTATCTTGAGGCCTTGATAAAGATGGGGCTGTTTGTGCCAGTCCGTCTACAAACTCTTTGTGAGAGACAGTTCTCGATTCTTACCTCCACCAATTCACAGTCTGGAAAGGCAAGACAAATGCAGGGAGAGGCAGCAGAAGGACAAGGAGAAGTACCCAGGCAGCAGAAGGACAAGGAGAAGTACCCATGGTTTCTTTTCAAAGATCTCTGACTGTAGTCAACATTTTTAATATTAAGTCAACCCCCCCTTCAGGCCTTTTAAATACTGCCCAGAGTCCTGGAACATTTTTTTTTTTTTTCCCCTTGAAAAATTCATTTACTTTCTTATCCTTTACCTTGTCTTAGCTCTGGAGGCTTTAAATATTATTCCTAATTGGAGAAGAGTGAAAGCTATCAATATCTACATCCAGACATGGGAACTGTAGTGTGCTGGTTTTGTTACTCTGTCATTATTTTGCCCAGTAATGAATACTGTTTTTCAAGGGCAAAGAGGTAAAAATCAGGCCATGGAACATAAAAGAGAGATTATGCCACATGAAAGACAAAAGGGGAAAAAAAAGTCACAAAGCCCTGGGTTTGTGAAAACTGCTCTCAATATATGTGGAAACAGTAACAAAATCTATGATAAAACAGAGCGGACAGAAATTTGATTTTTCTTTTCCAGGTGGCCACGTGAATTTTTTTATACAGCTTTGTCATGTATTTTATCTGGTACCACCAGACTTCTTAACACTCTCAGATCACTTGTGAGACTAAACAGTTCCTTCATGAGACAATGCTGTACTTTTTGTAAGAACCACACTATTCTCATTAATTTTAATGAGCATTTAATGCATCTTAAGTGTGTTATTTTTACATCCTGAAATTTGTGACTGTTGAAAGATTAGAAGCGTGAATTTTTATTATTATTATTTGGTTTGTGTGTCACAGTGGAACTCGCGGTTCCCAGCTAAGCGATGGAGCAGTACTGTACAAGGTATGTCTATACTATTCTAAGTGAAGATTTAAAGGTCTGGCACATCTGTGCCCTAATACAGATTAATGAAACACAGAATTTTAAGGCAGTCAGAAAGCTTTTACAGTGGTGTCTTCTTTGGTTTAACTAAGTATTAGAAATTCACAGGGAAACAAAGAAACTCAAGTTGTCAGAAGAGTATCATTGTCCTGTCAAAGCATATCACAGAATCACAGAATGGGCAGGGTTGGAAGGGACCTCTGAAGATCATCTAGTCCAACCCCCTGCAGAGCAGGATCACCTAGAGCACGTTGCACAGGATGGCATCCAGGTGGGCTTTGAATATCTCCAGAGAAGGAGACTCCACAACCTCTCTGGGCAATCTGTTCCAGCGCTCTGTCACCATTGACACTTTCCTGCCTTTATGCAATATTTGCTTGTGATTAGTTATTGTTATTTATTTACATTTCAGAAAGATGGACATCTTTTTCTTATCTCATGTCAAAGAGTTTTATTGACAACGTCAGTCTTTTTCCAAGCAGTTGACCACTCATTCAGAGAAAGCCACCTCCTTAAATTATACAGCTGGACTTGATACTTGTATATTAGATTATATCAACTTGATTAAATTTTGCTTTTATGTATTTTCATTGGCAGAACTTTCTGTGAATAGAATAAAGACCTTTTGAATTTGCCTCTTTCTTGATCAGGACATGCTGTTCTCCCCTTGCATTCTCCATCCTTCCCGTTCTTGATCAAACTACAGCCTACCAAATTAGGAGTAGTAACAAGCCAGCCAAAACCTAAATCCGATCAGCAATGCAGATATTAAAACTAGGTACTAATATCTATAAGGGGAAAAACAAAAATCTTCCCTTATTGCCATTTACAGCTTAGGTCTGAGGTTGAGTAATTGCTACTGCAGGGTAATTTAATACTGTTTTATTAACACTTACTTATATCTCAGAGAGGAGCAGGGATCCAGGAGGACATCCATTTTCTATGAAATACTGTTCCATTTAAGGAAATTAAATAGTAATCCGCAGTTTAATTACAACAACATAAAGGAATAAAGATGGATTAGCATCTGAGCATGCAATAATTACTGTTGTTTTTTTTTTCTTTTTTTTTGTCTTGTGATCATGCTCATTAAGAAATCAAGCATTTTGGTTGTACATGTCCTTACTTTTCTGGCATTCTTCACTAGCTTATGTACTTACGCAGGTCTCAGGTTAGTGAGATGGGTGGAGAAGAAAGTTTCTCTAATAGTTTGTTGCCACTGAGGTCCCTCTCTATCAATAGAGCTAACTATGGAAGCCCTGAGTAATAAAAAGCAACGTTGTGCAGCTTGTGACCACAGTATCCAGCAAGGTCAGCGTTCACTGGTGCATGTGTTGTTGAGTCTTGTGTCAAGGCAGCTATGCTGCTGGGAAAGCAGAACATCTTACATAGCTCCAAAGCAGTGAAACATAGGGATTTCTTTGTACATGATTTTTCATTTTCCACTAATGATAATGCATCACTGGCATTATAGTTATCTTAAAGGTGGTAATGTTTCCCTGCATGCCTCTCTAGAAGTCAAGGCTCAAGGCTGTATCACGTGGCATAATGAAGTGCATGTTGCAAAGTGATAAATGTGTGAAGTGCTGACTTTTATTCTTGTATTTATGAACTGAACCATTCAGAGATGTTTATTTGGGTTTTAAATAGTTGTTTGGATAATATTAGTCATCACAGGTGATTTCAAAGATATGTTTTTTTAGGTAATTGAGAACTATGGATTTTTCCCTCTAACACTTTTTTTCTGTGAATAAACAATATATGCTTGTTTGCTAGGCTGACAGTCAGATGCAAATGACTACAGAAAAAGAGAATTCCCAGTGTACTGAAAGCAGCAGTCACAGGCAAAGATTATAAACAATGAAACAATCAGTTGGCTGAATTAGGGTTGCAGAAAATTTTGTTGGATGGTTTCAAGTAACAAACAGTCTTGTGAGAATGAAAGTTGCTCAGCATTTGAACAGTGGCCATGTTAATATAGCTAGGTCTAACGGGCTACCCCAAATGCAAAGAGTTTGTCCACGTTTGGAACTTGATGTCTCCCCCCACCCCAACAGTGGTGCGCTTTGTGTGTCTGCTGGAAGTTTGCTGGGCTCAGGTGAGCTCTGTTGCTGAAGGGAAAGTGCTGGTGGTGTAAGTGCAGGGGGAGAGGGAGGAAGGGTCTGCTGGGGTAAAGGGGTGCTTGTTGTACTGTCTCTTCCCAGTCTGGACCAGCATAAGTTAGTTGCAAATTTTGGCATCAAAACCGTACAGTGAATTTCAACTGTGATTAAAATTGCAAGATGGAGGTCAAGCTATGGGTCTTTCCAGCCGTTGTCTCTAGCAGTGGGTGAGAACAGATGCTTAGGGAAGTGTACAGGCACATAGTGATCCTTCCCCTGCTAAACCTGCTCAGCAGTCAACAATTTAGGGATTACGCAATACAGCACTCTGCTCAGTGAAAGAATAAAATATCTAGGAGGATCGCATGTACTGGACATCTGTACAGTCTTTGTGGAAATGGAGTGATTAGTGTTGTTCCATCAGAGGTCAGTTCAAGCAAAGCAATAGGGTTTGTCATACTCTGGAGTAAGAGGACCTGACTGGGTCATAACTAACTCACTGCTGTGTAATATTTGCAATACAGCAGTGTGTAGGTACTTCAAGGTAAAGGGCCTGCTATTTCGGACTGTATGTACACAGCTAATGAGAAATCTATCCCCATTTCCACTGTTTAACAGTTTAACAGGCTTAGTTTAACATTCACAGTGCATGCATATCAACAACCTATCAGTCTTCAGTCAATTGCAACAGAAGATACAGGAAATCAGAGGATGATCATTCAGATAAGGACCCATCATAAAACTGTCTTCTTTAGTGAAAAGGCAGGAGAGAGAAGAAAGAGAAAGATGATTCTATCATTTGTGATAGTCATAGCCTTTTGCAATTGCTATAATGCTGCATGCTATAGCTTTAAATGTATAGAGAATGCTTGGTGCAAAGCATGCTTGCAGCCACCATTCTGTGAAGTGGAATGGATACAGGATGTTATCGGAGATATGCTGATATGTAGTTTTCCACTCTTTTGTTCTGTTTGTGTGCACATATGTGGGAAGTTAAGTATTTGTCAGGCTTAGGGAGAAATGGCTGCATCACAGTCAACGAGAGTTAAATCCTGGTTTTATTGAAATCAGTGGTTAAATCCAGAATGCAGGAAGTTGTTTTTTAAAAACAGAGCAAAAAATCCAATTTGAGATTTCTGTTTGCTAACCCTGTGCAAATATAATTCTTGTATACAAATTATCTTTATATGTCTAAAGCAAGAGAATATTGGGATAATTTCCCCCAGAGCTCTATCAAGAGTTTTTCATCAGCTGAATTTTATCATTGTCACTGATCTATTTTTTATCCAGGATTTTTCTTTACCAGAGTCTGATAATTATGCTGACTGGTTTGGTGACTACTTCCATGGGGAGCTAATCTAAGAGCACCGTTATTCTTCTCACTTGCAACTGCAGTATATTCTGAAGCTGTAATGGAAATGTTTGTGCATTAAACTAATACCTCTGTGGAAGGTCTAGGAGAGGGAAGCTGGACCAAGACTTTAACTTTTTCCAGGTTATTTGGAGTTCAGATTCATGAGCAAATTGGAACATTGCCCCAAGGCTTGGGATGCAGGATAGCATATTGGAAATAACCTCGTAACATCCTGCCTTGCTGAGCTCAGATAATGTTAAAGCAATATGGACTTCAAGGAGAAAAGGCAGTCACTTCACTGTCTGAGATGGGAGTTACCAAATGTTTGTCAGCTTTGACTTCTAGAGGAAAGATGCAGCCATCCTGACTGACCTTCTAATGACATTGTACAGTTTGGGAAGCAGAAGAATCGTGAACATCCTTAGGAAATAGCATTGTACAAAATAAGAGACAATGAATATAACACAAAGTTTTCGTTCAAGTTTCTCCCCTTTCTGAGGTTACCGCCCTTATCATCCCTGCTTATTGATTTTGTTCTTAAATATTTTGAGCTCCTTCATGACTCTGCTTTTTCACTCAGGCATCTTACTTCTACGTAGCTGAGCATTAAGGACCTGTAAGTATCAGAGGCAGGCAGTACCATAGAACAATAGGAAAATTAATTGTAAGAGAACATAAAGTAATTCAGTTAAGCATAATAGCCATAGGGTGGGTGAGCATTAAAGTGTGACTGGACGTGCAGTGATTCATCTGCTTACTTTTAACAGCTACCATTTAAATTGAATTTAAATACTGTAAATACAAGTCTTTTTGCCGTGTTGTGTTTGGAACTGTAGTACAGCTGCAAAGTTCCAGAGGAAAATGCTGCATTGCAGCTCTCTTTCTGTTTTGTAGCAAGTCTCTGCTGGCATGTAACATGCAGGGGAGGAGCTTCAACACAAGCAGGCTGTTTTCAGCTTCATTATGCAGATCAGCCATCTCTATCATCCACGTTATAAAAACATCTTTAACTTTCTTTGGAGTTGGAGGAGAGAGAGAGTAAGGGAGGACTGAAAAAAAAAAAAAAGAGGTCAGACAGCTTACACACTGATTTCCTCTGGTGTTACTGTTCCAATGTTTCCCAAAGTGCAGTATTTTTGCCTTTGTACAGATCCAACAGAATCTGACATCCATATAGTTTAATTTCAACTCCTGCTTATCGCTGTGGCTGTGTTTTGGGTGAGTCTGAAAGGGGTTCTTCAGTAATGCTTTAGCCAACAGGTAGCCTTGCTTTGCTCAACATTGTGGTTCATGGCTGGTTGTTGACACTACTGAAAGTAAAGACCTTCAAATAACCTTGAAGCAGAGCTGACCAGCAGCCTCTCACACACTTTTAAATACGGTGGGGGAAAAGGATGATGGATTTTGGAGTCCCAAATTTACAGCAATCATACTTAGCAACTTGCCTTCCAAAGAAAATTCCCTGGTTGTCTGTAGTTTCTTACAAAAGAAGGAAAAGCAAACATTGCAGATAGAGCCAGACTGAAAGGAGGGCATCCTTGGATGTCCTGGAGAACAGATTTGTGTAAACGAGATGATATAGTGCTGTGTCACACCAGCTGAAAAATGAGATTTATGGGAGGGTTCTGCAACCTCTCAGCAGGACCCAGCAAAATGCTGGGGTGGAGAACACCATGAACTTGCAGGACAAGAAGTAATACGGGAACTCCCAAGGTCCCATCCTATCCAGCAGAGGCTAAGAAGATTATCCTTTCCAGCAAGAGCAGATTGAAAACAGAAAGAGGAGAGCTACAATAAGGCTTTTTGCTATTGACACACTGCAGGTTAATAGAGAGTGTATTCTGTTGCCTTCCAGAAAGCTCAGATATCTTAAAAAGATACACAGGGGTCCTTCTGTCTGCATTTCCACAAAGCAGGGAGTTCAGAATAGGAACCTTTGTTTTCATATTGGAAATGGAAACCTTAAAAAAAAAAGGAAAACAAAATAAGAGCGCAGTAGTGTTATCAGTTTTTGCCAGCTATATTTTCAACCTTTTCGTATATCTTAGCCTCCCCAAAATAATCTCTCACAATGAAACAGAATGAGGAAGCCAATGTATGCTGAAAAAGGTGGTTTTCTTGCAAAAAGGAAACATTTAAAAAAAAAAAAAAGATTTGTAAAGGTAGAGGAAGGAGTTTGTGCACAGAGCTTTTGTTCTTGCCTGTTTTGCAACCCAGGCCTTTTGCAGACCCATGCGAGTTCAACTCTTGCATTTGAAGCCTAATGCTGAATCCATTACAGGGCTCTGGTGAGCCTGCAATGAATTCTAGTCATTCCTAGGAGGATGCTCATGGCTCAGTTAACAAGGTTGAAGTTGCCTGGCCCCAGGCTACATCTCGTATTTTAGGGGGGAAATAGTACAAAGGTTGAAGTAATTTTTTTCCTTTGCCTGTCTCTTAACTTTTCATCAGGGATGCATCATTTTTGCTACACTTTTAAAATATTTACAGAATTGTTGGGAAACAGAAGAAGCATTCAGACAAAATATTCATAATCTTCCCCCACAGGTTCTGCTTCCAAAAATGCTTCTAACAGTGCATTAATTAATTAAAGTACCTTTCCTATTGTTTTTTAAAGTATCTGTCATTGCTGGAGTGCATCTGCTATTGAAGCGGTTGCTCTGAAAATGAGAGCACAGTTATAGAATATGGGTATTGTTTTAAAAATAGAGAAAGAAACTGAGCTTCGGCACTCTTGAGAATCAGTCTGAGTGCTGTAACTTGGATACCCAGACTAGACAATGCCTCATCCCATCTAAGAAAAATGAAGAACTTGGGTCCTTAAAGTTTTTGGCATTTAGCATATAGAAACAGTGTTTCTCATGCTTGATCATGGATGGCACTCCTTGTTTAGACAAAAACAAAACAAATGGTTGGAATAGGGTAAAAAATGCAAAAAATATATATATGTTGAACACTTTCACGTGGAAAATCTGGTCTGGCAAGCACACTGTGTTTGGTAATTGAATGCAAGAAGCAGCAAATATGGTTAATGGCTTACTAGTGTTCAGGAAAGCCATGTGGAAAAAAAAAAGATGTGCATTGTTCCCAAAGGTGATGAATGTCTTTTGCTTGAGTGACTTGTTTGCTGCAAATGTAAGTGCAGGTCAGCTGAAACTCTTCATAAGTTTTTGATAATCTTGTTGAATTCCTTTGACCAAAAAATAACCTCAGACCTTATCATTTTTTGTATAATCCAAAACAACTTATTTTTCCATTTGAAATTCAGCCATGAAGCCAAATTATCAGATTTTTCACATTGCTTTAATTGATCCCCATCTGGTAGCACCTGATCTTTGCCAGGAGAGAAGATTGTGAAGATTATAAATCCCCCGGTCTTCATTTTGCAGCACTGAGAGGTCACTTGTTACTTGAGACTCAATTGTTTTCACACTAGAAAGCATTGGATTCCTGAACTGTCAAAGGGAAGAACAAGTTATTCTCATTAATTTTAATGGGAATTTTAAACATACTTAGGTTTTAAAATAGATCCCCTTCAGACATCTTCAACTGTTCTTTGTTGGGAAAGGTTACTTCTTGCCAAACCATATCTCTTCAATAGTTTTCAGATGGACAGACAAATCCAGTTCATGATGATTAATTTCCTAGTGTTTTGCAAAGAGTGTATGTATTGTCTACCACTGAAAGTGCAGCAGAGAGGACAGAAGGGTGGTGCGACTGGGAATAACATCAGAGCTCTGAACAGAAATGATCTTCAAGAAGTGCTTTGCACCTTGAAGCATTATTTTCTGAGGAAGTGTGGGTCTTAAAATGTCACAACTTAAAGCAGTTGAAGTGACAGAAATGAAACTTAAAAGAAAAGAAAAAGAAATGATGACTAGACTGAATGTTTTTGCAAGTTGCTATAGAAAAAATGCCAAGATCCTCTTACCTGGTAAGTGGATGAGAGAGACAAATAATGCCAGTCTGATGTGCTTTTTAGAGGTTCTGCAGTTGAGAAATCTTAACTTCCTAAATCTGTTCTGATGAAAAAACTCTAGGCTGGTTGTTCTCAATTGCTATGGAAAGGTTAAGAAAAGTAAGTACTGTATCTTTTTGTGAGTTGACAATTTACCTCACACTCACATTTTTATTTAAATGTACAACAACTGCATTTTTTCTGCTGCCTATAATCCCTTCCATATTGTAGTTTTTGTGGTCAAGTATCTAATCACTACCACTGCTGGAGTCTGGGATCAAGCAAACTGTTGTTACCAGGTCTTGATCCTGAAGTTTGTCTCCTTCTGGGCACAGAGACCACCTGAAAAGCATCCAAATTGAAGGGGGCTTTCAAATGTAGTCAATCATCACCAGAAGCTGCTTGCACTGACGTCAAAAGCAGAATCCTCAGGAAAAGTCAATGTCTGTGAGATCAACCAAAATTATCTTCTCTTTAAAGACAGCCTTCCTGAAGTCCAATTGCATAATAATAAACCTTAAAAACAAGAGCACAGGGGAGATCTGGGGAATGTGGAGCTAGAACCAATACACAACACTTCTTTTCCTAGCAAACTGTTTCCAGAAACAAACACAGCTGAAAGGTCAAATGGTTTAGAAGTCCCCCTACTATATACCTTTTATAAAGAAAATGAATTTCACTCAGTAAAACCATCTTCACAGAGTGAGCAACAGAAAAATTAAAGAAATGTCAACCTATCACACCTCTCCAGCAGAAAGATGATAATAACAATGTTGTCTCAGCACAGCAAAACTACAGAATTGAGTGGACCAGTCTTCAAGCTCATAGGGCAAAACCTCAAAATATATGACACAGTTGCAAAATACTTGCAACAGATACTAACGGTAACACTTCAATAAAGTAGATGAATAAAGTTTAGAAAGAGATTTTCTTTTTTTTTTTTTTCCCCCATTATATATCTGCAAGGTATTGTGGTCTTTGAAAGCAACGTCTCATTGAGACAAATTTATTTGGGATAGAGTTTTTCTTCAGCAGTCTTGTATTAGATGAATAAAAATAAATATCTCAAATGTTGGCTAAAGGACTGAGAATAATATACTTATATTTTCATTAGTGTAGCTAACTCTGTGCTGGTCACTGTGGAATATTAAATATTGGAAATCAATAGAGTAGCTGTATATGTATAGTACGTTTTAAGAGTAATTTCTACTACCTTACTGCTCTGCATGTCTACATTCACTTCAGCAAATAATGCTGGTTTTAATGTTGATAAATGTATACTATGAAAAGGCTGGCTTAATTAAAACTGCTGGTATGGAAAAGCTAAATGTTATGTGATGTTTTATTCAGGATTATAGCAGCTTCTGTGAATGTTTGTGTGGGTCATTGTAAAACCCTCAAATCTATGCCACCAGTCAAGGCAAGGAGCATGTCGACATTTCAAGAACCCACGCAACCTGCTGTGAGGCCAAAACCTCCTGCAGCCATAGAGGAAAGCGATGGTTGCAGGAGGCTTTGGGGATCAGGCCAGGGCTGGGGCTCCCAGATGTGGAGTGGCTGGTGAGGTGGAGGCCACCCCTCCACCCAGCACCATCTCCCAGGAGGGCTGCCAGGGAGGGAGTACTCCCTGGGCCAACATCTGCTCTAGGTCATTTAGGCAGGAGGCTACCTGGAGAAGACATGTTGCTGCTACCTGTGAGGATAATACAAGTTGAAAAATGAAAAAATTCAGCTAGGTCCGCCCTACTAAGGAGCTTTGGGCCAGTCCCAGTTTGCCCTTATTATACTCATGCCTATTTCCTGTTGTCATAGCATGAGAGTGCTTCACATACATGAATGAATTTTCCCTTACAGTAAAATATCTTTATTTTCCTTCCTGCTTTCCTTCCTTTAGCTCCTTCCTTGCTAGCTCTCTGCTAAGAAAAGTATTCTCTGGACACCTTCATTTTATTTCAGCTCTACCTGAAGACTATGAAGCTTTAAAATGGTTTTCAGAAAACAAAGTGAAGGATATACTTAGATATATGATATATACAGTTATACTAAATAATCGCAGCTGACATAAAATAGCTAGTGGATCCATCCTTATGGTCCGTTTTTGGCACCTGCTTTGTTCTGGATGTCTGCAGAGGTGTCCAGCTCAAACACCACGCATTGTTACTTAAGAAAATAGATTGACTCCTCTGCCAGAGTTTTTCAAGGAAGAGTATAAAGCGTCAGGATGTATTCTCCTGCAAAACAAGAGCTCTCACAACTCCTTCCTTTCTTCCTGAACAATCACTGCAGTATTTAAACAAAAGATCACAGTAAAATGCAGTATTTTATGGTGTTATTTCATACAGCCACAAGAGGGGGTGTGAAGAACATGGTGTTTTGAAATTTTTCCCTAAGCCTTTCCTTTAGCACATGATATGTTAGATGTATCATGAAACCAGTCATTTCATGAAATGACTGAAATTTTCAGTCATTTTGCAAAATGACTCCTTCACTCGCTCATTTGGTAAAATGACTAAAAGTTTCATGCGTTGTATGAAATGACTGACGTGCTGGATATTCTGCTACACTATTTGACTGTTTGTTTCACTCAGTAACAGGTATATTGTGAAAAGGGGAGGGGAGGAGGTTGTTGGAGAAGGATCCTTTTCTTGTTCTGCAGTCACTGCAGAAGATGGCTCTGAATTTTGAAAGTAGCTTCAGAAAAGTGCTTTACAAAAAGTACAGGAAATGCCCAACTACCTGATAGTCAGGGAAGAATACTGTGCAACTACTGCTGAGATCAAAAAGGCAAGCCAAGATCCCAAATCAAAGTCCAGACATGAATACTATCTGCTCACCAAGTAAGTTTTAAAGAACACTCTATTTTTTTTGCTTTCTGCTTTCATTATTATTTGTCTTTTCCTTTGTTGCGGAATTGCCAGTTAATTCTTTTATATTTCCTCCACTGCTCATGGGTATGAAATTCTGTGGTGTGGTGACAATGAGAAGCTAATCAGGAAATGTTGGACTGAAGAAGCATCTCCCATATACTATGTGAGCATTGAAGATATCGTGAAGACATATTGAAGCGTGTGATATCATTAGAAGAGTGCATGTTGCTACTGGCCATGGTGATTGTGATCATTTTATGAACCACTTATTGTCTAAATATGCAAACATCACAAGACAAGCTGTTGAGCTCTTCAAATCTTTCTGTCTTTAGTGCCAGAGGAAGAAAAAGAGATCCTTGATTAAAAGTTTTGGTGTAAAAGCAATCCTAAGCAATGAATACTCATCATGAGGGAAAGTTGACCACATTGATATGCAAGCTTTGTCTCAAGGGGATAATGGTGTACTAAGACCACCTGCCCGAATTTTGTGTTTTCTGAGGTGTTACCTCAGAGAGAGTGCAACAAGTGGCCTTTCAGCTTTTCAGTATTTTTCTCCTAAGTGGTACCCCCGTTGTGTTGCAGTGACAGCAGAACTGAATTCACTGCTGAAGTCAGCCAAGAACTAAAGCTTCTGCAGCGTCTGCTTAGTTTGATGGTAAAGCAAGATATCCACAGAGCCAGGGCTCTCCTAAAGGTGATATTAAACATATGGTCCTAGCATGCATGGTAGACAATAATTCACGGAAATGAACTGCAAGGATTTGCTTGGTCCCACTCTCAAAAGCACCAGCCATCAATCTGGAATAAACTGCACACCGTTTACAGCTCTGTTGGGTACCAATCCCAAATGTGGGCTTTGCTCAACTTCTCTACCACCAGGGATGATCAACCACCCCCACAGTGTGCACGATCTGCTCTCAGTGCGCACTCTTTCTATTGACTCTGCTGCATCAACATATCCAGAAGATGCACTGGCCCCCATGACTCAGCTGTAGGTGGCCAAACTGGAACTATGGCTAAAGTAAAGCTTAGACCTGTTCCTGTATCTCAAGCTGTGTCAGAAAGGATTCATCCAGACCCACCAAATAGTCCCTCCACTGATAGCCTGGCCTTTTGCTTCTGGAGCACCATCCCAATCACACCCTGCAAAATCCTGCCCCGGGTGCTACATGGTAACAGGAAGAAGCCTGCTCAGTGTGGGCTCTGCAGGCAGAGTTCACACACAGTCAACTGCAAATTCAGGTGGAAGAAAACACTCAAAAGCAAGGCAGATATAGTAGCTAATGTTGCAGTCATCTCAGTTAGGAAGATAAGTTTGGTTCTGTCAGGTTGCGTCTTAGGGGATGATTTTAGAAATAAATGTAGAAGTCCATTTGGCTTTAGAAATAAAGAAGAAAAGTAATCTTGCATGTTGTCTTTTTAAGTTAATTAAAGTAACAAAGTATCAGGCATTTTACATGGTGCATGCCTACTAGTTTCACTAACTTCATTAAAGTGTGGAGGTTTCTCTTATTTTACAGAGTGATTGAATGAAACAGCCATTTTATGAAATGGCTGAAAACTTTAAACATTTCCTGAAATGACTGGTTCCACAATGTGGCTAACATATACAACTCTGGAGTCACCCATTACATTTTCAGGAACGTGTACTTCCCAGGAAGGCATGTGGAACAGAAATACTACCCATTGCTTCGCTTTATGCCGTGCTGAGAGAGGAGAAGAGAAAAGAAGAGACGTTTTAAAACCATTAAGACATTTTGCGCTGTACCAAGCGAAAATTGTTCTCTAATGATACAATATAACATATCTTAAATTGGATTATAATATACAGCCTCCTTTGCTGTATATATTTAACTATAACTTGCCTTTCTGGAAGGCACTGTGTGATATCACTGCAGTGACATGGTTTAGAATAAGATAAGTCATCAAAGTTGGAGAGAGTTTTTTCATGCAGTTTTTTTGTCTTCTGAAAGAATAGTGTTGATGCATGTTTTTGCTGTGCACTCCATCATAGGAGTATAAATAACAGTTTCTTCACCTCTCTCTTCTTCCCCCACACTCCCACCTTGCTGTTTTCTTGAAGCGTCTCATGGATCAGATGTGAGTCTCATAGCAGCTGTCTACTCAACCTTTTCATTAACATCCCTGTTCCATTCCATTTACCTTTCTCCTACACATTTTGTTTAGCTCTTTTGGTTTTGTATTAAGTAACTATTCCGTAATTAAGAATACTGGCAGCTCTCAGCCACATTTTTTCTGGTTTTCTTGCTCCTTTTGAGAAAACTTAATTGCTGCCTTTTTAACTTCCAGGTTAGAGCAGCAGGGCACAGGAGTGCAGTTCATCAAAGCCATTGTATTGATGCTGATCCATAAGCTGCCTGGCATGGGATACCACGGAGTAACAAAGGTTCATTATTTCATTTGTATTTGACACATGACCTTGAAAAATGTAAATGTTATATTTATGGTAATTTGAGAGTTCACCCTGTCATTTAATATGCACATTCCCCTTTGTCCTCCTCTATTTCCTTTTCTTTCTACTGTAAATTTGCTATCCCCAAGGAAAAAAAAAGGCTACAAGTTATCTAAATTTAATTGTAACTGAAAGATAATACACCAAAATGTTATGTTATGAAAATCTTATAAGCCGAGAGAACAGGTCTGAGAGAAAAGCACTGTGGTTCTGTTAGAAAAACAAAACAAAACAAAACAAACAAAAAAAGAAACAAAACAACAACAACAACAAAACATAGTGAATGAGAATTTTCAAAAATGCCTAAGGATGTTGAACACTTCAATTCTTGCCTGTTCAGCTTGAGATGCTCTCAGAGGAGAACCTGATCCAGAGATATTGTGGAATTTCCTCCCTCTGTACATGGATTTCTTGCAGATGTCTGTCTGAAAAGCACTGAAATTGTGGTACCCAAAATAATTAATCAATTTTGAAAATTTTGGCCTTAGGCAAATGCTTTGAAAATATCCCCCTTGTCTCCATCAATATTTGCTGTGCAGATCTGTGTTCAGAAGGATATTTGTGGGAAGCAAACACGATATATGGCTTTACATGAGTGTTTGAATTCAAACATTTGGTGGCCTTTTGAAGCTCTTTAGGAGTCATTCTGTGAGCAAGCAGAAACCAAGCCAGGTGACTGGCATGGCTGTAAGTTATAGTGCTAACAGCTAGCAGGCAATAGGAGCAATAAACAGATTGTGAGCCGCCCATTGGCTGCAGGATGTTTCCATGAACCATTTGCAGATTAATGTTTATTGACAAGTAAATCTGCAAAGCTTTGAGTCTTTCATGAGTTATTTTCAAACAAAAGAAGCTGCTAAATATGTCCAACTATTTGGTAGAAATTTAACACTGTTAGTTGCTTAGTTGAGCATAAATTTCAAGTATAAAAGTGTATGACTGCCTTACACTGGTTTAATTCTGATTTTCCTGTCTTGCTGAGGATCTGTCAGGAAAGCATAATGTTTTTCTAAATGCATCTGAAAGAGAGGTAAGTCAGCTTAATCAAAAAACTCTGGAAGGAGAGTTGTAGCTAAAAAATCAGTTTGTATATTCAACATGTTGAGTCACAAACACCTTTAAATATTGTAAATATTTTCAAAATTATATACAGCATGATAACCCAGAGTTGTTTCCTTTTCCAGCCAGAAGACTGAGCACTGACAGATACAGAAGGTAAAGAATACTGACAGATTGTTTTGACTGAGGCTTATCCATGTTGTAACATGCGCACTGGAAAGAACAGCAACAATACTTTGTTCTTTGTTCCTTGTAGTACGTGCACTCTGCCATTACGCAGCCACGGCCCTGGCTGTGTACCTTACCAGTCACCCACCACACCTGTCTGTCACCCGTAAATCTGCTTTTCCAGACTGAATCAGATCTGATGTCACAGCACTTAATGCACAAATTCTTCTCTTTTTTTATTTATTTAGCACGTTAACACTAACTTTTGCTTCTGCATTATATCCACCCTTGGAAAATACTTTCTTGCATTTCCACAGACAGTCATAAAGGACTTGATGAAGAGAACATGCCAGATTAGGGATAAATTTGAAAGGACAGTAGCCAAGAGTAAAGTAATTACTGTCGACTGAGTCCAAGCAATCTAGACATCTTATGTATGACCTTGTCGTAAGGAACTAAATAGAACAGGGCTAAGGAAGTGTGTGTGTGTGATTGATTGATTTAATCCTGCTGAACTCTTAATTTTTGAATGGAGTCTGAGAGGTTAGTGAGCAATCCTTTAATTTCATTAACCAGGCACTTTCAACACAGGATAAAACCAGTTTATTTACTGCTTACATCTAAAATACTCTCTTCAGATACTTGGATATTTTTCTCAGCAATAGCACTGCATTTTTCATTACCACTTGCTATTTCATGCTGGTCATTACTTCCTTGCATAAGTTTAGGCTGCAGTGTAATTTACATGTGCAACCCAAAGACTGATTTCATCTGAAGCTTGATCATGTGACATTTTCACTCTATGGTGAGGGAATTTTTAAACTCAGGTTGTTTGTGTCTGAAGGGACAGGGCCTTCAGTTCTAACGTCATTTGTTACTGTTCTGTTTTGTTTTGTTTTCCTGAAAGCCCTAAACATTTGCAATGGTGTAAAATTAAGCATATATCACTCGCATTTATTGTTTGTAACACAGGAATGACAAGAAGTCATATGTTGCATTTTGTTGTTTTTGCTGTAGAAACATCTACACAAGCACAGGAAATATCCTGGAGGCATTATTTATAGATCCAGTCAGAAAATGGCATTTGGTTCTCTGGGAAATTCTGTTTTGTCAGGAAAAGAAGATTTTGACCAGCAGGTCAGCAGGTTTTCATTTGCGTGGTAAATGCTAGCATCTTATAGAGAAAATAAGAACTTTTCACACAAAAAGACAGTCAGAACTTAACAATATGACTGATCCTGTAAAATTTTTATTCAGTGGTTCTTGCGTTTGTAAGGATTCTTTACAAACTGTGATCTCCCTATAAAATAATATGCATGTCCTTTTTTTTTTTTTTTGGAGTAAGGATTCCTCAATTTTCTGTTCCAGATTGTCTTTATTTCCTTCTGTGTCTATATCCTACAAAGACTATTACAGTAACTATCTCTATGTCAGTGAGTCATAGACCTAAGCGTTTGTTTTCTGTGCCTGAGTTTTCCTATCCAAGCTGTTTTGCCCAGTATTGTTAGTGTTTTCCCAAAGTAGTTCCTCCTGTTTACCCTCACACATGTACCTTCCTTCCTCCTCTTCTCACTGTGGAAGATATGAAAGTCCTTCCCATTTCATAGGCCTGGTTTTGAGTTGGGCCAGTCTCCAGATTTGTCTAGCCCAACCTTACAGCTGCATTGTAAAGATTTCTTCTGCAGAAGATCTTTCTTTAAGCAGCAACTTTTCTTGTCCATCACAAATGGTCACAAATCATACCCACGCCCAGACCTCTGCATATTAAAATCTTTTTATTTTGAGTACTGCAGCTGCCAACATGGCCCTCCCACTTCCTTTTGGAGTCCTGCTGCAAAAGTGATTTTCTTGTCTGCACCCTTCATGGATGCTCTCTTTTTCACATCAGGTATTAGACTTTCCTTTCACTTGTGGAGGCTTTCACACCATGTCTTTCTCATGCACTACCAGCACCATTTAGGAAGAGCAAGGCCTAAAACACCAATAAAGGGATGTCTGGAGGACACCTATGGCTTTGGTCATGAGTTACTTTTTAGCCCTGTTTTGCACCTCTGACCTTTCCATGGTGCAGCTATCATCCATATAGTTCACATTCATACTGTCATGGTTTTGGCTGGGACAGAATTCATTTTCTTCCTAGAGGCTCACACAATGCTGTGTTTTGGATTTTTGATGAAAATGGTGGTGTTTTTGGTTGTTGCAGAGCAGTGTTTACACAGAGACAAGGACATTTTTGCTTCTTGTGCTGCCCTGCCAGCAAGGAGGCTGGGGGTGCATACAAGGAGCTGGGAGGGGACACAGCCAGGGCAGGTGACCCCAGTGACCAAAGGGATGTCCCGTACCACATGGCATCAGGCTCAGCAATAAAAGCTGGGGGAAAGAAGGAGGAAGGGGGGACGTTGGGAGTGATGACGTTTGTCTTCCCAAGATATCGTTACACATGATGAGCCCTGCTGTCCTGGCAGTGGCTGAACGCCTGCCTGCCCATGGGAAGCAGCGAACGAATCCCTGGTTTTGCTTGGCTTGCGCGCGTGGCTTTTGCTTTACCTAGTGAACTGTCTTTATCTCAACCCATGAGTTCTGGCACTTTTACCTCTCTGATTCTCTCCCCCATCCCGCCTGGGGAGAGTGCGCGAGCGGCTGAGTGCCACTAAGCTGCCTGCTGGGGCTAAACCACAACACCTACATCACTTTGTTTTGTGCCATGCTGTCCCTTACCTTGGAGAGAACTCTGACCTCTGGAAACCTTCCTCCTCCACGTAACCTGCTCTGAGCTATGACACAACGAAACCCAGCTACGGCCCACATAGTGACCTTTGACACGAGCCCCTTAGGCAAAATATATGCATTTCTACTCACCTGGCTCTGCTTGGCCAGCTCTTGGTGCCTCTGTGGAGTTCCACTGGAGTTCCCTTCATTTCCTCTCTTCACACAGTAAGTTAGCACCAACCCTAGACAACCTATGCAGATTTCAAAGGAGAGTGAAGAAGAATATCTCAAGGCCCTTTTTAATAAGGGAACCCCCACGTATACCTTTGCAGATAAGTCACATGTTTTCTGAAAATTCAGCTTAAAAATAAAAAAAGCCCTAGATCAAAATGGAAACCCTGCTGTTTCTGGAATGTAGTGTCTTGCTGTTGTTAAACATGTCAGGCATAGTCAGCCTGCAAGGTAATTTCCATGGGCATGTGGAGACAGCACATTACATGTTCATTTTCATCCAACGACACCACTGAGCTCAAATGTGCTAGAAAAAAGAGCCAGAGGCAACCTTCCTGCCCAAGGACCCTTCAACTGCATAGGAAACACTTCAGTTCTCTTTCTTGGAAGAGTTTGTGCTCCTTTACCACTGAGCAGAGCGGAGCAGGTATTGTGTGAAGATGAGGTTATTTATTGTGCCTGTCTGCAGCACAGGAATGAAGCCCTGAAACTCCCCCCACAGCCCATGGGAATCAGCATGTCAGTGCCGGGGGGCTCCGTAGGGAGCACAGCCCTCTTACACTGCCTCCATGGCACAGGCAATGACTACATGTTTTATATGCCATTTTTCAGGGTCTTGGAGTATGATTTGTTATATTTACATCTGAGACAAGGTAAAGAACAATCTAGAAAAGCTAAGTGTGGGAGAGTTTTCTGCTAAGAGTGTTTTCATAACAGCTACCCCTGTTCCTGCTTAGACAGGAATAATCCTCATAGCTGCTGTGTCGTGGATGTTTTGGGGCTCAAGACATGTGTCAGTTCAGCTGATATTAAAACAAGCATGATTGTTAAAAACAAGCCCTCCCTCAAAAAACAAACAAACAACAACAACAACAAACCAAAAAACCAACCCAAAACCAAAAAAAGCTCCAAACCCCCAAATCCACCACAGTACTTGGCTAGGCTGCAGTTATACAAAGGCTGGAAACCTCTGGAAGTAATGGGGGCAGTAATGACTAGCTGGGGACAGAAATTAGAAATGTCCTAAAGCAAGTCTGTTACAACAGAGAAGGTTTCTTATCTGTCTTGTTTCCAGCTTCACAGCCTCTCCCCAGTTCAGCTGTTTGTTCCTTACCCTGGTCCCTCACTAGGTACAGGAAAAAGACTGTGCTGTCAGCTGCCTGCTCTCCTGGAACCTTGGTGGCAGTTCCCTCCTGCAGAAGCCCTGCGCAGAATTACTTGCCTCCTGAGAATCTACTTACTATAAATTACATTATATCTTCAGAGTAGTCTAAATTGTTTTAGAAATCCTCAGTATTGTTCTGTATTTTAAAGTCATGGTGGTAGTTGGACAGATGAATAATCACATGGAATCACAGGACGGTTGGGGTGGGAAGGGACCTCTGNACAGAGAAGGTTTCTTATCTGTCTTGTTTCCAGCTTCACAGCCTCTCCCCAGTTCAGCTGTTTGTTCCTTACCCTGGTCCCTCACTAGGTACAGGAAAAAGACTGTGCTGTCAGCTGCCTGCTCTCCTGGAACCTTGGTGGCAGTTCCCTCCTGCAGAAGCCCTGCGCAGAATTACTTGCCTCCTGAGAATCTACTTACTATAAATTACATTATATCTTCAGAGTAGTCTAAATTGTTTTAGAAATCCTCAGTATTGTTCTGTATTTTAAAGTCATGGTGGTAGTTGGACAGATGAATAATCACATGGAATCACAGGACGGTTGGGGTGGGAAGGGACCTCTGGAGGTCATCTGGTCCAACCCTCTAGTTCAGCAGCACCACCTAGAACAGGTTGCTCAGGTACATGTCCAGATGGCTTTTGAAGATTTCTAAGGAGAGAAACTCCACAGCTTATCACCACTGGCAACCTGTGCCAATGCTCCATCACTCCCAAAAAAGCAAAGAAGTGCTTCCTGATGTTTAGATGGAACCTCTTGTGTTTGTGCCCATTGCCCCCTGTCCTGTCACCGAGCACCACTGAAAAGAGCTTCTTTGCACCCTCCCTTCGGGTATTTATATACATTGATGAGATCTGACCTCACCCTTCTCTTTTCTAGGCTAACCAGTCCCCGAATCTCCTTTCTTTTTGGAGTACATAGTCAGATCTGTGCCTTTTAACATGTGTCGGTACTGCCAAGCCAACAAACTCCAGGCTGACTTCTGAGACCAAGTCAGTTTAATTCCCACATTATTTACGTGCAGCTTGTATGTTTAGGATAAGCTGCAGAGGTGTCCACAGTGAAACACTTCAGCACTATCAACACCTCACTGTGTCTTATTCTCATTTCTGCAATCTAGGGTGACAACACCAGGTGCATTACTACACAAAACACCAGTTGATATATATCTGGAGCTTGGACCTGTCCCAGGTCAGTGTAAATACCTTCAGCATGATCTGACTGTGCTCTAACAGGAGCTGGAATAGACTGGAAGCTACATAGCTCATGAAAGCGAGCGTTCATAAATCCTCTAAGGGAACTGCTCTGAGTTCAGACTATGGGTGCATCCTTCATCCTTAGAGTGTGAGACAAGAATTAAGCTTATTTAACAGTTTTGAATTCCATCACAATCCTTCTTTTAGGAAAAGGCACACTGTGATGTATCTGTTTCATTACATGAGTTGAATTTGTAATTTGTAATCCTGCATTTTCTGTTTTTTTGTTTTTTTTTTTTTTTCCCTTGAGTTATAGAGGCATATAGTAGAGTGACATCTAATAAATGTATAGTTCGTTGGAATCATATCTACTTTTTTCTTCATTTAGGCAGTTTAGACTAATTTAATGAGTGTTTATTTCTTTTCTACTCTCCTGAACGGTAGGAGGATGACAAGAACTTGTGTTCAGGCTGTTCATCCTAGAATACTTTTGTATTTGTCATGTTTTTCTTTTCTCTGTCATGGCAAAGCAGGTAACATGAAGAAACACCTGTGATCCATTTTTTTTTTTTTTTATAGTAAATCCAGTCCAGCACCTGCAGATGGAAATTTTGCATGAATAACTGTCCAGTCAAGTGGAAATATGTCACTGAGCTGAAATTATGCAGAGCTCTCTTGGACACTGTGTTCAGTTTCTGATCTGGGGAGCTCTTGTGTGTGCATTCATGATGATCCAGCACATTGTTTCATGTGATTTTTATATACATTTACAATTTAAAAAAATATTGTGATATTAGTGCTTATATTCTTGCTTTGCCCTACTACCATGTTTATAGACATGGTGGTAGCATTTGAGGTGTATTCTCCTGGCTCCTATTGGCCTTGCAAAAAACAGCAAGAGTTTAATGGCAAACCTCCAGACTCCTCCTTGAGGAAGCTCTGTGTAACCAGAATCCTTTGTCTATATTCCCTGTTTCTTTCCATTCTGTGAAAATGCTAAAAGTAACATTTGAAAGCCAGCATATCAATCTGTGACTCTTAAACTTGTTAAAATATTTAGTTCATCTTGAAGTATCCTAAGCGTGACATAAAAGAGAAAATCCCAGGCCTAATTCCCTGGCATATGATGTGTCTGCTTATCCTGGTTGTCTCATACGCTGGAGCTTTTCTGGATGAAGCTGGCTGTGATGGTTCTCCATCAAGGCAAAATATCAGGCAGAGTGCTCCCACCCTCCTCCCTTCTGAATACAACAGTTTCTCTTTTTCCTCTTTTGTTTGTATGTTTAGGTGATAATCATAGGAAACCATGTGATAGCCTATGACACCACAGCTGTTTGCAATTCCATTTTTTTTGTATTTATGCAAGTCCCCTGAGACTCTGGTGAGGGAGTATTTTGCAGCCAGAAAGAATTTCCCCATGTGCATTTGCTTGCAAACAATTTTTTTTACATCTTTTCACAAGCTCTTTATTCTTTGAGGGGTGGGGAGAAGAGTCTGGAAATCACTTTTTTTTTTTTTTTGGTAGTTTATAGTTATTTTTGGTTAATGTTGCATAAAACCCACAAAACTCTTTACATGAATGGAATAAAACTAAAAATCTCAATTGCTGTTTGAACGTGTGACTCTCTTTCATTAGCACCTACGGTGTCTAAGATATTGGTCCACATATTACAAACTTGGTTCACATA
>VXAL01018077.1:71384-103075 GCA_013399475.1 Chauna torquata | reverse complement strand
AATATGCTCTTACAGAGGCGCAAACAACATCGCTCATTGGTTCAGGTCTGGCCAGTGGTGGGTCCCCCCCCATGGAGTTGGCTGGAGCTGGCTCTTATGTGACATGGGGCAGCTTCTGGAATCTTCTTACAGAAGCCAATCCTGTGGCCCCCCCTGCTACCAAACCTTTACCACGTAAACCCAATACAAGCCCCTAAAATTTTAATTATCCATTTTGTCATCAGTAAAATTTTCAGAGTTTGAATGCAACCTGTTAGTGGACGTGAAGATAGATCTGTTGAGTAGGAAAAGGCTACTCTAAAAGGACCTGAGTTATTACCTACTTGGATGTAAGATCACCTAATTTTCTAAAATTGTAACAAATGATTTCTCTATCAAATGCAATAACTTTTGATTGAAATATGGCATCTATTTTTAGAGGTTTTGTTATCTTGGTTTACGTACATGACAGAGAAACCAATGCAAACCTGGGTAGCTTGTCTCAATGGTTGTTTCCCTTTACTTTTAAAATTATCTTAGATCTTATTTCAACACTGCATTTATTCAGCTTAAGCGACCAAGCTCTTGCAGTTGCTATATATTTGTCTCCTTAGTTAAATAGGTTTACAAACATCTGAAATTTACATCCTCTTTAAGTAATTACTTGTTCATATTTCCTCCTGAAGTATACTAAATATATTGAAATATACTAAACTGAGTATCTTTAGCTTCTCAAGAATATGATTTAGTAGCTTAGTGGGTAGTATTGGTGATAGGATGACGGTTGGACTAGATGATCTTGTAGGTCCTTTCCAAACTTGTGTTTCTATGATTCTATGATTCTCAGAGTAATCAGGTTTTTTAGTTATTGAATCAGTTCTTGGAGCTCTCTCTCTTGACTTTTTCACATGTGATAAACTTAGAGGCCATTACCAGTTAGAGGATTTTGCTAATGATCTCACTATGGTGTAAACACCTCCTGGTTTCTATCTGATGTTCCCTTGATCACTCAGTCAAGGGCCACATTTGCTTCTTTAGCTGCCTCATGGCACGACATTTATTCTCCTGACCCCAAAATCAATTTCTAATCTACATTTCTCTCTCATAAATACAATATATAATCTTGATTTGTGGATTACGTTTTATTAAAATGCATATTGCTAAAATAAACTATTTTTTCTCTGGAACTGATCTATCCTTTTTAACAACTCTATAAATTTTTATCTCATTGGCAATATCTACCTGCAAAGTTTTCCTCCTGACTGTAGAAAATAGCAATGGACTAAGAAAAGATTACTGCCTAAAAATATCCCCAGAAGATGATGCTTCCCTATATTAAGATTTATGGATTTACCAGTTTTTAATCCATTTGATGTCTTCTAGATATAGCTGATCAGTCTTTCAGAAAACAAACAATTTAACTGAAACTCAGAAGGAAAACTACCAATTTTATCAGACTGAAGGAAGACTAAGTCAGAAGCCTTTCAGAAGCTAAAGTATATCTATCCATAGAGCTGTCTTGGGCAGCTGAATCTGTAATCTCATTAAGGAACAATACAAATTTTGACATCACCTATTTTCCATCATAGATACGAGTACATCAGCTAACCACTTTTTACACAAAATTTATCAAAATCTTTTGCTACTTATGCATCATTACTGAAAATATTACCATGCTGATGTATTATTATGCTCTATCTAGTATCATAATATAAACTTATACAACAGCAAGTGTGATAAACTCCAACCCCAGTAGCATGAAGGGCAATTGATTTTGGTAATTGGTGGAAAGTAGGGGGAAAACTGTTAAGGAGGGCAGGCAGACACAGATATGCACGGTAACAGATTACGTTGGAAGCAATTATTATCATAATTATATTACATTATTTTATTATGTCGGTCCCTTCCAACTAAAGCTATTCTATTCTATTCTATTCTATTCTATTCTATTCTATTCTATTCTATTCTATTCCTGTCTGAGAAGAAGAATAAGAAGGAAGAGAACAGAGACAGAGTTAAAAAAAATAAAATAAATTCTCCTCAGTGGGTTTGTTATTGATGTAGAAGAAACAAGGTGTGCCAGGAATAAGTCCAGGAAAACTTCAAAATGCTACATTCTGGGGACAGTCTAGCAAAACGAGAGCTGCAAAAGTCTCTGAGCTTGCTGGGCTCAGCCCTGTTTAGAGGTTGTGGATTTATGGGGTTGTGAACCCCTCTGAGGGGTAGATGTTGTGAGCTGTCCCAGCTCTGGTAATTAGATAGGTTCGGCAGTCTTTATGAGAGGCTTACATTTACTGATTAATGTTCCACTTGTGCACAGATGTGATTTAGCTTTCTGCTGAATAAACACAACATGGGGATGGAAAGGTGATAACTGCCATACTCAGCAAAAAAGAAGGAGCCTATAAATATGCCAGTGGGTCAATAGAAGTGATTTCATTCTGCCTTCACAAGACTGCTGATGAAGTCTGACAGGGAGCCCTACTTCATTAATGCATCACAATGGTGAAGAAAGCCTGAAGGGCAAAAAGAGCCACCTGCAGCAGATTGGAGCCTGGGCTGCAGCTGTCAGAGAACAGCCAGGGAGAAATGAAAAGGGCTGCAACAAGGAAATAAAGAGGATATCATAGGCGGATAGGGTGTGTTTTCCCTCTCGCCTGAAACGGCTGATAGGGGACACACAGTGCTCAGGGCACTGACTGCAGATGAAGCTGTACCGCTGATTAGAAACAATTTTGGGAGGAAGGCCTGGTGGTGTAAAAAACAGTTTGGTTAAGGCACTGAACAGAAAGCACTGAGTCTGAGGATGGGTAAATACAGACGAGTTCAATGATTCATTAAAAAATAGGAACGTCTACAAAAGAATAATTGCTCAGAGTACAATAACTAAAAAAAGAAAAGAATGCACTTGGGAGGAAGCACTGGCAGTAGTATCAGATTGTCTGTATATAGTGGAGAAATACTGTTAAACTTGCTGTGTTTCTAAAGGTCTTTCTGTAAGCATTTTCTAACGGCTGCTGTCTCTGCTGGTTTCCCAGCCTCCTGAAACTAAAGTTCTGGCCTTGCTTGGTAGGAGTATGTGACTGAATAACAGAAGTAGTGTAGAGGGTGAATAAAGGAAAAAAGAGAAGGATATGGTGGCTGTATACTAAAAATAAGCTCCCTGAAAGCCACACATGGAGCTGGCTGAAGCTGTGCAGTGGTGATCTGTCCTAGCACACATCAAAGTAGGTAACAGAAAACAATCCCTATGGTCACCAGGAGCCATCATGCTTCCTCTGCCTAGAGCCGTAGGTCAGCAGCCAAAGGGAAGTTGATGAAAAGGCTCCAGCACTTTGTGGTGCCTTGGGTGGGAAGCACATAAATGAAGGAATAAGGACAGAGGTTCAGTCAGGACCTAGGCAGAAACATCTGATTCATATCTCTGAACCTTTAATCTGACTCATCTACATCCACTGTTACTTTTTCATCTGGGCACAAATTCTGACCCACGTATAACCCCAGAGAAGCTCTGAAACACCCTGGCTCTTTTGTGATCAGGATTAAACCCACACTATCCCTGTCTCCCTATCTATCTCCCACTCCTTGCAAGCTTGATCCTGTCTCTAACTGTGGGATCATAAAAGAGTCATCTGTACTCTGCTTGTTAGGTGTCTAATTTTATTTTATTTTATTTTATTTTATTTTTTATTTTGCTATTGTGTTCCCATCCTGCATACACAGTGGCAGGAAGGAGATACAGGCAGATTGCCTACTGAGCCTTTCGAATGCTTTCAGAAAATCCCAGGATTTCTTATTCTCCTTTTACCCTGCTGGGCTGTCTTTCTCTATCACTATGGTTTCTATATAGATAATTATTACTTACAGGCAGAAGTAAATTACTTACTTTCACTAACTGAAAAGATCTGAACTTTCAGCAATGTGTTTCAAAATTATTTTTTTCTGTCTCCAACACTTGTAAGCAGACAGAGGCAAAAGCTGAATCTATCACCTGTGGTACTTCCAATTTTCCTCAGAAAAATGCCACTGTTGTTATACTACATTTTAAATGAGATGGTCTGCCACAAAGCTGACTTCCTGAGGTGAAAAAGAAAATCCTTAATATAAAGATATTACACTAGAGAGGAGGCCATTGAATATATTTTTGTACAAGCCACAGCTTGGGAGATTAAAATTAGAGACACTTAGAAAAATGCTCATAATCTACAGAGGGCAGAGATCAGTATTATATAGCCCTGAATCCTCCCCAGCTGACTGTTCCTCTCTCGGCTATTCAGTGACTAATGACATATTCAGATGACACAGCTTGAGCTGCAAACACTTATGAAGATGATGAAGTCAAGAAAAGAAACTTAGAAAAGCTAAAAACAGACCAAAAGCAGCCACCAGGCATGAAGAACAACCATTTCCTTTGTGGAAGGGAGGAATTAACTCTCTTTATAGGAGCATCATTCCCTAATGCGCTGCAGGGTTGGGACTTTGTAAGGCAGAGGGCTCAGATCTTTGCCTGAGTGTGGACTGCCAGGCACCACACATAAACGAGGCTAACAGACCACTCAAGGTTACTGTGGGTGCGAGTTTCCTATGGTACCAGGTCCACCAGGACAATTCACAGCCATTCCATCATTATCACTGCCTTACCTTAAGGCCCCTGAGCTCTGGAGAAAGACCAGGTTCATCCTTTCAGTGGTTCTTATCCTTGATCTCTCTTTCCTTTGGGACCTCACAAGGGTACACTGACTCAGGCATGTGACAGCACCTGCAGATATGGAAAGTATATGACTGGGGGAACCAGTGATATGATGAGTGCCCTTCCCATTGTATGACAGGGTGGTGATGTGGCAAACCACACATGAGAGGTGCTGTTACGGGCTCTCTGGGTTCCCCAGATCGGTTGGCAAAGGGAAAGTGTCTTCCCTCAAAGGCTGTTTTGAGGAATGCTACTCTCGAAGGAAAGTTCTGGGGCTAGCATGACTACAGTGGTCCTTGGCAGCATGGCTCAGCATTGTTAAGATTCATATTGATATTATTAACAGGCTTCAACATTTGGCTGGCAGCTCTGGTCATCTTTACTACTCTTCACAATAAATAATTTGGACTGTGCAACAACTAGATGAAAAAGTAGTAAACTCAGTTAAGTTAAAGAAACCAGCAATGGTCAAGTAACATCACAAGTCTGAGATCTGACCTTAGCACATGTCCAGCAGGAACTACTGTAATGGAGCTGCAATCAATTGGTCATTCTGCTCTCAGCTTATACCCAGAAACAATAACCCAAATCCCACCAACTGACAAAGTGACCAGGCTTTCTAGCCAGGCAAATACATTGTGTGCAGTGCAAGAAGCAACATTGCTGTTACTGTGCCTCTGAGGATGAGGTATTACTCCAGCTCATAGCTATGTGAGAGGGCTGTGTATGCCTGTGTTTATAGGGCTGTGTATAACTGACCTTGAGATACTGCATCTTTTCAGCTCTCCCTCCCAACAAAGGGAGAGAATTATACAGCCTTGCCTGAAATAAGAATAGGGCACACGTGTTGCATCAGGGCGTTGATGTCTCAACACAAACTGCACCCACTGACATAAAATGGCCCCTTATGAGAAGAGAAAAACCCCCAGACGCTGTTCAGATGGTGTATCTGCACTCCCAGCTGGGATTTGAGCTCATGGCTCCCAGGAGCACCAAGTCAATACTTTAAAGTAGGTGCATTAGAGCTAAGTGCTGTGTTGGCTGCTGCTGCAAAGCCTCATATAAATATTACACCTCAGTCTGCAAGGCACAAAATATTTGGTTTCTGAGTCTATTAATATATAATGAGGATATGGTATAATTAATATAGTTTTGATTTTCCTATGAATCCACATTAATAATAAGAATGCAAAGTAATTACTCAAAAAACCTTTTCAACGAATGGCAGTTTTTACTGATTAAAAATGGAGTTTGTGTTTTAAGTGTTATTTACAGGTTTGCTGAAATGAATAATTATTAGGTTATTGAGCTACCAGATAATTAAGAAAAGTGTTTTTACTTTAAAACACACGACAGAAGCTATGTCGGGGTTTAGATGCCCTTTGATTTTTCTTTTTTTTAGTATTTCTAGAAATTCTGTATCCACTTGCAGAGTGGAAAGTGAAAGATTTTTTGTTTCAGTCACAAAATTTGAACATTCCAGATGATTATCCTGTGCATTCAGGTCATGAAATGGATACCTGCATATGGTCAATTTTTTTTATAATCTGGAACACTATCGCAAAAGTATTTTCATTCACTCATTAAAGAATTAAAAATCAATGTATTCCTAGAAAATGAAGTCTTAGCCAAATTTTTCATATATTGATGCTAACCCACTATGTGTTGATTTAGAGCTGTCTTAAATTTTTAAATTTTAGCTTTAACAAGAGTATACATAAATTGCTACTTGACCAGGCTGCATTTAATTTGGATGCACACTTCATATTGCTGCATTAGAGAACAGTTGCTCATACTGCTTTTTTTTTTTTTTAATTGCTTAATTAAAGATATTTTGGTCCTAAATCTGAAGGGGGAAATTCTTCCGTAAGACTCTAACTGACACAAACCTTTTCAAACCTCAGAACAACAGGATAAGCTGTCCCAGAATGATCAAGTACCGATTTTGACTAAGTCCTTGAAGTACATTTTGTGGTTGGTGTGGCAAAAGACAGGAATATTGGAATACTTTCTGTTTATTTAGGGTATGTGTCTTTTATGTGTTCTACCTCAGTTTGTGGTAGCTTTGAGTCTGGATCTGTGTGCTTTAAGAGGTGCTTTGTTTTTTGTTTCGCAAATGTAACAGCTATGCAGTATCAGTATCCAAAACATACAGAACCTTCCCTGCAAGGCAATTTCATCACATTGTGGAGATGAGATTTTCTACCATAAAAATCTGGTAGCCGAAACAACTGGGAACACACGTTCCTGGAAATTTTGGAGACCTTCAATGGCATGTCACAGTTGGAGAGGATTAATGGAGTGCCATGAAAACAATTTTTTTTTTTTTCTGATATATTTCTATGGGAGGGAAGAGTGCCCCAGTGAGCAACACTAGAAGTACATGAAGACATATTAGAGCATGTCTTAAAAGGATTGCTCATTTCTCTCTCTCTCTTATGTTGATCCTCTGTAATTTAAAGTCCAGCTATCAAGCTTATAGGTAAGGTAATTTCCCCTTCTTTTACCGTAACCCTGGGCTCAGTGACTGCCCAGTGGTGGTGCTTGTAGGCTCGTGATCATAGCTAGCCTCTTCAGTCTCCCTCTTTGCTTGATATCAAGGCAATGAAGCAGTTTGCTCTGACTAGAGTTAATATATGTGTCAGTGAGAAGTTGAGGACATCTCAGGTGAAAATGTTATTTATTTATCTCTTATCTAGTAGTGTAGTCAATACAACATGATCACGTTTTTCTCATTAAATGCTTCCTCATTTATAGTGTATTGGTTTCCTATCCAATCTTGGAACCAAACAGTATAAAATACCAAATGATCTTTAAGTTTACAATTAGGTAGAGTGAAAATGCTGGAAATGGGAAGACCCTCAATAATTCCATGGCATCACAAAATTAAATTTCTGCAATAACAGATTACGATATAATGAGGTCACATTAGAGGAATAAGAGACCCAGATGCCTCAATGATTTAATCTGTCTCTTCCTGTAGGCCTGCACCTAATTTTAATGAATATTTTGATAGATAACATATTTGGTTCAAAATAGGTCTTTAAAGACAGTTGTGAGAGTATTATATTTTAAAGATGCTATGATAGAAATTCATTTCATTAACTGGCTGATAGGAAAAAATGACTCTACATAAGTACTGGTATCAGACACACTATTATGACCCATCTGCTCTTATTGAGTAAAGTGACAGTAATATATCTTTATTGGTCTGTTCCTTGAATGCTGTAGAGGCTCATTTTCCTTGTCTAATGAAAAGCCAAGTGACACTAATGAAACAGGTGCTGTATAAGCCTCAACTTCAGAAGAGGGAGCAGAACATCAAGTGAAAACCTCTGTAAAGAGAATAGTCAGGTGTAAATATATAGGTGAGACCACAGAAGAGAAAAATAAACTCCAAACCAAGAACATCGTTTTCTTTTCTTTTTTCCTTTTTTTTCTTTTTCTTTTTCTTTTTCTTTTTCTTTTTCTTTTTCTTTTTCTTTTTCTTTTTCTTTTTTTCTTTTTCTTTTTCTTTTTTTCTTTTTCTTTTTCTTTTTCTTTTTCTTTTTTTCTTTTTTCTTTTTTCTTTTTTCTTTTTCTTTTTCTTTTTCTTTTTCTTTTTTTTTCTTGTCTTTTTTTTCTGTTAATCAAATACATTTTGGTCTAATGGCAAAGACCATAAGAAACTCTCAAACAGATTTTTCACTCTTTTGAGGTTTGTTACACTTGAGTTAGAGGAAAAGCAGTCTTGTTTACAATTTATTTATTTATATCACATCTCTGAAACATTTCCCTATCTACTGTGATGTTACCTGAGGACCAAACATAGGGAGATCTGTACTGAATGGTCTCAGGTGGTGTTGTGGTATCCCCTTTCATTACTGTCTGATCTCTTCAGTCCTGGTGTGTTAAGACAGTGCCCATCACTCTGGTATTCAGTGTGTTGCTGTGTTATTGTCACACTATTTCCAAAATCCACAGTTTTTCTTATGGTGCAGTTTAGCTACGTACTTTCAAATACATTTTCTTTTAACTAAAATGGTAATGATGCAGCAGTTTTGCAGACACACTGAGTCCAGGTAGTTGTACAAAACAGAAGTTTGCATGCCTTCTGAAGGCATGCATTTCAGACCTTTCAATCACTTGCTGAGTCTCTGTTCCTATTCATAAGAACATGTCATTCCTCTCAAAATAATTCAGAAGTGGCCAAGGAGCCCAAAAATGAAGAGTTTCTATCAGGAATAAATGTTGGTGCAGTCTATTGAAAGCTGAAAATAAGCACTGAGACTTGACCTGACTTCAGGGAGGAGCAAGTAGAGCAGAGATAATGGGTGTTATATCATCTGGACACCCTGTCTTCTTCGGAACATGATGTCCTGAGCTGTACAATGGTTGTACTTCGAACTTCAAACCCTTGTATTGCATTTGTTCATCTTATAGGATACAAAAGACTAGAGAAGGGTGCCACGAAGAAAGAAGATGATAATCTCCTAGAAAACTGTGGGTGTTGAGGCCATGTTTTCTGTAGCTGATATTTGACAATCTAAAGGAATTCCTCCTCAAACATCCCATCCCTTTAACCCGGATAATTTGGAAACTAGATTTACTGCAGAAGAATTTTAGAATTTTCAGAATTCTTTAGAACTTTTTTCTTTATTTAGATTCATATGGCTTACATTCAATTCCTTATCCATGTAATGGGAATAGACACAGCTATTTCCTAGCTGTCCATGTGGAGTGGAAACTTCAGAAATTTTCGAAGGAAAAGGAAAAATTTACTTGAAGAGAATGGTTAAGCTCAATAACGAGGAAGTACCATAGTTAAAATATTTTACAGTCTTGTATCTGTGAACTGTGTATATGCATTACGATAAAATCTTTACTCCACATTATCCACAACAGCGTTTCTTCATCCTCTTCTGGTGAGTGGTCCCAGATGTCATTTAATGCTTAACATCCAAAAGCTACACTGTGCACAAATGTATTCATTTTTCATGGTCTTTTCTCTAATTCTGATTACAATCCCTTCTTGGTATATATTAATGAACTTATTTATACAACTCACCATCAAGGTAACAGGATGGTATTTCTGTTTTACAAACTGGGAGCAGGGACACTGAAATTGGAGCCAAAATTGCCCTATATCAGCTCATTTTTGAGGCTAATTTTCAAGACTAGAGCCTAGATTTTCTGGGCATTCTGCTGCTTTTTATGTGTTCAGAGCACAGCTCATATCAAACTTTTGCAATTACGAGAGTTCAATACTCCAGCTGTTTCAGATTGGGCACTCAGAAAATGAGGCAGCAGCGATCACAGAGAAAGAGTTTGCTTAAATGGTATGATCACTATCACACAGAAACTATGATCTAGACAGAGAAAAAATGGAAAGTTTCAGAACAATAGTCAAGGGACTTAATCAGGAAGTCAGCCTGTCTTCTGGGAATTTTCATCCTTTTTCACCTGGTATGACCCTCTCTCAGCAACTAGCTGGACACAGCTATGCATAACTGCCCACTTCACTTTGATTCATCCTTAGGACATACTATGTCCTATAAATTGCATGAGGCAGGTGTACTGCAGATAAACATGATATTCTGTGTTTATCATGTAAAGTCATACAATTAAATATATTCTCATAAGGTATATATGCCTGGGCAGGTTGTAGGTTACCTATTGACATGGTTTGCAACATTTCATTGGGTTCATTGTGTGTGTGCATTTTTTTTTTTTTAATAACACCTTTCCAAGTTAAAAATATATATCAAAAGTGTTCTCTTCTGCAATCACATCAAGCCCATTATTCCTTTCCCTCTCTCAAAATCAGCAGGCGCTTTAGATAGCAAAACACAATTGTCTTCACACGTTGAACTATCAGTGTCATTTAGTAGCCCTAATTTAAATTTAGTAGACTAATTTAAATGTAGTAGACTAATTTAAATGTAGACCTTCTTTCTTCCTCTTCCCCCATCCTCTTCTGTACTGAGTAGACCACTCAATATGATTCAAAATATATCAGTGAACCACAAAATGTGCAAGCTGGTAGAATTAGATGTGAAATATAGTTGAAATAAAGGAAACAGTAGGAGGAATTTCCTCAAGGAGCTGATTTTGAAAGGCTCGTCTGACAAGAAAGCTGCACCCACTTTGATCCTTGCAACACCTTGAACAGGCATGATTCTGCAATTTGTTATGGCAGCAGAAGTATTTCAGCTTGTGTCAAAGACTGCAGGACTAATTCTGTCTTTCCTCATTACTAGTCTGCAAAAGCTAATAAAAAATTAAATATCTGAACACTAATGACAACACTGAAAACAAGTTTATGATCACACTCTTGTCTCTATTGCCAGTGCCTCAAACAATATTTCTATTCGTTAAGATGGAGGCTGCAGCTGGTGACACACTTTCAGTGTAGGGGGCATTGCCTCTCAGCATGTGAGCTTCTTGGACTCCCAAACTGAAGCAAAAAAAGAAGTAACTCTCCTTAATTTGCTAGTCTGGTATTTTTGTTCCTCTTTGATACTGATTCCAGTGTGTACATATGTAATGTCTCAGGCACTGTTCTCATCAACATTGCTTCTGATAACAATCCTTCTTTCATGTTTCATTGTGCTCCATATTAGAAACTTAATTTACTTTGAACATAATGGCTTTGATGTTCATGAGACTAGTCATTCATATGTTAATGCTGTAAGATGAAGTTGACAGAGGAATTACGTACCTGCTTGGATATCTGTCTGAGAGTGCTGCTTATTTGCCCTAATAGCATGTTCTTGTTTAGTTAGTGAATTTGCCTTATCCAGCTAGCTGTCTGGTATCTGTTCTTCAATTCTTGTCTTTGAGATGTCTTGAAGGAAGAATATTTCTGCCTGCACACTCTCTTGATGCTATATAATCCATTCTGGAGGTCCCAGTACTTGAAGTCTCTGTCCCCTCTACTTTCTCCTTCCTTGCTTGAGTAAAGACAAGAGATGTATCTGATCTGTTCAAGAGCTTGTCAGCATTTTGGTGCATATATGACTTCATCTCTAGCCTTTTGCCCAGACAGTGTGGGTACATTCCACTACCTTGAACCTGAGGCAGAAAATATCCGTCCCTTTAAACACAGCTTGGTACTGCACTTCTTGAGGTAGAACCATCCTTTAATTTGATCTCTGAGCATTAGCTTTTTAACTGTATTGTTCAGAAAAGGAAGAGACAGCAATGATATGAACAGCCAAAATAATCAGTATCAGTCCAGTAATGTGTGACAGCTCCTCTCTGTGATCTCTCACTGCATTATGGGAATAGAAGCACACATTCATCCACTGCACATATTGTATATTAACTGAGGAGATACTTTCTGAACAAAAACAGCATTCCCAGTGTGTGTTTGCAACTCATTATATCTAGGAATGGAGCCATATACCCTGTTAAAGCCACATCTGCTACAAAATGCAACAGCTTGTCAGCTTTCTGGTTGCCGAACATGCTTAAATCTGGTGCTCTCCTGTCTGTGTTGGACTTGTCGTAAAGTCTCAGCCTTGGTGATATTGGAGGGATCAGAACTGGATGGAGATTGTCTTTCTGTCCCTCCAGCTGAGACTTTTGGGGAAGTTATGTTGGACTGGGGAAGAAAACCAAGATCTCCTAAAAAACTTCTTGATCTAGAAGGAGAATGAGATCATTTGCGCACACAGAAGAATTTTCTTGACAGAGTCTTGGCTGTGGTGCAGTGTGGCTCCCTTTGCAGTAGAAAGCAAGGCACAAGGTGCAGGAGCACTCCCTGACCCAAGCCATTGCCAGGGTGTGCACTCAGAACTGGGATCCTGAAACAGCTTCTGGATCTGCCAGTTTAGGTGTGATTACAGTACAGCTCTAATTCCTGTGACAATTCATCCCAGAAGGCAAAAAATGACCCCCTCACAAATGAATCACAGAATCATGCTATCAAGGAGGCTGGAAGGCAACTTTGGAGGCTTTCTATTCTGACCACCCTGCTCAAAGCAGGGTCAGGGTCAGCTACAGCATGTTGCTTAGGATATTGTCCAGTTGGGTTTTGGATACCTCCAAGGATGGAGACTCCGCAACCTCTCTGGGCAACCTGTTCCACTGTTTGACCACTCCTGCAGCAAAAAAAAATTTCTTCAGCTTGTGCCCATTGCTTCTTTTCATGGGGTACTACCAAGCAGAGTCTGGCTTCACCGTCTTTGCTCCCCTCGTTAGGTATTTATACACATTGCTAAGGTTCCCCTCCCACCCCCCACCCCCCTGCTTTCTTTTCTCCATACTGAACAATCCCAGCTCTCTCAGACTCTCCTTGTATGTCAGATACTCCAGTCCCTTAAAGGTCTTTGTGGCCTTTCACTGGACTCTATCCAGTATGTCCATATCTTTCTTGAGCTGAGGAGCCCAGACCTTGGCCAAGCACTCCAGATATGTCTCACCATTGCTAAGCAGAGAAGGATCACCTCTCTAGACCTGTTGGCAATGCTCTGCATAATGCAGCCCAGGATGCTGTTTGCTGCCTTTGCTGTATGGGTGCCTTGCTGACTCATGGTCAGCTTGGAGTCCACCAGGACTCCAAGGTCTTTCTTTACAAACCTACCTTGCAGATGGTTGCCCCTCAGTGTATACTTGTGCATGGGGTTATTTCTCCCCACTTGAAGTACTTAGCACTTCCCCTTGTTGACTTCACGAGGTTCCTGTCAGTCCATTTCTTCAGCCTGTTGAGGTCCCTCCGGATGGCAGCATGACCCTCTGACATATCAACCACTTCTCCCAGTTTCGTATCATCTCACTGAGGTTGCACTCTGTCCCTTCATCGAGGTCATCAATGATGTTATGAGATTGGACCCTGTATTTCTCTTGTGGGTCACAATTAGTTGTTGGCCTCCAGCTGGACTTTGTGCTGCTGATTACAACCCACTGAGCCTGGTGGTTCAGCCAGTTTTCAGTTCACTTCTCTAGTCCATACTTCATCCATTATTCAGTAAGGATGTTATGGCAGTGCATAAAGCCTTACTAAAGTCAAGGTAAACCCCAAGCTAATGCTCTCCCCTCATCCACCAAGCTAGCCTCTCATCATAGAAAGCCGTTAAGATGAGCAATCCGTGTCGACTTTTGCCAGTAACCTTCTTGTCCTTAATATATTTGGAAATGGTTTCTGGGATTATTTATGCCACCATCTTAGTAGGGATCAAAGTGAGGCTTAATCTTCTGTAGTTCCATTGATCCTGTGTCTTGTTCTTTTTGAAGATGGGGGTGACACTGGCTTTCTTCCAGTCCTCATGAACCAATTCTAATCACAATGGCCTTTCAAACAACCTATTGAGAGTGGCCTTACAATGATATTAACCAACTTCCTCTGTATTTGTAGGTGGATCCATCAGGGCCCATGGACTTGTGTAAGTCCAATTAGTTTAAATGTTTTCTAACCTGATCCTCCTCCAGTGAGGGGAAGTCTTCCTTGCGCCAGACTTCCCCTTGGTCTCAGAGGCCTGGGACTCCTATAGGCTAGTCTTGGCTTTTAAGATTGAGGCAAAGAAGGCATTAAGTACCTTGGTCTTTTCTAAGAGGGCACAAGTTTTACTAGTCTTCTTTTGCTGCTGATGTACCTCTGGAAACCTTCCTTGTTTCCCTTTAAATCCCTCACCAGATTCAACTTCAGATGAGCTTTGGCTTTCCTAACTCCATCCTAGCATGCTTGGACAGTGTCTCTATATTCTTCTTGGGTCACCTGTCCCTACCTTCACTGCCTGTATGCTTCCTTTTGAAGTGTGACTTTAGTCAGAAGCAACTTGTTCATCCATGCAGGCCTTCTGCCACCACTGCCCAACTTCCTGCACATGGAAATGGACCACTCTTGAACTTGAGGGGGGTAATTCTTAAATATCAGCCATCTTTTCTGAACCCCTCTTCTCTGTGGGGCTGTAGCCCACAGGGTTCTTCCAAGCACATCCCTGAAAAGGCCAAAATCTGCTCTCCTGAAGCCCAGGGTTTTGACCCTGGTTTTTATTTTATTCCCTCCTCTCAGGATCCTGAATCACACCATCCCATGTTCTCTGCAGCCAGGGCTGTTTCTGACCTTCACATCCCCAGTCAGTTCTTCCTTATTTGTAACTTTGAGATCCAGCAAAGCACACCCCCTCAGTGGCTTCTTGATCACCTGTGTTGAGAACTTACCACCAACGCACTCCAGAAACCTCCTGGATTGCTTATGCCCTGCTGTGTTGTCCCTGCAGCAAATACTGAGGTGTTTAGTCTTCCATGAGGACTAGGGCCTGCAAATGTGAAGTTTCTTCCACTTCTCTGAAGAAAGGTCCATCTACTACTTCTTCCTGATCATGGCTCTGTACCAAACAGCCAAGAGCATTTTGTTCTGCCAACTAATCCAGACTCATAAGCTTTCAGATGGCTCCTCACCCATTCCCAGGCAGAGCTTCACACATCACCATTTCTCTCTCATGTACAGGGCAACTCTGCTCCTCACCATCCTGGCCTGTCCTTCTCAAGGAGACTATATCCAGTCACTGCATTGCTCCAGTCATGTGAGCTATTCCACCACTTCTCCATGACCTCAATGAGATCACAGCCCTTCATAGGCCTGCGCCTGCGCTCAGACTTCTAGTTCTTCCTGCTTGCATCCCACACTGCATGCATTAGTGTACAGGTACTTCAGAGAGGCACTCAACTCGTGCTGATTTCCCAGAGAAGAAATGAGAGCTTTGTCCATATTGCTGTCCTGTAGGTACTTCCATATTTGTGTGTACGTGCTTGGGGTAGGCACCTTTCTGCCGTTTTGATAATTAAAGGTCTCTTTTGTCCACATCACCCTTCACCCTTCACTTACTAAGTTGGTCCATCTCTTCCGAGAGAGGTTCTCATCACCCCCACTGTCACTCCCAGTTTAATGCTCATCTCACTATTTTGGCTGGCCTGTTGGCAAAGATGGTTTTGCCTCACTTGGTCAGGTGGACTTCATCCTTTCCTGGCTCTTCTTCAGAGAGGATCTCGGGGTCCTAAAAGCTGAATCTCTGTTGTTAACACCAGTTGTGCAAACATTTACTGATGTGCAGAATCCATCCACTCATAGAATCATAGAATGACTTGGGTTGGAAGGGACCTTAAAGATCACCTAGTTCCAACACCCTGTCATGGGCTGGGATGCCACCCACTAGATCAGGTTGCTCAGGGCCCCGTCCAACCTGGCCTTGAACACCTCCAGGGATGGGGCATCCACAGCTTCTCTGGGCAATCTGTTCCAGTGCCTCACCACCCTCTGAGTACAGAACTTCCTCCTAACATCCAATCTAAATCTCCCCTCTTTTAGTTTAAAACCGTTCCCCCTTTTCCTATCACTATCTGCCCATGTAAAAAGTCCCTCTCTGTCTTTTTTATTAGCCCCTTTCATTACTGAAAGGCTTCAATGAAGTCTTCCCCGAGCCTTCTCTTCTCCAGGCTGAACATCCCCAGCTGTCCCAGTCTTTCTTCATAGGAGAGGTGCTCAAGCCCTCTGATCATCTTCATTGCCTTCATGCTGGGGCCCCAGACCTGGATGTACTCCTCCCTGAGCCCTTCACCATCACTGGCAGGACTAAGGATACAGCACTGGACACCCATGCCCTTGCCTTTACCCCAGAGCCCTATAATCACTATGATCCAGACCTCCACTGGCCATGCCGCAGGTGCCCATATAGAAGAACGGATGAGCCTTGGCAGAGTCTCCACAATGTCCCAGATCCAAGCCCCCATCAAGTGGCAAAGCTCCTTGGGCAGCATATCGGGTTGGCAAAGGGGCTTCTATCCCCCACTGCTGCTCCTTGTGCTTCCCCCTGCACTGCCAAGTGGCTTGTGTGCCACCACCTCTGTCCATATCACAGGGGTAGGTCTGGGGCTTTGTCCCCATGGGGACTTGGATGAGGTCCAGAGGACTGCTTTCCTCATCTTTGATACCACATAGATCCCCACCAGTGCTGACCACCTGAGGCAAGGAGCCCATCTCTCCAGCCCCTGCCTCTGTGAGAGCCCCAGGCATCCAGCAGCCCAGCCTGGAGAGCCATATGCTACCGTCAGGAGCTCAAGCTGAGTTTGGAAGACTGAAGTTCATGTCTTCATGCATCCTTACACCATTACAGACCCCAGTCATCTTATCTATATACACACACACATCAGAGGATGTCATTTAAACAAATAAAGCCCTTTCTTCTACAGACAGGTAGGGAGGAAATGTGGGTGGTATTTTGTCCCTAATATGTAAGTACTCAAACAATTGGGAATACGAAATTTATCTAAAAAGACAAATTTGTTTTATCTTGGGAGAATTACTGTATCAGCTAGCTTCAACTGCTGTGTAAAACTGCAGATAATACTGTGGATCACTGGTATTTTCTGATAGATGTGTGTTCTTATTCACGTATGTTTATTAAAATGCTTAACTGTTTTGATTAGCCTAATATAAAATACAACTTGGAAATAAACTTTTCAAAATATTTCCACAAAACAGAGTGCTATATAAAAACTGTCAGAAAGTGAGTTGGCATTATACTGATTTTTGCAGGAAGACAAGTGAAAGTATTTATTTTGAATGGGATAGAATAAAGAAGGATCAGAGATACCATTTCATTCTCCTCTACAAACCTCCTTTTGATTTCTAAGTCTCTCACAAAGCAGATGTCATTTTGAAGATGCAAAATCGAAAAACACTAAAAATCAGCTTTCTTCAAGAATGTTGCTATGCTTCACTCCCTTTTGCCAGTAGAAAGCATGTGTCTTGAATATCAATTATGTATTGTTTTAGGAAGGCAGAAGACTTCATGAGGCAGCTATAGAGCCAGCTCCAAAACAGCACCATGGGATAACCTCATTGGTTCCAGTGTCTGATGTTTTTCTGTGATCTCTTCATATTACTGCAACTGTTATTTAACCTTCAGAAACTGAAATGACACACAAAAGCCTTAGGAAAAAGGCTCAGTTCAACAAAATTCTAGATTTAGTCCTATTGGTAAAACTGCTGTATAACCATTAGGAGCACTGAGATCCTCACTTTCTGAATCTCTGAATCTGCATAGTGAATGCAAAGAAATCCAATCTACTCACTAAAGAAGTTTGGAAGTCCCTTGTCTTGGTTAGAGCCAGTGTCTACTAAAAAGTATTTTCCTTGACTTCATAAGGTTTTGTTAGGATTCTTCAATGGAAAGTGTAGGAGAAGAGCAGGATGGCTTTCCACAAGCTACTCTAGAACAATGGCTCTCTGGAGCCCATCTTTTTTAAAAGAAATTTCTTGTGTAATTGCCCTGAAAAAAGGACATGATGGCCAAATTTCACCAACCAAGAGATTGCACTAATCCCTTAATACTAAACCATGAAATTATTAACATTTCTGGGCCTACAAGTAAGCAAAGAACTACCTATCTTCTCTATCATTTGGCTCTTTTCTGTAAGCTATTGAAGAAACAAGGAGAAGTACAAATTCTTTAAAAATCCTAGTGTGTTCCTAGGTGATGGTGAGTTAAGGTAAGCTCAATGAGCAGCGTTTTCCTGCTTTTTGTGCGAGCTGAGTTGTGTTGATGCAGAGCTACCTCTTTGATTCCTGCACTCTTCTAGACATGGAAGATCAGCAAGACTCAGACCTCTGAGAACCAGAAAGTTGGCTGCTTTTTCAATAATGCCATTTTTAAGCAATACCTCATATATCTACAGCACAGGTGCCATTGCCTCCTCTTAGCTAAGACAGAGCAGTTAAAAGGCAGAAGAACAGTTGCACCAAGGAAGTTGTAGCTGTTTCTAACATAGCCTCAAACTGCTTTTGCCAAGAAAACACCATTCTGCTGCCTCAAAGTGCCTTCCTACTTCTCTTTTCAAAGTTCTGACACTGTTTTACGAAAGATGTCATTTAACATGAGACTTTCCCCCATCCATCAAAAGTCCCACAGACATTCCCAGAGTCCACTTGCTCTAACAATTCCCTTGGTAAGGAGAAACATCTGTTAGTGCAGCTCTAATTGCTTATGCTGAAATAAGCTTTGATGAATGTCTTTCAATATATATCAAATATGTGCACAGGGAAGACGTGCACAGACCCCTGGCATGTGGAGCAGTTTCTTTAACTCTGTATCTCAGTCGCAGCCCTGTCAAGCTTCTCTAGCTCCCCCACTTAACATAGTGAACGTAACATGAATACAAAAAAAGATCATTCCCAGAGGCTACTGCCCACAGCATGCTGCCAAGGTTAAACAGCTTGCAACTTAATTTGGTTTTCAAAGGCTTGATGTTTCTCAGAGTCAGCACTGTGCAAGAGAAAGATACATCACTAGGTAAACTTAATATTGGATTCATTAAGATTTTGTGTTGAACCCTGTGATAACACCTAATATCTATGGACTGGGTGCTACGTATTTTAGGTCCTTGTTCTTGGTTTTGGTCTTTTATCTTTGCAACACAAATTACGCAGGCTGAAGATATGCATGTAGACTTGTTTCAGTCCAGAGGAGTTACATGTGAGACAAAAGTACATGTTCTCAAGCCATCTGTATGTGTAATGTAAAGCTTGGTGTGGATATTTTATTTGGTTTAGTGCAGAAATAAAACAAAAATTTACAGAAACTTTTGTCATTACATGGCTGCATTGAAACATGTCAGGAAAACAAGTCATGGGGTTTGGAAGGAGATGTTTCTAAGGGTAGTATGGTGACATACATTATTAAAATTGGCCTTTTTGATTTCATAAGTTGTGTCAAATATATCCCAAAACATGTTTAATTACCGGTGGCAGAAAAGCTTCATATGCTCCTGCTCTGCTAGTTTACCTAACATAGACTCTTGTTAAAAAAATTATAAGCCCTGGAGTCAATTCCCTGGAGGGTCCCCAAAGCATTTCCTGGATGATAATGATGCAATAGTTTCCTATCCTATTGATGGTTGTCCCAGAGCACCTCAGAACAAATGCTCCCATTCCCTGAAAGCCGCTCAAGTACCAGGATGCTGCTATAAATGGTTGAAATGTGATGCAGTTTCCCCTTCAACTTCCTCCAGCTCAGCCTAATGGGGATTAAGAGCCATTAAAGGCTCTTTGCAGCATATGCAGTTGCTATTGATCAGTTGTTTTAGCCAATGATCTGATTACAATCATCTTCTTTTTTCCAGTGCTTTACTGGCAGAAAGAAACATACAAACATACAATAAAAGGTAAGGAGTGAATGTACCAGACCTTTCTGTGTGTGCTAAGAATTTATTTAGTTGCTGAAATGAAAGATTGCTATTGTCTCTGCTGATGAGTAAAAGTTTCTGCCCGCAATCCAAGAAATGAGTTTGGAGTAAAAACAGATATATGAGTAGAGATCAGTTAGCTTGTCTAGTACAGTGGATTTTGCTTTCTTTGCTGAATGATAGCAGAGCTTAAACAAGGCGAGTGTGGGAAATGCTTTCCTCACTTTCAGTGGTGTAAAGTTCAGGAAAACTTCAGAAAGCTAGGCGTGCCAGTACCTGCCCCTTGGGTTGGCCAAGTGGTTGCCTGTGCTGCGTCAGCATTCTAATCCCTTGGCTTTTCACAAAGGTAGGTATTACCCTCTTCTAAAACCTCCTTTTAAAAGAACCCAGCTGTAACTCTTCACTGTACTGAACCCAATTAATTGTGTGCAAATTAGGTGCACTCTGAAAATAGGTACTGGATCTAGCCCCTCTGATGGGCAGTTGGGGCAGTAGTATACCAACTTTCTGACTCCTCTAGGTCTGCAGACTGCGGATGCTATGGAGGAATGCACAGATGCAGACCTGAAGCAGTGAATGTCAATGTCAGATATGCAGATCTCCCATGAGGGAAGGCACAGCCAAGCAGAGCCTTTCTGAAGAGAAATTTCAGTGTAAGCACTCAGTCCTACCCAAATTCTCTTTTTGCTGCTTATATTCTTATAATACTTTGAACATGGTTCGAATAATTTTTCTGGCAAGGTGAAGAAAGAAGGAAGGATACTGAACCGAGAAGATTGCTATAGGAAGCCTGAGTCAAAAGAAATTCCTGAAAACTCTGATGGTCCTTTGTGGTCTCAGAATTTATTTTGCAGTATCGGAATGGCTCCTGAGGAAGAGATCAGCTTTCATTTGCCTGATAGTGACAGTTTCTCATGAGACAGTGGCAGAGCAGGCGTAGCACACAGGTTCTCTTATTCAAAGCAACAGAATTGCTGATAACTCATTGTTTCAAAGTGCAAATAGACATGAGGATTAAGAGAATAGTTTTAACAGCTCACACCTATGATCCAGGATGCACAGGGCTTGCTTTGTCTTTGTAACTGTACAGGAAATGCAACATAGGTATTTTCTTCTTCAGGTTCTACATCATTTTGGAAAGGATTTGCTCAACTACTAGGATGTACCCCTACTTAGACTGGCCCTAGGAATCTCTCAGGTGATGGTCCACAATGGGAAGATATGTAAGTACCATCAATAAAATATTGATACTTAATGCAGTATGGGTGGGTGTCCAGGGCAGAAAGGAGATCTCTGCCTGAACGTGAAAGGAAATGTTAGGGACAGAATAAGAGTTAAGAAAAGAAGGAAAGAGGTGTCTTCCACTTTGACCACTGCAATAATTTGATCTTGATTCCTAGAAAGGGGACAACATGTTTTGTGTTTCTCCTTATTTCGTGAAGTATAAGCATCCCAGAGCAGTTCGAATTCCACAAAGGATTGCAGAGTCTTCCATGCCCAAAGAGACTTGCCTCAGAGGACAATGACCTGCTTCAGAAGCGCAAGCAAGAGCAAAATTATGTTTGCTTAACTTTGGAAGTCCTAGCACTTATTGGCAGCTGAATGACTCCCTGGAGCACTTTGTTGTTTTTAGAAAGGACAAAAACTCAGGCAGGGCATGAATAAGCTATCTAGTTCAGCATTACCCTGGGGCAGGAGGCTATGGCCCTGTTCTAACCTCTGATGGTTTGAACACATTTGTTTGCTGTATGTATGATGTAGAAATTCATAGAACATTTTATTGAGCCTTTATACATCTGACTCTTGAGTGTTTTTCTTTTTGTGATATAGTTTCCAGCTGAATACTTCAGTTCTAATAGAAAACATTGCTTTCAATAGCTAAAAGATCACAATGCCCTAAAACCTTGACTCCAGCAGGCAACATTGGAGAACACATTTCCCATGAAATGTTCTCAGAGTTCAGTAGATCAGGTTGCTGATTTTCTTCCTAAAGCAGGAAAATTTTGGGTGTGCTTGTGCTGCTGCTGCTGTTCCTGCACTATGCAAACCTCCTGACACAAGAGTGGGGAGCATCAGTGTCCTTATTGGCTGCTCCTGGATAGAGGCATAGCTCCTTAAGGGAATTTATTTGTTACTCTTGACTTCAGCACAGCAATGAGGTGAGAGTCATCAGCATCCCCTGCTGACTGAGATGCCACCAACATGGAAAGGTGCCTCCAGCTGATGCATGATGAGAACATGAAGATGGAGGGAGCTGTGGTGAGAATCAGGAAGGTCAGAGTAGACTTTGACCATGCTGAGAGAAACTGTGAAAGCTGTTATAAACACCACACCAACAGGTGTTTGGAAAGCAGAGCATATTGCTGCAGACCTCTGTGTAGGAAAGGAAATAAGTCACTATGGGCTACCAAATGGACACATAATGAGACATAGGGAGAGTGAACAGGAGGATGGGAAGCTTTCTACCAAGGCTTTCAGTGTAGCTGTGGGAACCAGGACAGTAGCAGTGACATAATACATAAGGGAAGCCTCCAGTAAGTTCCTCCTCCAGGGCAAATGCCACCACTAGCAAAAAGTATTCATAAAGTGTCAAGAAGAGCTCCTCTCTAGTCAATTGCTGGGACTCCCACCCTCTTTTCCATCTTCACAGCCTTGAATTCAGGCACTCGTGCAGCATCTGGATGTATGGTATTTGCATCTCTGAATTTTACATATAGGACCATAATGCAATTTTGCCATACTGACTTGCCTTACTTTGTATACTCAGGTCTTATGCAGGGCTGTCTTCCCTCTAGCAAAGTTGATTGAGAAACTGTATGCAGTGGAAATGCTGCCAGCAGCTACTTGCTATAAAAAACTAATAGTCCTTTGTGGGCCATGAGAGGAATGACAGAAATACAGCTTAAACTCTGGACTGCTTACACTACACTTTGATGAAATAGTGTCCTGACACTGGGACAGTGAGATCAGTTTCTCCACATTGCATTCATTGTTCGCAACAGTGGTAGGTCAGAATTTTCTGTGTCAGTCAGTCATTTTACCTGTGACTTTGAAAATCCATAACGCTGCCAAATCTTTGATAGTGAAAATCATGATTTTAGTGACAGAATTATTTGACTAATCTTTTAATAGTGCCTGGCAGGATCTCTGTGCTGCTTTACTGACTTGTCTTCAAATCCTTGGCTCAGAATGGATGCCATTTCTCATGATTTTATATGGAAAGAAGGTTGAAGTCAAAGCTGTCTGCCATTTCCTCAGAGAGGCAACCTCTGGCTTAGGTGACTACGTGCTCGTCTTATTTCTTTCATTTGGAATGCAGACAGTTAAAAAATAAAATAGGCTGGACAAGGCGTGTGGAGTATGCAGAACTGAAGCAGAAAGCAGAAGAAAGAAGAAAGAAGGGAAAGATTTCTAAAGATCTAAATTTTAATAAATTTGCTGATAAATATAGGGAAAACTACAAAATTTTGTGTAAAATACAGTTTGAACAATTTCTTTGGAATCCAGTTACTAAGATGATGAAAAAGGTGTATTTTATATATATATATCTTTTCAATAAGTCTGTAATTCCTGTCTTAACTTTATACCGGCAGGTTTCCAGTCCTGGAGTCTCTTGTGCTCCTAAGGTATCAACAAATTTAGGTTGTTAAGTCTTCAAACTTTTAGGAAGTTGGAATACAAACACTTGAGTTTACCCTAGGTGAAGCATCTGGGACAGTTATGTCTCATCTAATGCTTAATGGCCCAATTGCTTGGTAGACCCATTCATAATTCATCAGGCATCTGATTAAATGTAGCTTAGTCTGACTCATGTGGTAGTGTCTGAGGCTAAATTAAAGGCAGAACATTATACTTGCACAACTTGCCAATATATGCTAAGCATGTAGAATGAACTCTCTCCTGCTGATTAAAATATATGAATCATATATATGGTCCCATATTCCAAAGTATATGGATTCCTTTTTTTTCTGGGATAGCAGAAATTTCTGTTGACATTGTTAACTGTTTCCTCTTTTCCCTTCTTTTTACTTTTTTTTTTTTTTTCTTTCTTTGAAAACATCAAGACAGGCTTGTAAATCTTCGTATCTATTGCATGTATAGTGCACCTCACAAAAGACCAAGTCCAGGCATATAAGGATCACTTGGGCAGGTGATAAAATCACTTTCTGTTTTTGAATGTTATGCAAAACACAACAGAACTGCATCCTTCTAGTATTCTTTTTTTGTTTGCTTGTTTTCACGTTGTAGAGTTCAGTACTATATATTATTTCACTGTCTCTATATCAAGTTGATTTCAGCTTTTAGGATATACGTCAAGAGACTGAAGTACAGTACAGTGTTACCGTTTATATAATAATGATCTTTATTTAATATCATAACACAAGAAGAATCTTACCCAGCATATATCTCTTGAAAAGTCATAGAAAATAGGGTCTCTGACAAAATATTGGAGCAAAACAGCCACTAATCTCAGCTTTGGAAAAAGAAAATGAAGAGCAATTCTGGCAATTGACAGTATGAATATTTAATTACTAAGCATAGTATTAAATGAAAATGTAATAGATTTATATAACCTCACAAGGACAATAGAAGTATAAATAATTAAAAGCATGAATTTGTAAGGAAATAAGTCTTCCAGGTAAATGTGATGTCCTGTTCATAAAAGGTTAAGTATTGGACATGTTGAGGGAACTCATTGTATGTTAATATGAGCCATCAGAGCTGGTCCTTTAGTTAAGTCTGAATTTTGCACTAAAAATAGGAAATCAACTTTTTTTTAAAAAAATTATTAGGTATTCTTCCTTTTTGAGTACTTAGCACTATTTCTGAGAATTCCCAAGTAGATTCACTAATTAGAGTTAAAGAATCCTTTTAAAATTCCCTTTAAGGAAAGATATCAAATCTTTTTTTGTTGTCCTGAGGGATCTTGGTAACACAGGCTCTTCAAATTCTCCACAGAATTAAAAGTCACTGGAATATTAAGCATATGCTATATTTGAAGATTTCTTTAGGAGCAGTGATCTTTCTATATTCAGAAATCATTTTCTCCTTCTGTAAGGCTAGCACATAAAATATTCAGAAAAACTAGCAAGAAATTACTGTCTTTCAAATGGCTGCCATCTCCCATTATTGGTAGGCATATGGACAGAGTCTGACCCAAGCAGAGGTGAGCATCCCCACCAGTCTTAGACAGCTAGCAAATCCTAACCAAGGGTAATGTGGCTTCATCTCATTGTATGTGCTAGAGAGAAGCAGGCGCGCTCATTAAGGCTGCCATCAGTGGGTCCTGAAACATATCATTTTAGAACCATTATTAGAGATCATACCAGTCTATTAAGACTCAGATGATGAAGTTAGACTTCCCTATTACTCTGTCTTGAGCTAAAGCCAAGCATTTTTTAGATGAAGGATTGAGAAAACAATAAGGAGTAGAAGGAGGTAGAGAAGAGCTGGAGGCAGGGAAAGACAGAGATGGAAAGATAGAGAGCTGTACACAATCCATATATTGATGGTACTGCAGCACAAATGCTTCAGTCATCCTTAGTAGTTTGACATGAACATTTACTGGGGAAATTAATGAATGGAGTCTCGTGCTAACTGAGAAGGAAGTTCTTTTGGGGAGGAGCACTAGTGAGTTAGCCTCATCTTGTGATAAAGAGATGGGGCAGGTGGGCTGTATATTTCCACTACTCACTGAATGCCTGTAGCTGTAGCAGAAAGCTTGTGTGGAACCAGACTGGGTCAAGGAGGAAAAATGCTTCACCAACACTTTTGTCATTTCAAAGCAGAACTCAATTTCACTTGTGTTCTGCCTCCCTTTCAGTATCATTTCAAGAGTATTTGTAAAACTCTTGTTTTGTAAACATGATGTTTGATCATGCAGCTGTTAATAGAAAAAAAAATTCTGGATGGCTAGATAAAAAAGATGTTTAATTCAATGGCAACAATACCTATTTAACAGTGGTGGCTTGAGAAGAGGACACTCTCCACTGAGAGAACAGAAAAGACAGCCCATGACATTGGCATCCGACTCTGTAAAGGACTATCACAATAAAATTGGAAAAGTAATACATAATTGAAATGCGCTTGTATGACATATTCTACCTTTTCCAGTAATGAACAGGATTGTAAACATTTGATGATCGTTAATACACTGTCAGGAGAAAAAAAGACAATCTTGCTTGGACTCACTTCTGGAATAGTTTGTCTTGTAATTGCAGGTTTTTACCTTCCACGTTCTCCCTAGAAGTGTGAATCTTTTGAGCTTCCTAGCTAGCATCTCTGGAAGACTAGCTTCGTGCTGCTGCACTCGCTTCTTTGTGTGGAAAGAAAGTGATTTGCTTTTTGTATGCTATTTATAGAGAGCTTCTCCACAGAGATGGCGTCCCCTCCCCCCGACGGCTCCGAGCATCCTCGTACTGCGGCTACCCACCACCTGATGTCCTATTTTCTCATTGGCTCTAGCTGTTCCCAAACCTTGTGACTCCTGTGAGCTCACGCCCAGCTGTACCAGCTCAGAGTCTCCTGCAGTGAGACATAATCTTCACTTTCACTTCCGTCATTTGTCCCTAATATGCCAAAGCATCCAAACAAGTGCTTGCATTCATTCCCAGAGCCCCTCATCCTAGGTTCAACCTGGAGGTCACCATGGAAATAAATGTGCTCCTGGGCTTGCCGAGGTGGTAAGCAGCTCTGTTACGAGATCTCCGCTACTTGCAGGAGGACTGTAACCCATATCATCATACCTGAGACAGAGATTTTATATTCAGATGACCTTCTATTTCCAGAAATTGTAAATACTGCCACATCCTACATCTGCTGTTCAAGTAAAAGTCAGACGACCAATTAACTTTCTCAATGGGATTTCCCTGCGAGTATAAAGCCAGGTGACTGTGACAAGGTCACTAGGAAAAGCAGTCTTGTGATTTTAAGCTTGACAGAAATCTGGCAGGAAGTGCAGATGAGAGAAATGTCACACTTAGGCAGTGATAACCTTAAATATCAGAGACTGAGCTCAGAAATGTTTTTTTTTCGGCCCATCAGAAGGGTTCATGAAATATGTCTGTTTGTTCATTCCTCCAGGAGACCCTCTCTGTTCTTACATCTCAGTGTGTTATGATAAATAATGCATTGCCTTTCCAATAGCCTTGATAAAACTGCTTCCTTAACCATATGAGGAGTACATTTCAAAAAGAGAACAAGCAGAGCACAGAAATGGAAATTAACCCCAGGACCGCCAGCCTCCATTAGCAATAATGGTGTCTGACAATTCCGGGGTTAAATGAGAAGTAGGTGCCTTTTTACTGAGTTCTGCTCTTTGTTCTTGCTTTAGTGTGTGTCATTGTGGAGACTGTCATGTAAGGTTAATGACAGCCTCTCATTACCCTTGTCAAATATGTAATAATGTGGCCCAACAACAGGGCTGAATGGCTCCTGCTTGTCAGACCCCTATGTTTTGCCTAGCAGATGGTCACTGTGTTTGGAGAGGCCCTCAGATCCATCAGTGCTATCCTGAACACGTGTGTGAGGGCGGCATTTTTCCCTGATGGGACAGCTCGTGGATGGAATACTAATAGGGCACAGCAAGACAACTGAGGATTTATTTATTTTTATTCCTGGTAGAAATATGTTGTGTTCCATGGAGAGGAGGGGGAGGGAGGGAGAAGCAAAACCCCACTTCTCCCATCACCAGCCCCTTTCTTATTGTCTGACTTATACTGGCAAAATCTCCACGTGTTATGCCTTATGCTGAAAATCTGGGGTCCTCTGTTACAGTGTTAATGGGCACAGAAATTCAGACTTTGATCAACTTTTGATTCTGCATTTGGAAAATCTGACTTTTATTCTCCAACCTATTAAAAAATGACAAAGATATCACTTATACACTAAGCTTTGGAGAGCATCATGTTAACTTACCCCCTTGATATTACCTCCCTAGTTATTAGGATTAAATATTTATATTGTGGTAGCTGACCCTCCTGTGTTAGGTACTGTGCGAACAGAAAATATCTGTTCCTACTCAAGGGAACATAACCCCCTTTAGGATTAAGTTGGTGATGTGAAAGGCATTGGTTTGTGTTTTCAGAGATATCAGTAACCTGCTCTGAAAGTCGGCATACTCAGTCTTTGACCATGCACCCACACCTATTAAACAGAGAGCCCTTCGCAGCAGGAACTTACACTTCTCAAAGGCTTGGGCTGAGGCTGCCTCAGTCAGGAACAGAGTTTTAGTTTTTTATTTATTTTCATTTCTTTTAATTTCATTTTAACTCTTTATTGTTCAAAATGCCATCTTTAAAATGCAAAGCTAGTGCAAAGCAATGTAGTATTTTTCTCCATTTGGGAAACTTTGCACTAATGGAACTCCATTGTTCCTTGTTGAAAATGCCTAATACGAACAGCCTGTACAGCCATAAAATAATGTTTTATCTGATGTGGTTAGGTACAATTCATCTACATCAGGGAGTGGGATTGATGTGACTAAAATTAGGGTAGTTATAATGGTGCAAATGTTCTTAATGTAGACAATACCTCAGTCTGCAGAACATGAAAAATTTGTTCCAAAAAGAATAATCAGCACTATTTGTTTCAGAGGGTTGTTAACATTGAAACTTAAATATAGCAGCATAGAAATCAACATGGTTAACTACTTCACTGCTAAACCATATAACGGAGATAATTCGTATCACAAAGAGCTTTTTTATTTTCCTAACAATTAGATTCAAACAATGCAATACAAATTAACAGTGGGAAAGTGCACTGGTTGCCTTATTCTACTTTGCATTAAAATTATTAAAACTATATTTTGCTAACTGCAATGAAGCTGCCCCAGTTTTCCTGTCACCACCATCAGAGTGGTGCAGAATTGCAGATTTTAGTAGCAGCAGGTCAGCTTGTTGTAGAGTTCATATAACCAAGCCTGTTACAGGCTAAAAAGAAAAACTGAGATTCAGGAAAAGTATTTTTTTCTAGTCTTTCCCGGTGGAAAGACATGGAAAACTTACATAGAAAATCCTAATCACTTCAGGGGTGTAAGGGAAAAAAAAGTATAAAGCTACCCCTATGAACGCCCACAGAGATCTTTTTAGGAGATCTAACCTCTTCACTCTCCCATCCCTTTCAAATCTCATTGATACTTTTTTTTTTTTTTTTTGGCAGTAAAATGACTAACGTTTCATCTTTAAATGATTAAAGTACAGGCCAGATCTCCACTTCTCCTACAGTGAAGAAGCATATACAGCTTAGTTACCTCACTTTTGGGGCTGTGAGTGTGCAGCTGAGAGAGGGAGAGGCACTTTTCCTGCTGCCAGGCTGGCAGCAGTCTTCTAAAAAATTCTGCAGTCAGCAGCCTTTGCTACTTTTTTTTAAAGACATTACTGTGAATATTACTCAGGTTGGCATAGTTCCCTTTCCTCTCTACTGCTTCTCTCTTACTGAAACAGCAAAGAAATGAGACATTTGTGGTAAATAGCTAGTTCACTAAATACTTGCTCCTTGATACCATTTTTTTTTTTTTTCCTCACAGATAGGAACCTAAGAATAGAAGAAAAGAAGTTATGGGAAGTTACTGGAACTTCCTGAGGGAAAACAAATGAGAAATAGAAAGGTTGCAGCATTTGAGTCAGCTTTCCACAATGCCCACACACATGATGATGCATTATGTCTTAGGGGATTGTGGTACCAGAAAAAACAGTTGTAACTGCATAGTACATCACTTTGTTAAGAAGACTAGTGAAATACAAAAGTGTAGGCCTAAGCTGCTTATTAATATATGTGAGGAAGGTAAAGAAACAAAATTATGTAAATAAAGAAGGCAATTAAAACCACGGGCATCCTCAACAAGTACCTCTGAAATTAGCGGACCTGTAATAAAGTCATCAGCCATCTCTGCTGGCTTTCTCAGCTTCATGAGGGAACACAAAGCAACTTTAGTGTGGAGACTAAAACTTTACATTTTTTTTAGAAACCCTTTTCTAATGCACAAGGTTGCAGATTAAACTTGTAATTTTTTTTTTTTTTTGTCTCTACAGTCACTTTGCTAATGCAGTGTAGCTCACGACGTTACAAAATGCTGAGAGAGAGACAGAACTCCCTTGTGACCCATATTTTAAAATGAAATCTCCCTGGCTTACATGGAAGAAGGCAAACCTGGCAACACATAGATCTTTTTGGCTGACCAGAAGGAGTGGTGAATCTAACAGTATGTTAACAAAAGGCTGGGAAAGTAGCCTGCTATTCCTGCTATTAAATATTAGTGAAAACTGAAGTTCAGTTTTGAACTGAACTTCAGAAAAGAAAACATTACTTTCCACAAAGCAGAGTATGGGAGAATGTGGTGAGAAGGCAGAAGTGATTCATGGGCTGTAGAGAGAAAATGTAGAGGAAAGAACAGTACCTCCAAATTGCCCAGGCTGAAAGATAAAGATGGAGGCAGTGTCTGTTGTGGTCATTCCCTTGCATAACAAGAGCGGGCCCAAAATATAACTCCAGAGATGAAGAAAAGACTAACTTCAATACTGAGATGCACAGCTGATGACTCCAAGGCAATTAAATGAATTGACTGCATTTGTTTAGTTGAAGGTAGTATGAGTGAAAGTTCTCCTGTTTTGGAATTCAGGTAAGGCTTGCTTCTGCCTAGAGAAGGTGAGGGGATTGATTTGACTGATAGAATATATTATAGCTTACTGTTTCAAGAGTATTGATATGCTGGAGCAGAGATATATAACCTGGAGCTACACTTTTTTATTTTTTTTCTTAAACTGCCTGTCTTTTGAATGTGATATGAGAAAGATACCAAGTTATTTGAGTGTCAGTAAACTAGACTACATATTTATGGGTAGTGAGCAAAACATGTTTTGCAGTGTTAGCTCCCTGAACCCTTATAAAGCCCAATTCTTGTAGTATTTACTATACTTTACAATTCTATGACAGATTGTGACAAACACAGAATAACAATGCCGCAGCTGCCACCTTAAGCCTAGGAGGGGAGTGAAGACCTGCGGCTTGGGGGGATGCAGAAGGTCTTGGGGCAGCTATGTGTTTGGGTAGACAAAGCTGAAGATGGGGTGTGAATAATGACATTTGGGTCAACACATTAAACGTATTTGGGTTAGGAGGCATCACCTGGCAACATCTGATATATGGATCTTTGTCTTCTCAAGAGAACTCCAATGGTGAAATCATAAAATGATCCTATTTTGTAGATGTCAGAAGCTGAACAACACTGTTGTGGTTGTGCACATCTAGAGACAATGGAGGACAACAATGAAAAATGAATAAATCCAAACACAGGTCAAAACCATCATACCTTCTTTAAAAAATAAAGGTAATTAGGATTTGGAGTCCAGTTTCTTAATAAGCTTGAATTATTTAATTGAGCAACATTTGGAATAAAGACAGGGGTCTATAAAGACATGTAAAATGGACTCTTCCCAAACTGCAAGGAGTTGGGATTAGCTTGGACTACAGTGCTCTCCAGAGGTGCCATTTTTGTGTAGTCAAGGAGAGAGGTAGTTATGACTTTTACTGTATGTATTTAAATAAGGTGTAACAACTTCTCTCCATTGACAGTATTTTGAGACAGTTTAGCAGCTCTGGACAGCTGAGTAGTCTGAACAGCTGAATCACAGAATCACAGAATCACAAGGTTGGAAAGGACCTTCAAGATCATCTAGTCCAACCGTCATCCTATCACCATTACTACCCACTAAGCTACTAAACCATATCTTGTAGCACCTTGTTCAGGCGCCTCTTAAAAACCGCAAGGGTCGGTGACTCCACCACCTCCCTGTTCAGGCCGTTCCAGTGCCTGACCACTCTCTGAGAGAAAAAGTTTTTCCTGATATCTAATCTAAAT
>VXAL01018077.1:54965-70289 GCA_013399475.1 Chauna torquata | reverse complement strand
GGGAAGTAAAGTACCCTGAGGATAACTGATCCGGCTATTGAAGACCGATGTAAAGAAGGCGTTGAGAACCTCAGCCTTATCCTTATCCTCAGTGATCACATTTCCCGCTGCATCAAGTAAAGGATGGGAATTTTCCTTGGTTCTTCTCTTGCCGTTGATATATTTGTAAAAGGATTTCTTATTCTCTTTTACTGCAGTGGCCAATCTGAGTTCTAGTTGGGCTTTTGCCTTTCTAACTTCCTCTCTGCATATCTTGGCAACCTCCTTGTATTCACCCCAAGTAGCCTGTCCTTTCTTCCAGCGGACATAGACTCTCTTTTTCTCCCGGAGTCTCAACAAAAGTTCCCGGTTCATCCACGCCGGTCTTCTTCCCCTCCGGCTCACCTTACGGGATGCAGGAACGGCCTGCTCCTGTGAGAAATCATAGCAGGCATGCAAATTTACTTTGGACATTGGTAGTCTGCATATGTTCCCTGGGAGGGCTGTGCTTTAGGTACAAGCCACCTTGGGGAAATGTTATTGTAATGAATATAATTTTTCATAGAAAAGCCCTATTCATTTATAGCAGATTTCTAATCCCTTGGTTGATTTCGGCGAGTGTTTTCACTTGCATGTGGTAGACCCAAATCAACCTTTATTCACCATAAGTGTGTTTTGGATTCAGCAGAGCAGATAGGCATTACATTAAATGTCAGCCTCTTCCACTCAATGAGCAGCAGTGAGCCACAGATTTGACTTTCTTAATTGAAGATTTCTATTTCCCACGAAGTTAAGAAAGTTTGAAGTTTTTTTCTCCTAGTAACTTGACTCCATGTGAAAACACTGAATAACACAAAGAACTGGACAGGAACATATTGAACATATCAAAAGCAAAGAGAAATGTACCTTAGTTTTGTGTGGACAGCCTGGACATCTGTCTCTGTTCCTAGTTCTTTTGATATGGCCCTCCAGCTCTTTAAAACCACAGACAAAAACTTTTCCTAGATGACCAAACTTAAACTTTAAAAAATGAAACGTTTTCTTTGTTTCTTAACTGTCACTTAACTATGACAGTGAAAAGCAAAGTGATTTGAAAAGGTGCAGAGCACTTCTTTTTCGAGGAATTGGCAAATTTAAGGCTCTCCTATGTAGTAGCACAGGAAAAAGAGCAAAGCTAACTATTCCATTTGGAATGGCCATGATTTAATTGGCTCCTACTGATCTCTTATTAATTAAAAAATATTGTAGGCTCTTTGAAGCATGCATTTGCTTCCTATTTAAAAACGTTCTTGTCAATCTTGCCCTCCTGTTGCATTATCAGAAAGTGAGTTTATGGATTTTAAGGATGCAGTAAAAAGTCTATGTGTTTCATCCTTCCAGTGTTTATCCTAGGACTGGTAGGGTGGCCAGGAGTTGAGAAGCAATAGTGTTTCCCAGCTCACACATGACTTTTCTAACAGTGCAGTAAAGCTGAAGGCTTCCCCAGTGCCTGTTCTTAAGCATCAAATCCAAGTTTTGTGTATATAACTTTACTTGGGATAATTTCACTGGCCAGAACTTAAAAGGCAAAAAAATCTCTGCAGTTCCTAATGAGACGCAATTAAATACAAAATTCAAATGCATGGTTCAATTTCCTTGTGTGACCTTTGTGTCAGGCTACTGCAAATGGTCACATTCCCCAGGAAAAATGACAGCCTGCAGAAAGTGGCTGAACAAAAGAGTCACATCTCTCTGCTGTTGGTAGGAAGAAGGCATGCAGCCCATCCCTGATGATGGTCTTAATGGTGCACCACAGTTTCTCTCAGAGGAAGACAGAGGAAACATAAACAAGCCTGACTTCCTCTCTGAATCGCTTCCTGAGTCAGGACGCCCTCTCCTCTGGGAGGAGCTCTGACATGGCTACGTGCCAGCGAGCCCATTTGGCTCGCACAATGATTTCAGTACCTAAGTAATAGGGCAGTGACAGTAGGGACTTTTCATTTTGATTTCTTTAACATTCTTTTGAGTTTTCAAAAAAATCCAAAGTCTGCTGTCAGTGTCCTTTTTCAAGAAAATATGGATAAACAAGATATGTATCTGTACAGACAGTTTTTACTTTAATTCCCCTACTACTCGTAAATTTGATTAGGAAAAAAAAATGTGCTGAACAAATATTTTAAAAATCTGCCAGCTGATTAAATCACACTTTCTCCCTATCTTCTTGGCATATGAGGTCGACTTGGGCATCATTTTAAATCTTCTATTTTAGATTATGATCTTTAAAATGACATTAAGCTTGCTTTGACGTTCCATGTGAGTGCCGGACAAAAGCGCAGGAATTAAATGATTGCTCACATTGCAGCATCATAATAACATAGCCTCAGACTCCAACAAAAAGATAGCGAATGAATCTGTTCCAGAAATGTTCATCCTTCTCCGCTGAGTTATTTCACTAGTTCCGCTAGAAAGAAAGTAAAAGCGCTCAAAATCTCAAACTAGATTTTTGACAGGACTGGGAGTGGTGTCTGAGCTCTGCTTTTCTTAACAGTTTCTGGCACTGTTTTAACTGTCTGCTTTGAGATACAGGGGAAGTCTTTGGTGTCAGAAACTGGAATTATACCTTGTTTTTGTAAGGTTGTGCCATTCTGGAGCCCAGTAGGAGCAAACTGCAGGTGTGTAAACCATTAGTGGTCCAGCTTTTCTCATTAAACCTTTTCCCATTGCAGAGTTTTATTTTGTCTAGTGGAAGGTAGCTGCTGTGTGAAGTCATGGTGTTCATTGGGCCAGGTGGAGTGGAGAACAAAATGAAATTACTAGAGTTTACTAAGTTGCTGCCTATCTGCTGAGCTATGATAATTTTCCATTCTTGGTCTGTTCCCATTGTGAGATAATATGGCTTAGCATTAACCTCTTTCAATTAACTTTAAATTGAAAGGCTTAAATTAAGCCGCATCACTTTACACCTGGATGGGCTAACAGCATGCCCACAGTCATCTACCAACGATTACAATAGCTCAGCTAACAAACAATAACCTGGTAAACACCTCTGATGTGGTCATGCATCAGTCTTCAGGTGACTCTCATAAATGACCTTGAAGATGATGCTTCGTGTACAAAGTAGACACAGCAACCTACTTGGAGCCAGTGAGAAGGACAAGGCATGAGTGTGAAGCACTGTCAGCAGCTACTGCTACTGAGCTTCCAGGGAACAGCCTTCTGAACTGGCTGTAGAGTTATCAAGGCCTGAATTACCTAGTCCCTTACCATCTCAATAGCAGCCCTGAAAATCACCAGGGACTGGCTAAATTCATCTGAGAGGACAGGAGGAACTGTCTGGTCAGCTCTATGAGCAAACCTAAACTTTTCCTGGCCCTTTACAGAGACCCCCAGAAGATCCATACCTGTTTGTAGCTGCTTGTTGTGGTTTAGCCCCGGCAGGCAGCTCAGCCCCACACAGCCGCTCTCTCACTCTCCCCAGGTGGGATGGGGGAGAGAACTGGAAAGGTAAAAGTGCCAGAACTCATGGGCTGAGATAAAGACAGTTCACTAGGTAAAGCAAAAGCCACTTGGGCAAGCAGAGCAAAACGAGGAATTCATTCGCTGCTTCCCATGGGCAGGCAGGTGTTCAGCCACTGCCAGGACAGCAGGGCTCATCATGCGTAATGGTTTCTTGGGAAGACAAACGCCATCACTCCCAACGTCCCCCCTTCCTCCTTCTTTCCCCCAGCTTTTATCGCTGAGCATGACGCCGTGTGGTACGGGACATCCCTTTGGTCACCGGGGTCACCTGTCCTGGCTGTGTCCCCTCCCAGCTCCTTGTGCACCCCCAGCCCCCTCGCTGGCAGGGCAGCACCAGAAGTTGCAAAGTCCTTGGCTCTGTGTGAGTGCTGCTCTGCAGCAACTGAAAACATCAGCATGTTATCACCACTATTTTCATCAAAAATCCAAAACACAGCATCACGTGATTCTCTACAAAGAAAATTAACTCTATCTCAGCCCAAACCATGGCATAGCTTTCATCAGGCTTCTCTGGAATTTGTAAAAGTGTTACAGTTCAGGTTTTCTGGTTTTCTCCCCCTTAAGATAAATTTATGTGAAAAATCTCGTGTTTGTGGATCATTGATTGCAAGCTGATGAAACTGACTGAATATCTGTAAATGACATCTGCAAAATATTTTATCTTTTTCTTTTTTTCAGTACATTTTGAAAAGTTCTAGTTATTGATTCATATCTTGACTGGAAAAAATTGCTGTGGATGGGATGAAGAATAGAACAAAACAGGTAAGAAAGCAGAAGGAATATAAGAAAATCAGGAGAGAAGAAAGGGAGATGCTTTAGGGAATCAAGATACTTAAAGGAAGAATTCTAAGAGAAAAACAAATAACAGGTCTTTACAAGCTGCAAAATGTGAACTTATTCCAGAAAAAAAAGAAAAAAAGAAAGAAAAAAAGTATTGTTTTCTGTGGATTGAGTAATAGAGAAGGCTTTCTTTGAAGAATTTTTCCTGTTGACCACCAGATTATGTTTTGAGTATGACTGCAGTCCTGGCTAAAATAAAGTATACAGTGATAAAATCTCTCATAAGTGGTTAAACCTTTGAGAAAACAATTGATGCTAGAGTTTGGTACCTTTAAGTACCAGAAATACAAAGAACCTGAGCCCGTGTGAAACTAGCCTATAGTTCCTATATGCTTGTCCAGAGAAAGAGAGACTTCATGTTGAGTCACACATTAAAGCTGCTGTAAGCTATGCTGTATGTAAACATAGGCTTGTGTTTCAGCTGGTGTAAATACAGCAAACCCTGTTATCTGGTTACAGTCCCTGTAGCACCTAGAGCAAGGGAACCCACAGAAATGCCTTAACAAATGCCATCCAGGGGAGGGCAGTGGGGCTCAGAAATGCTGGTGTGCACATTGCTGTGTGGTGTGCTGCAGTTTGCCGGCTGCTCGCTTGATAACTGGCAGGGAACCCAATTCAAAATTGACAAGATTCATGTCTTCTGCAATGCTTGGACAGCAGGGTCCTGTCCGTTCCCTTCCCCTGCCAAGCAGCCTGGCACAGATCACAGAGTGCAGATGGAATGGCACAGCTCACCTGGGTGCTCATGTCTCTTGTATCTGCAGTCTTACTGAACTCTATTTGTCTTTTTGCTGGTATTTTCCCAGACTGAAAGCTGGAACTGAAAGCACTGCAGCTTTACTTAAGTCTCCTTGAGAGTATAAAATAAAGAAGGGTCAATATCACTTTGCAAGTGACAAATGAAAGTTATAGTCATGTGATATAAGTATTCTCATATTAATAACTTTAGTTTATCCCACTGCTATCTTAAGAAAAATAATCCAATTTATTTACCAGAAACTAGTCTAAATAGTTTGCAGCATCATATTTTTATATATATCCTTTAGATTCTTTGGACCTACTTTTTCATTGTTTCTTACTTCCATGTCAGATCATGTCTTTGGCCATAAAATTACAGAGTTGTACCAAAGAAAGAAGCAAAATTAGATTCAGAAAGGTAGTGGCACTGGGTAGTTCAGGGAATTGACAAAGAGATTCAGAGCCTTTTGGTCTGTTCAAACTTTGTTGATGGGAGCTGTACAGACAGCTAAAGCATATAAGTGGTGTGTGCTCCTTATGAAGAATGCTGGAACATGAGGTATTCTCTGAGGGAGGTGTCTCTGCTAGGTTGTCTTTGTCTCATCTTCAGTGAACAAAAGATTTTTTAGCACAAAAATGCTGCTATAAATGTCCATTTTCTCAGAATAACTGGAATTCTTCACAGCTCTGGGTGTGTTAATGGTTAAAATCAAATAGTTTCTATGGATCAGTAGAAGGTGAGAGTGTCCAGAGTCATTTGTCCAAAACCTTTTGTCAGCTATAAAGTCATATGCAGTAGTTCTGTTTAAACAGGGAATACAGGCAGTGACACTTTCCAGGCTTCAAGGTAACTTCGGTTTGTATTTGCTGTAAGCTCTGATTCAGGTCTATCGTTTGTGATTGTATTTCATTTGTCCTTTTTCTGACTATCTTGTCTTATTGACAGTTTGAATTTTAGGCTTCATGACATTCGTATTGTAGCCATGCTAGGCAAGGAATTTAGAACCTGTAATTATCAATATTGTGACTTATTTTAGTGCTTTAGAGACATACACCTTCCAGAGGTTAAAGCAGAAAAAGAAAATGACATTGCTTTGTAATGTATATTGATCACAAGTATGTAATAACATCTCTGGCTCTGAGGACATCACTGCTTACTGTCAAAACCACAGTTTGCTTTTAGCTTTATCCAAATAGGCCATTAAGCTGGCAGGTGAATTGGTTGTTGCCCTCCTCTTTCCTCCTCAGCTCCTCAATGCAGTATATTAACTGCAGGAGCATGTTAAAGTGATGTTGATTTCAATCTAAACCAGCAAAAGCAGCAGGGAAAAATTGCCAGCTTGATATCTTCTCACCTTTGCTGACTGGAAGGTTCCTCAAAGTTTGGGGAGATTGGAAATAAAAATTACCTAGTCTGAGAAAAAAAAAACTAAAGCATTCCTAAAGCAGGCATTGCTCCTACAGTCTAAAATCAGCTCTGCTTTCTCTGTGCCAGTTTCTGAGGTAAATAAAAAGCACGCACTAGCGCACAAATGTGTCCTGAAATTTTAAGGAGAATGTGCGTTGACCTTTAAGCAACACTCACACAGTTGAGGGCCCTACCTACCAGCAGGCAATTACAAAGCGCATGAGGTCTTCGGGGAATTCAGCTGTGGTTTCCTGCCTGCCCCTCTCCTCTTGGAAGCAGCCATATTTTGCAGCATGACCCTGAGAGGGAAAGCTGGAGGGAGGTGCGGAGGGGCTGAGCCGAATTGCTGCTGCTGTGGTGGCACAAAGAAGAAATCTGCAGCTCTGTTGCTGCCTCTGCCCGGTGCTTTGTCTCTGTGGTTAGCAAAGAGCATCTTCTCCTGTACTTCTCGTCCCGTTCCTTCACTCTCCAGTACAATGAGTTCACCGATGCTCTGACTCTTGCTGGATTTTGCTGCCACAGATGTGACTAATCCTTGTGAGGCTGGTTATACTGCTGGCCTGGGAAAAGAGAAGGCACCAGCATGCCCATGCCACCAGGTTGTGCGTGGAAGAGGAGGGCAACGGATTAGCACTGTAACCCATTGCGAGCAGGTGGAGAGATGGTAGGGGTCAGGACTGCCTTAGAAGGAGGTGTGGGCAGGATCTGCTTCAAGGACCTTTCTGCCCATATCTGCTAGGGGCAAGTGATGCATCTTTCCAGCCAGTCTCTGTCCTTGCCCCAGTTCTTGGCACCCTGCTGGTAATGTCTGAACAAAACAGTCATGGCTGCTGAAGCATGTAAGCCTTCCTTCTCTCACAGACAGGTGAGATCTGAGCACATATCTCATCCAGGTGACCTGATGTAATCTTTCTTTGTTGTACATGACTTTTTTGGGGGTGGTGGTGGTGGTGGGTGGTGGTGGTGGGAAGAGGCTGGCAATGTCTTTCTTCTTCTTCTTTTTTCTTCTTTTTTCACTTTATCCTGGGATGAATACAACCTTGCAGCACATTTATCATTTTCCACGGGATGAAGTAACTTTATCAATTAAACACACAGGCTAACAATTTCAGAATAATCTTCTCTTCTTCCTCTGAAAAGTTTTGTCCCACAAGTACTTTTTAAAATTATTCTTCTTGTGCAAGGCAAGTCTCAGATTATATGAGGTGTTTGTGTTAATTTATTTTTCTTCCTTTTTTTCTTTCTTTCTTTCTTTTTTTTCTTTTCCCAGTAAGACTGGAGATATGAAACTCTGTTCCCTTTAATGTCATTGTTATTGCATTTCTTTAGCAGTCACACCCACACTGTATCCATCCAAACTTGTTACCTGTGCCGCTCTGGGAAAAAAAAGATGGGAAGTGATTTAACAAGGACAGCTGTAATTTTCCTGACAGGGTAGATATCAGCCAATTGGAAGCCGTTTCTCAGTAGACACTGACGAGACACCACAATACTCACTCCTCAGGTGAACACAGCAATCGCATCCCTCGCTAGCACTACAACGTGTCAGTGGAATATGGTGAGCTGTAGGCTGCCAGCCTCCTCTATTTATAGCATCAAGAGCTTCAGGGTGTGAGGCAAGCTGTTTTTAACACTGTGGCATTTTCTTCTGTTTAATCGTGGAGTAATATCATTTTTAGAAAGTCATTACTTCTGCTCAAGAGAGTTAAAGAATTATGCTTCTTTATGTAATTAAATAAGAAGTGTCTGTGGAATAATAATAATAAAAAAAGATAAAAACCCATTTTTTCAAAACTGGCTTAAAGGCCATCATATTGTCTGGCAAATGTAGAAAAGTAAATCAATAAACAGCATGTAAAAGAAAGAGGAAAAATGCAATGAGGCACATCAGTCAAGCTCCTGTTCTCTCTTTCCTGTTTTGGCCCCATCCATTGTGCTGCTGAATAGAGTATGGAGATCCCATGCACAAGAAAATGCACAGAAATCTGCTTGGTCTGAAGCTGTGCTTGCACAACCTGATAAGCAAATGAGCTGACAGATTTGTTATAACAGGTTCATTTACAGTTCACAAGGACCTTTTCCTTCTCTGTGTTTCTCCTCAGCACTTTCTCATGTAATACCTGCAGAGATATCCAAATACTGAAACAGAAGCGTTCCAGGGTCTTGTCATTCTGCAATAGGACTTAAATAATTCCCATTGAGTCACACAGGTTTACAGAGATATTCAGTATGCAGAACATACCAGGATGTTCATCAGTTATTAGGGAACTAGGGCAGAAAATCTCCAGTGAAGGACTTGTGTTTTGACAGTGTCACCTTTTCTGGTAGGCCCCAGGGGGTCCCACACACCTTCCAGAACTAGTTTATCTTCGTGTCACACAAAAAGGTGATTGGAAGCTGTTGGGAATGCAACAGCCTTAATTTAACTTGAAAGGAGGTATTGTTTGGTGCACATTTTGTTATATTGAGCACCCACATGCTATTTTAATTATTGCAATTCAGTAGAATTCATAAATTAAAAAAAGAAATAACAAAAGAAGTTTCTGCACCTTCTGAACAATGAAATGGATATTGGATATTACTTGTACATTTAGAAGCATAAAATATTTCTAGCTTTTTTCCTTCTTGCCCACAGAAAGCAAAGTAAAAGCAACAGGCATGGAGAAAAGGTGAAAGACCATGGTTTGGCCTTAAAGGTACAGCAAATGTCCTCACAGATGCATAAATGACATGCAATGAGGAAGGAATGACCCATGTAGACATGAAGATGGGTGAGTTGACTGCTGCTGGTTTAATATTTCCTCTGCAGCCCCAGCTGAGGCCCAGGACCTACCTCCATGAACCAGATCAGCTTCTAGGATAGCTGGAAAAACTGATGATGACTTTTAGAAGGGTCCTGGAGTCAGTGAGAACAAGACTAGAGCGTGAGGGATTGGCAGGGGGAGCTAGGGGTCACGTGGGCACCAGAACAATGGGAAGCACCGGACTTTGTAATCTGTGTTCAGGAACTATGTTGTGACCTTGACATTAGGCTACATCTCAGCTGAGACCTAGGAGGGCTCTGAGCTTTTTGACTCATGTGCTGGATCTGGTCATGTCTCATGTATATATCAGGGTTAGTCCCTGATGTGCATCACCCCCTTTCCACTCAATGCTCTGGGAAAAAAACATTCTCCTACCAAGTCCCATTTGTAATGACTGGGAGACAGGTCTTGCTATACTGTGAACTTACAGATCACTTTGGTGGCAGCTTACATCTGTTTCTTTTTTTTTTTTTGTGCTATGGCTCTCCATACGCAAAATAGAAATGATGATTTATATTATATTACTAACTTCTCTATCTAAAATTACCATTTTACCTTGGAAACAAAAGCCAGTGCCTTTCCTTTAAACTAAAGCAATAAACGCATACACTTACTAATCACAAAGTGCTAGTCTTAATGAATCTGTGTAAATACATAAATAGCTAAGGAAGTCGTGATGCCCCTCTATGTTGAAGCCAAAATATGGACAGTTACTTCATTCAAAAAAGTAGACATTTATTAAAGCCCATCTTCCTGCAAAGTCTCTTCTTGCCTGTTGCCTGCCCTGTGAACAGCTCCATGAAATCAATGGTGCCTTAGGTACCTGGATCCATGTGGCTACAAGCAGCTCTTCTGCCAGGAAACAGGCTGTGAGATACAAACTGTGGACTGAATGTCTGTTTTTTAGCTTTGGCTGCCTGAACTGAGAAACAACTCTCTAAACTCCTTAAGAGTCCTCACTCTGCAAAGACTTTCCGGTTTTAGCTTCTTAACATTTTTTTAAAGAAAGATCTTCTACCCCTGACCTATATTAATGAATAAACTAATGCATTTTTACGTTGCTGAGGTGACTTGGCCTTAGGCCTCTTAATTATAATGTACCCATTGCCTTAATTAATTTGTGGGACTGAACAGGGGATGATTTCCCAAATAGCTTCTGAAAGTACAGTCTAAATCCTGTACTTGTCAAAGGAGAAATATTGCATCAGGGCCAAGTGTAATATTTTTGTATAATTTCCAGAAATTGAAATGTTTTTGAAGGGAACAACATGCTGTCAGAGATGTTGTAGGTTTATATGGTGGTATTGTGCTCAAGATTCGTGATAAGCCAGTTGTGTAGGGCTGCTGCATTAAGAAAAACCTGATATTTCATACCTTGAGAATAAGACAGACCATTTCTCTCAGGACCCTTTACTAATGCTGTCTAAATCCAAAAGCCTCTGCCATTGACTTTGGCTAGGGTGTGATGGAATAGGCTATGATGGCAAATATTGCATTGTTATTCCACAGAAGAAACAGCTGTAGCTATCTGAAATTTTACCAATAGAGGGCTCTATTGGTTTGATTTAAGTCACAGAGAAGGGGGAATTAGACTTTTTTTGGGGGGTAGGTTGCTATAGTAAATCCTGTAACCTATATAAAAGTGGAGTCAGTCGAAGTGAGTTGAAAGAAATGCTTAAAGGAACATCATTTAAGTGTTACTCTATCTTGTTGCTTTGTTTTGGTATTTTTGAATACTGATGTTGGCTGATATGCTTATTTCCTTTTGGAAAGGCACAGTTTATAATACTGTGGGTTATTTTAGGAATAGGAAGATATTAGCAGTGTGGTAATTTTAAATGACCTGCAATGTTTAAAACCTGCTAAAAAGAAATTGATATGTCTATATGCTTTCCAAATTTTTTTTTCAGTTGTTTGCTCTTGTGCAGTATGTTTCTAAGCATAACACGCAAAGATAGATGTACATGTTAATTACAAAAGGAGAATTTGTTTTAATAAACATGAAAGTGACTTAAAGGAAAATATTTGCTTTCCCAGATAGGTAGGGTTTTTATTATATCCCAATTAAGGTAGATGATATTATTGGTTCAGCTGTAGCAGGCCATTCAATAAATTGAAAAATAACCTAATATCTTTTTGGGGGTGTTGACTGCTAACCAGTGCCTGACCTCTCTCACTAAACAATGTCTTGATGCCCTGACTCATCTCTTTGTTGCCACAATAGGCCTTCTTATTCTACTTTTTAATTTTTGTTGTTCATTTCTCAGTGACTGGAAAGATGGTATTCTCATACCATATTCATGCTTTCACAGGCTAGCTACACTGCAGAGTAGCATTCTATAATGCACAGTAAATGAAATTCATAGTTATTTTAATATGGACTGCACTGAACAGAAAAAAATGAAAGCAGTACTAACAAACTTGTTTATACATGTACAATGGCTAACATACACACTTGCATATAAATATATCTATATCTTCTTAATGGAAGACTGATTTTTAGGTGTGCTTGCTTTCTTAAAACACACTCTATACAGTAAACCAAGCAAAATCATCTCTGCATAAATGTATGTTTAATACAATGTACGCGCATATATGTAGGGATACATACATAAGAAAAATATATATACGGTATATAGTTTCAACATGTGTATGAATATAGTGCATTGAAGTTCATTTTATTGTGCAAGCATAGTTCAAATTCCATTTTTATGCAATGCTGCAGTGACAGGCTTCCTATAAAATAAATATGGGCCACAAATGAAAATACTTTAGCTTGCTGTTCTTACATTTTTTCCTAGTAATGAATACAGACTTCAACTTGGGAAAATATAAAATGATCCTGTTTTCAGTATAAATGTCCCTACAAAAATCAATTCCAATTTCATCTTTGTTTTAGTTAAAAAAAAAAAAAAAGAAGAACAAAAGGTCAGGGCTATAAATAATGGCTACCTGTGGTTTTCATAAATAAATATCTCCAAAGCAGTGGAAGGCTGTAGAAATGCATAGATATTTTATTTTCCCTTCCCTCATGAATTTTGTGTGTTGCAGGAATGTACATATATAGATGGCTAGATATGGTGTGGATTCAGATTCAGACAAATAAAAACATATGTTTTCTTGTTGATGTTGCTTTTTGTCCTTTGGAATGCATTAACACGTTAATAATGGAAAGACTGAAGTAATGTATGGTCTACATATGACGTTTTAAAAAATCTCATAAATATGAATCTATAGGTACAAGAAAGCTGTATATGCTTATGCCCATGTCGTAAATCATCCATCCTTTGTTTAAAAAAAAAAAAAAAGTGGGGGAGGAGGGAGTGAGGATTTTCTCACTGGAACCTTTTCATCTTATCTAGAGAGGACTAAGAAATATGTCCATTAACACTTACCTAGATATTTTTACGAAGTCATGTCCCATTCATTGTTGCTGTATAGGAAAGATATTTTCCTTCTCTTTAATTTTCAGGAAGGGAGAATCTTGTTCTGCTTTCTAGCCTTATAAGAGAGAAATGACTGTCTTTCCCCACCCCCAGGTTACAACTTTAATTCATAATCCCCCCCTTCCATGGAGATATGTAGATAACATAAATATCCATGATGTTATGTACAATGTGAACTGATTTGGGAGACTCCCAATTTAGTTCTCGTAGGAGAAATGGTTGCAGCTCAGTTCTATCAATAACTGAACATACATTTTTATCCTGAGGTCCATACTATGTTTATCTAGAGAAAGACAAATATACTAACCATGCTAGCACGTGTACCTCTGAATATAGTGGAAACTATATTACTGCATTAATTGCACCTCATGCAGGTATCATTATTTAGAAGAGAAAAAGAAAAAAAAAAAAGAACAACAAACACCTTAGAAACCACTGGCTTAGCTGATGGTGCTTATCTTGAGTGTCTGGCTTCTAATAAAACTACACTGGAAATACTGGTGTAAGACAGTGTTTCATCCTTCTCTTTCTTCAGGGCACATTGGTTCAGCCAGCACTTTATTCCTGAAACAATATTCATACAAAATGGATTGCTAGATTTAAACGCACTACTCAGTGCTGCTGACTAATATAATGTTTTTCTGTCCCTCCCTCACCCCTCTGTAATCAACAAAGCATGCATAACCGTGGAGTGTTTCTCAGTAATTTTGGTGATGTTTTGCCTTGCTTGATTGGAAAGTATTTCTGAGGAGGATAAATAAGCTCGCCCCCAAACTCTCCCCTCTATTTCCCATGCTGATGTTGCAGAGAGTAGCTCAACACAAGAAATGAAGCAAGAAATACAGTAGATAGGGATGCTTCACAGGGAACAAATTTTGTGGTTCACTTTTTCTTCCATCTGTATTACTAGCACTGTCTAGATTTAATAATTAGGTGACTGAAGACATTTTGATGATGGAGCAGTTTCTATGATCTGCAAACAAAAGCATCTGTTTTCCTCATGTATGAATTAATTATTTATGCAGCAGAAAATACAGTAGACTACCTTGAGGAAGAGCAGGTTGGGTGTTTGAGTAACACCAGCAAGGCCTGGTCTGGAAATTATGTCATTCTGACCTTCGAAGTCTCTAAACCAATTATTTTTGAGCCAAGCAGTAAACAAGCAGTACTTTCTTCTGTCTTCAATTCCACCTCACTTTTCCCCCTCCTGTCCTCACAAATGGCCTATCAGCTTAAACATCACCTTTCCTTTCATTTTCTATTTCCTGTCTGTGTATTTTATTAGCACCTTTTTCTATCTAACAGTCCCACACACTGATTCGACATCAGCTTCATCCCTAGCAAACAGACTAAGCGCTGTTCTGCTGTGTGGGAAATATGCAAAAAACACCCAAACCTTCTTTTTGTGATTGTCAGGTGTGGATTCATTTTGGGAAATATATATTTCTAGAGGCTCGGACTTACTAAAGTTTGCAAATGAAAGAGAAGCAGATCCTTGGATCTCACAAAATGTGTTGCTTTGTATTATGACAATGGTGTTCACATGCCTGACATCCTCATAATAATATTAAGCTCTTTTTTTCCAGCATTATGTACTTTATACATTTGTATAAATGTCACAGCTTGTAATCACTTCCTTTGTCATCGACGATTAATCTAAAAAAATCGAATAATTCACTGCCCCTTGCCATTTACATATCGCCTGCTACCATCTGTTCTTCTCAGCAGCAGTAAATGATGGGTAATTAACTCAGTGCCTTTGTCTTTCCCTTGCTGAATGTCTGACACATATAGATTTTCCTCCGTGTGTGTGCGCGCATGTGTGTGCACGAGTACGCGTGTGTGTAGGGAGAGGAAAGAGGGATAGGAACAACAGAGAGGAAAAAAAAACAAGGATGAGGCTGTAAGCCCGACCTGAGAAAAAAAGTCAGTGCAAAAATTTTTGCGAAGGAGAAAACAATGAAAATGCTGGGCCTGAGAAGGGACTATATCACGTGGCCTTTTTCTCCCTTAATGTCAAAAGAAAAGGTGACTTGGCTGCAAACAATAGACCTGCGCATGCAAGTCGCTTTTTCTAAAGCTGTAAGGTCAAGGTCAAGATGCAGCAGCAAGAAAAAGCTTCATACGCTCCTCTTGTCAGCCTGAGTGCAAAGGGGGAACACGAAAATGAGGCCAAATGGAGGGAACACACAATGCCATTTGGCTCCTGGACTGGAAGCCAGAAGGTTCACAACATGTCATATTGAAACTATGATATAGTGGCTCCACATATTGCATCCTTAGACATGAGGCAGTGTTCAGTGTAAATTAAATAAGGAAGGAGGTATCCAAAGAGTTTTTTCCCTTACTGCTAAGCAGTACAATCCACCCCATCAAAGGCTGCAGAAGAGCAGAAAGGCGAGGCATTTTCATTCACTTGCCATCATAGGACCTAAGCAGCATTTCCTGGCATGTCCTTTGATATTGTTTATACGGCAAGGAAGAAATAAAAACCTGAAAATGGTTCAAAATTACTTTTTAGTAAAGGTTTTTAAGATGGAGAAAGCATAACAATGTGTCTCGACTACCGTTAAATGACTGTTTATTCACATGTATTTATTATAATTTATTT
>VXAL01018077.1:24822-50918 GCA_013399475.1 Chauna torquata | reverse complement strand
TGAAAGAATGAAATGTTATCCTTTTTGTGTTCTCTATTTCCTTTTGCTGCTTAATTTTGAGTTTTATCTTTATTCCTGCTCCTTTGATTCCTGATGAAAGTGGAGAAAAGCTGCTTCTTTGTTCTGAAGAAGAAGAATCTTTAAAAACTCTAAAGTCCTTTAGGGCTTCCATACTTATGGGGAGATGTTGAGGTATCATGCTGAAGGCTGTCCAGGCTCAACCTCCATAAGAGATTACCTGCTTTGCCTAGAACAGTGAGGTAATCAAAGTAGTCCTTGTCTAATTCAGCAGTGTCATCTCTGTTCTCATTTAACAATCCTACTATTCTGTTTGAGGTATTGTTCAAGTGTTAATTTCAGTGCGGAAAAAAAAATAATAGTAACATCCTCCTCTCAGTTATTCTTGAAAGACCTATATGTTGCCACAAAATAAAAGTGAAACATCTTGAAACAGCTGAGAAATAACATTCCCCATAAATAATTCAAGTGTTTTTAGTAATTGCAGGTACAGAACCAAATCTTGGTGGACACAATGGGAAGTCTGACAAAAACTCTGATCTTTGCAAGAGAAAGGAAGCTGAGTTGCAAACATTAAGCTTTGCCTAAGATTACTTATGTCCACCAATTGTTTTCTTGTTACAGTAATATTTTAAATCTGTTTTTGAATTCTGTATGTAGTTTATTTAATACACATATAGTTTATTTAATACACAATCAGTGAGTATGTCAGGAGCTGGAGTAGTGTACTAGTGAAAGACAAAGTTCTTCTAAGATATCAAAATAAGCTGAAAGAATAAAGGAAAAAAATCAGAGCACACTGCAGTAAAAGTTGGACCCCAGTCGGTGCCAGACTGCCAACTGTTAATAAATTATGTCTTTTGTGTGTTGTACTTGAGATATTGAACTAAAATGTCAGTAAGAGTGTTCGTATGATGCTATTTGATGCTGAAAGCTCGTTATTAAAGACAGGTTGTCTATTCAAAAAATTCTTCTTTCTTGTCTTATTTCACGCTCAGCCAAATGGATGTATGTCTGTATCACAACTGTCCTGGACCATTAGCATGAATAACCCAGGGTCTCTATAAACTTGTGGTGCATCTGTGGATGCTTGCTGAATGCTATTTCTGGAGAACATGGCTAAGACATTTGGGAAGTAACTGGAAGAACTGGTGAAACATTTCAACACCCACTGAAAGAATATTTTGGCTTTTATAATCCACATGTAGAATGTAGCTACGTTATTAAGGTCTCCAATATTCTCATGAGAATTCAGAGACATCTACTGATTTAACCAAAGAGTAGCAGATATGTAGGGGATAATCACAAAAGAATTTGTCCACTTGTTGATGCAGAGGAAATCTTTACTTCCATTATCTTAACTGATCACATTGTTAAGAAATTTTTGCCAGGTGGACAGTGCAGAAATAGAGAAGACAGAGATTATTATCAGTGTAATTTTAGCACCATAAAGCAATAAGCTAATAGACAATAATGAGGTCAGTGCCTTAACGGATCTCGGGTAGGCTTTCCATATAGTCGTTAGAGAGGACCTCAATAAATCATTAGTCAGAAAATACTGACCCACATAGTCAGCCTGAAAATTGTACAGAAATTGAACTAGAAGATGTACTTCTAGAAGTTTCCATATGTTATTGTGGTTAAGGTCACTGCACATGGGGGTATTCCTAATATTGCTTCTGTTTCAAGTACAAAATTGCAAGCTCTCACTTTTCTACTCCTCTATTTACCATTAAGCTTACATATATGCCCTGGGGAACTTGCAGAAATTAATGTGTGTATGTTTTGGGCTGTGCTGTGCTAAGTCTGGTTTTAAGCCTCCTGGAGGTTTGACCTGGCATCTGTTGTGTAGTGATGACTCTTCTATACAAAAGAGCTTTCCCCTGTCCCTCCATGCTTCTTAACAGCAGTTTGGTCCACCAGCATTCAGTTTTAGGCATCAGCCTCTTCCTGGTAAACATTACATGCTGCCTAACATACCCACTAATGGTTACTCATCACCTCTAGTGGATGAAACATCTACCTGTCATGTCATGTACTTCTAGATGAGAAAATAAACTTCAGACTATCTGAAGTAAGCAAGAGTTATCTGCAAGGTCCAAGATTTGATTCTGAAGAATAGAGGATCATTTTACCAGCAAAAATATTTAAATCTAATTTTATAAAGCAATAAGACAAGAAATATATCACTACTGTGTGCCTATAGTAATAGCTGGCCTAAGAAGAAAATGCATTGGGTTTAAAGACATGGTTTGAAAGCTGAGGTAGGTGTGCCTCATGATTCTGAAAAGCATTCTACAATAAAGTGAAATTTAATAGATATTCTCATAGCATAAGAGAATACACATACACAAAAGACTGCCTTATATTTAGCCCAAACAGAAAAAAATGCTATATCCACCGACTAGGAGCTGGTTTGTCTCTGATATCATGGGAGTCTGGCAGCAACAACTATGGTTTGATATGCTTCTTTCAGCATTGGTTGAATATAAGAAGTTGACCACCCTTCAAGTTCATAAACAATGATCTGTTTTACTTGAATAGATTGATCAGCTCTTATTTCCAGTTTAAAAAGATCTTGACAATAATTTTCTTTTATTGGTGAGTATTCTTTACCAAAGTGTCTTTGGTAAAATCACTTTTAAGAGTATGAGAAAAGCTTGTTACTCGTGTGACCTAGACTACTCTTGATCATTCTGCAGATACCAAGAAGATGGGGACTGGGTGCCTGGGCCTTGCTGTCATGCTTGGAACCAACATTCTTTGAAAGAAATACTGACTTTGAAGTAAGAATTTATCCTCTTTGGAGATTTCAACATTTTTCTTTGAGAATATGTTAGCACATGTGTAAGACTTGTACCTAAAATACCAGTTAAACCATGCGCATATGTCAAGCCATAAATTTTTACTTGTCCTAAAATATGGGAAGACTTTTATCTGTGGATGAGATTTTTTTTAAAACTTATCTGAAATAGAATTAAAAGAAATCCAGGTTTTTAGGGCAAGTACACTCAATTAAATAAACTCCATTAATATTCAGGATACCTTTAGAATTGCTTTAAAGAAATTAGTTTATCTATGTCCCCTGCAATTTATGGTTGATATTATCCATAAACCTACAGTGTTAGAGTGCAAGACACACCTTGGATCTCCTATCATTCTGGCATAATGTCCACTTTTTATTCTTCCAACAATACTTCCATCTTAAAAGTGATAAAGAAGAAACACATCCATGTGTGACAATGTCTGATGTAAAATACAGCATGATTTATGCCACAGCCCTGTCCTTAAAAATTGATCACATACTGTCCCACCAGGAGATGCTTGCTTACCGGGACAATAGCTTCATTTGTAAGCATCTGCTTTGGCAGCCCAGGAAAAGATGGCCAACTAACTGACAGCAGCATAGCATTTAAGTCATAGTTCTGGTGCAGAACTGAATATAGAAGAGAAGCAATGACTAGCTATTGAACTGCAGTGAAGAAATGATTTGTGCTGCCTGCTGCTATATAAAGTATATTATGCACAATAAGAGCTGTTTAGTTCCCCTGGCTTTTAGGTTTACAACTCTCTACGATGTTGGTGGAACATAATGCACTGGGCAAATTTATTTTTTTCTTATGGCTTGGATGATTATTTGGCATTGATTTTTTTAAAGTTTTGTCTTGCGTGTCAGCTTTTTGTTGGCAAACTTTGCAGAAGAGTTTGATCAAGTCAGTAAAGATGTGAGAATGTGGATGAGATCAGCATTTGGCTCATGCTTTCCTTTTACAAAACAGAAACATATATATAACAAAAAAATTGTTTTCAGCCCTCCTCCCCAGACACACACCCACATATAGAGGGAGGGACGTGTATTAGATTTGTATGATTTAATTTTGTTCCCTGGTAAATATCACACAACATTTCTGTCTACTCTGCTTATGCTAATCAAAATGCTCTGAATTGACTCCACATGATGGGACAGCTTTCTCATTTGCATTTTTTAAGCAGTGACTTTGCATTGATTGAAAACCAGTTGACCAGTTTTGCTAGAGTGATATAACTTCATTGGTTTTGCTGAATTGAAACAACCAACCCTAATTATCCACTATTTAACTGAATATTTACTAGGCATTTTCAGCCATGCAAAAAAAATGTAAGGTACCAATATGCTGATTTGATAGCAGTTTCCCTCCTCTTTGTACAGGTGAGAGTGAGCATATAAAGTGCAAAGCTGTGATGAATCTTAAACTATTGCCTGCGTGCTGTTTTGTTTTGTGATGATTTTAATTGGAGTCATTTGCTGGTTGTCCTTTTCCCTAATGTGAACATCCCAGGAAGTGCTATTTGTGATATTATGTAAATCAAGAAGCTACTTTTGCTAAATTGGCTTAAGAAGAAAATAAAGATCATCCTTTTAATTTCTGATTATGCTATTCCTACCCTTGTTATATGCGGGTAGGAGTAAGACTTCCATAACCTTTCATAATGCTTTAAAAAGTATTTTAAGAAGTCAAAAGTACTCTGAGCATTTTCTCTTCTCTTCGATAAGTATTGTCCTCTTTAAAAGTTCATCTTTAAAACTAGGGTGTCTAAATTTAGACATATGACACATAAAGCTATGTTTAATGTAGTATTTAAAGCTGGCAGAGATATGGACACCTGAATCTTAGGCACTACCTTTGAAACTTCCTTCTATCTATAGATACAATAGCTCCTGAGGACATTAACAAAGCTGCACCTGGGCCTACACCTGGGCCTACCAAGAGAACAGCACTGCCCTTTATTACACTCCATTCTTAGCTTCTCAGGTGAACTCAGAAAGCCATAGGTTTCAACTTGCTTCTTGTAATGAGCCTACTGGGTGAAGTAATATGAGCTGAACTCACAGGGGACATTCCTGCCAGAGTTCAAATCTCTTACAGTGTCTTAAGTAAGACCTTTCTTTTAAGTCGATTGGAAATCTGAGTAGACCACATGAAAGGTGGAATTTACAGTTCAGTATATATGTTACAACAATATATGTGAGCAGAAGAGAAAAGCTGAAGCACCTACTGTCCTGAGTTTCAAATACTCATGAATATAGTCCATTCCTGTAATGACACTACCTCAGTGCATAACAATTGCTAACGTGAATATGACTGCAGGAATGACCCAGTTTCTTGTTTTAAGATGATTGTCATAGTACATTTGGTGCTGTGTCACAGTAAAGGTCTTTTCAGCTGGGTTAGCCTCTGAGCTGATGTGGAGTGTAAGTGAATGCCCTGTAGAAAGACCTATTTGCATATCAGCTCCTGGGAAACTCCCAGCAGGACAGCCAGGTGAGATGGTACCAATAGCTCACAAACCAACTTGCAGGGAGAGACTATGTAAATATCTGCTGCTTTCTAATTGCCCTGACTGGGTCATGACCTCTAAGTGAATTACCTTGTACATATATGCCTGCCTCCTCCTGTGCTTCCAGCATGCCCTTAGAAGCTTTGTCACTGTGCAGTCTTGTGGTCGTGTAAGATTAATCCAATGAGAAACTAGAGACAGCTAAAATCACCATGATGACATGTCTTTGTCCACTAGGACGAAGGATCAGTTTTAAGCACAGAGGTAACCCAACTGACACCCACATGACCTCCTTCAAGTTAATGAGTCAGGACCAAATCTCAAAGCTCAGACTGCTTGACCTCCCTCTGCAGCTTACGCCAAAGTCAAGCACAAGAGTCTCATGACCTATTTACATGACATAGAAAGAGTAAAGGGTATAGCAAGTTCTTCTAGAATTCAAAAGCAGGACCAGAAGACAGTGACAGGTAATTGTGCCTCTTTCCCAAAGCATTTCCCCTTGTGGAAATATCTGTGGATTTTTCTTTACCTCTCCACTTCTCTACGTGTATGAGATTCCTCAGAGAGGTGGTAAAGAGAAGGTATATCCTTAGAGGGACGTAGAAAATTTTCAGAGTTTTCAGAGCATAAAAAGTGTACTCAAATCCCACAGCTTTTTGCTAGAAAACAGTTGTGTAATTCTCTTGATAGACTTGGAAAGCCTGTCTGTCTGCTTTCAACAATAGACTCTTAGCTTTCCAGTGTAGATTTTCTCTTTAACTAGCATAATTTATAGTTTTTTTCTCAATGTTTCCAAAAAGACAAACTTCTGGTTGAAGAATATGACTCAAAGATCAGACTGAACACATATTAATAATATTAGATTAGGAGGGAAAAGAGGATTCTAGTGGTCTTCCAAGGCATACCCCAGGCAAGAGGCGTAAATTGCTTTAAAACAGATTTTAGAAAGTTTATGAAAGGAGTTATATAGACATGCAGACAAATTCTTGAAAAAAGCAAATAAGGTTTGTGGTATGAAATGTTGGCTTTCCAATATTTTGGAGTATCAAAGGTAAAAAGTGATAGGCTCACCTTCTTTATACTTAGGCTGTAGTAGTCCCAAGCTTCAAGACTTCAGCTGAATGTGTATGGGACTCAGAAAGGTATTCTCTTACTCAAATGCATAATTAAGCTTCTGGGTTTCTCCATCTTTTTCTGATGTGTTAGATATCGGCCAGAGTTGGATTCAGGATACAGCAGGTTGCAGTGGTCTTCCTAGTGATGCTAAATTCTGTTGGAAGGCTCACTGGTACATCTTGATTGTTGTTCACCCAAATATGAGGGATAACTTTCTCATAGTTTAGATTAACGGAGACCACTGTGGTGTGTGTTATTCAGTCTATAAAATGAGTGAGAATTCACCCCCTAGAAACTCTGATAACTTTATTCAACAATATCCATTATTATTGCACAGATTTGGGACACTGGCAAAATACTCAGTGTCTTTTGCTAATAAGATAAATTGGATTTATAACCCATGGGGTCATTTCCATTTCTTTGTTCCTATATAATCTCCTTCCACAGAGGTCAGCACTCCTCCATTTGTAAGAATGGAAAGTGAAATGCAGAACAAGAAAAACAAAGAAAAAAAAAAAGTCATGACTCATCTGGGTCCCATTAGCCTTTTCAATGACTGGTGAATGACTAGAAAAATATCAAGAACAAGAAACACCTGTTTTCATTTTCATATTATCTGGATATTTTGTACATTGCTTTGTGTTGATGATCTGTACTGCTTGGAGCCAGATTTTTGTTTATTCTCCTTTGTCTACTGAAAAGATACCATTAAAAGTCAATCCACAAGGAAGTATGGATGTAAGAAGTTCATATTTTTTGTCCCAGTGATTTTCTTCATGCCTTCCTTTTATTTGCCAGCAATTTGGTCTATTGTTTCTTCAAGACAACATAGATCTTCAGGACATGATAGATCCACTGATCCTATTTCCAGGGCCAAATTGCCATGAATTATTTTCTCACTTCTCTATGTATAATCCCACTGAACTGAGCCAAATTTGGCCTTTATTATGTTGGCTTCTACCAGGTCATTATACAGTCTATTAACGAGGACATGTCAGAAAAAAAACAATGATGATCATCTCATCTGTAATGCCTTAACACCAATCCTTTATCCAATATCAAATGACTGCAGTGATTATTTGGGCCAATGATGGCTACTCACTTGCTCTGGAGATGTTTCAGGCACTCTGCTGTTTCACTGCACCAGAATTGTCTTAAGAGCTATGCAGTTTGGCTGCACAGTTTAAAGGGCATGTCTACTGCTGGCTCCCCTTTAAGATGTTACAGACGAACAAACTACGAATACAATTTTTAATGACTTATCTACTGTTCAATTAACAATATCCATCTTCCGTACAGGACATAAATAAATGTTTATGTAGACTGTGTATGACTATATTTTCTTGGAGATTACTGAATACTTTGGTACATTCTGGTCACTGGGTAATGTAGCACATTTCTGTTAAAGTCTCTACTCCTGGGATTCTGTGAAAAATCAGGGGAGAAAGTACTAGCAAAAGGGATGCATGTTTCATTTCAACTAGCTCATGGACTTCTACAAAATGGTAAATTCTTGTATCTGACACTTTTTTTCTACATAAAAATGCTTCATATTATGAGCACAGTGTCTTGTTTAAATAGAGACAAAAAGTTAACAGTCAGCATTGGGATTTTGCTATGCGTCTTGCTGCAGGTGTTCTTCTGATGCGCGATTGCACAAGCACAAAACATCCATTGGGATTTATGTCTGTCTGCTGCTGAAACCGTGTATCACTGGTGCATGATCGGTCCCTCCTTGGGCAGCTCAGCTTGAGGAAGGAGCCCCAGACATCGGACACCTCCCTGGGGATGGGCTGAGGCTGGGCTGGGACATGGATCTGTGAGTGGGGGTCAGGATCAGTCCTGGTGAGGGGAACCAGAGTCAGACACAACCTGGGATGGCTGGGCAAGGCTGTAGGAACAGGGAAGGAGCACACAAGCTGAGGCACCCATAGCTGTGCCTGTGATACAAGCTGGAGAGACACACGGGAAATCAGCCCCAGTAAAGCCCTTTGCAAAACTCCCTTGGGTTTCAGGGATGAGATTCCTCTGGGGGTGCTCGTAGGTACAATTTTGACATTGAACTTAGTTACAGAGGGCTGACTGACTGTCAAGAGCCCCACCAGCAGCTCTGTCCTGTTTCAGGAACGAAACACAAAACTCTGAAGCTCTCAGGCCTCCCAGACACCTGCTGCCTTGTTCTCTGTTGTAAATCAAATGGTACATTCAGAATAAAGATTCACTTACAAGATAGATACTGCATTCTTTGGTACACTAAATTTCTAGTATGTTAATTCATGTATTTCTGTTTAAACTTTTCTTGCTGATGAAAATAAATAGATAAAATAATTTTCTTGTGTTTGTAATGACATTTAAATGTAAAGAAGGACAGTGTCACACCTATAGTAATACTGATAGAGTAATACAAGACTAAACATATATCTTTTTAAGAAAAAAGTTCATTATAGTTTTTTTTTCCAAAAAAAGAATTCAAGTTTTTCTCATTTTCTTCAAACTACTGTGACCCCTTCTGAATTTTAGCCCATTATAGGTTTACTTCAATTGTCCTTATATTGCATTCATCCAAGCCATTAATTCTGCTCTTTGCTAGTCAGGATAGAAACAGAACTTTCATGTCCTTTTGGCATTCTTAAACTCAGCCATATTTAAGAGGCATAATTATGTTGTTTTAGGAATGTGGTGTTCCACTGTACTTCGCTTTCTGAGCTACTTCTGCCAAAGATTTTTTTTGGTAGATTTCTATGTAAGAAATACTAGAAATCTTTTTAAAAATGCCAGTATTCTAGAATACAAAAGAAACTGAGAAATGAGGAATTTAAAGCAAAACAAAAATATATAAAAATTCAAGAAGAACAGGGAGAAGTCCATATATGTTTTCCCAAACATGAGTCCTTACAAATAAGCATTTTGTCACCACTTTAGTGTAGGTGTCCTTGCCACAATGAAATTGTGGCATTACCAGGAAGAAAATAAAAATGAATAATTTCATGGTGAAGGCACAGCCTGTAAGCCTTTCATTTTTTCGGGGTCAGAAAAGTTATTTATATTATGTTCTTATTTATTTGTCATACTGTAATACTTTTTTTCTTGTTCTTTTTTAAACAAACAAACGATCTTTATCTATGCTTTCATCTAGGTCAATAATCTGAAAAGAATGATTTATTCCAACAATTAGCTAGCAAAGTCTTTACAAGCAGACTGCTATTTTCTTAAACTAACCTTTTGCATGAATTTATTAAACTAAAGTAATTCTTAACTTTTTGGTCTCTACTGTTGTACTGGACACTTAACATCTGCACTGCTCAACAGTTGGTGTTCAGATCCACCTTAAAATACTGTTTCTTTGCCCTGGCTGAGCACAGGAAACAATTCCAACACAAATACTTGTCTGAGCAAATTTAGAATTTCATAAAACATATATACTCCCCCATGCAGTGCTAAAATTATATTTCTGTCAACAGCAGTACCAGCAGAGACCTTAAATGCTTTATCAAGCAGCGCCAATAAGGCTTGCTGTGCAAGGAGTAAGTGCGCAGAAGGTGTGAAGGATGGACAGAGTAAACCAAGCCAACCTACAGATAAATATTTCTGCATAATGTCTGCATGTTTCATTCAGCTCTACTTTCTCACACATGCTCAGTGGAGAAGCTGGGAAAGTAGCTGTCATCATTTGTGCAGGCAAGGCCTTGCCTGAGAAGGAAAAATGTCAGAGTTGCTGAGCAAGCGTTCTTTATTTTTGTCGTTTAAAGTGTTCTTTAATGAAGTGCATTTTTAAGGAAAAAAAAAAATCCTTACATCCCTGAATTTAACGGCTGAGAACTGTTAAGGATGCCCTTTTAAACGCCAAATTCATTACAGTCAGCAAGTGCTCATCCCCTCAAATGGTCAACATGGGTTGGCTGGCAGGCAGAAGCTCAGTGGGCTCTAATTTCTCTGCAGTTTGTCTTCTTGGGGTCCTAAATATTCTGTTTGGCAATGACTAGTGTATTTGTGCTTAAAATCAGAGTGCAGTTATGGCTCTTTTAGAATTTCAACGCCAGCCCCTTTCATCTGGCAGAAACCACCTGCTGAACGCACGGGGCCGCTGCACGCGGAGCCGCGGGCAGGCTGTCGTGGCATGCTGCGTCAGTGCCCACGGGAGTCACAGGGCCGGCAGAGCCCTCGTGGCTTCACCGCAGTCTGGATGCGGCTGGCTGTGTTTGCAGCTATTGAACCCGTTGTTCCTCATGGCACGGCTACTCAAATTATTGCTGACCAGTGATCAGGCCGCGTGAGGTGAGCTAAGGACGTGCCCTGGACTGACCCATTTACTCAGCTGCTGACGTTGCTGTACAAGATTGATTTATTAGCATGGAGGGAAAATTAAGGTGTCTTTTAAATGAGAGCTGGTGCACCTGTTTCTAAATCCCTAGTAGCAGTAGAGCAAGTTGCAATGAGATAGTTGTATTGTTACTGTAGGATTTTTAAACGTCAATAAAAAGAATATATCAAGTAATTTCACACAGTAGCTGAGATCATTCAGCATATAAACGCTACTTTTGAAAGCCAAATCAAACTGCATGTAAATAAAAGTGTCAAGCAGTCACTATTATCTCCCTAGAAAAATGTATGTTTGAGCAAATAGTGAATGTGCACTTAAATCCATTTTTGCACAATTCTTAATTATGAGAGATTTGTACTCTTCCATGAAAATGGTAGAATGCATTATTTTTCACACACATCCCTGCCTGCTCATGTTTTCACTTATTTTTCTTAGCTAATAAAAACCCTTCAATAAAGAGATATTTAAGACTGATATCCAGGCTTTCTTGATGACACTGATGTCAATGTCACATAAATTCAGCAGCTTACCTCACCTATTTGAAATCACATATGGAAGCTTAATAAGAAACTTGTCTCTCTGCCTTCCTCCAAGTGATCTACACAGAAAATTAATTTTTGCATCTTTTAAATACTTTTTGTTATTCCCACACGTTTACAATTGGTCTTTTCTTTCTGTAGCAGCAATCCCTTATTTATTTGTCATGGAGGGCCAATAAAACTAATTCAAAAAATGAATTAAGAAAAATAATGTGATATACTAAACTGCCGAGCAAAAGACCTGCAGTATGTTAACAATGAAGAAGGAATTTCAAAACACAAACTGCAACTCTCTTAGAAACAAAACAATGCTTGGTGTTATCCTTGGTATCTGGTGTAACAGTTTACTGTGCAGAATACATGATGCTGTGTTTTTGTTTTTAAATGACTGAGCAGCTTACTTGAACAGAAATATCTATACCGAAACAATTTCATAGCCATCACTAGCAATAAGTATAAATAAACATGCCCATATACATACACCTTTGCCAGATTTTCTTGTACATTCTCTCACGGAATGCTTCCTATGTTGGGCAGCTGAGTTTTGACATACCTTTCAAACTAAAACCAGGGATTTGAATTGTACAAGTTTATCTTGCTCTTTACGTTTTACAAAGTAAAATGATTTTTTTTTTTCCCCTGAGCGCTCCCAGTTAAATTTAGCCACATTTTGACAATTTGCCAGCATTGCAGGGGAAATGCTTTGGGGTTTTTTTTGGAACATGTTCTCTACATTTTAGTTAAGCAGAGATATTTCCAGGCTATTTTATATGAGGTTCATAGTAGAAATTCTGCATTAACACTTCCCCCCCAGGATCTAGCAGTGGCTTTATAGCTCCCTGCGGTCCTGTTCATTTGGTGGGTTTTGTCACTGTATCAGTCGAACCGGAAAAGAAGGATAGTTATATTCTGAATCTTGTAGCTTGTTTTCTTGTTCTTAGTCTTCTCTTCTTTACACAAGAAGAAGCAAACATTGTCCTTGTCAAGTGATAAATGAGGCACAATTGGTGACTTGCATGTTTGTCAACATAAGCAAGATCAAATGATTGCTCAGCAGGAAGAAACCACAGGAAATCCAATGATTTTTGACTAATTAGCAAAATAAGAATAATGTCTGCCTAATGATTACCTTGTAATGGGTTGTGGCCTTTTATCAGGCAGCTGCAGACTACTGCTTTGAAGGAAACCAGTGGTTTTCTTTGAAACTGGTGTCGTGGACTTGGAGGATTTCTGACAAATCTTCTGAGACTTATTGCTCCTTTGTGTAGTTGTTATAATTGGGAAGAAAAATGAGCCTGCTTCTAAACGTTTAAAGAGGAAAGTGCCTTCTCTCCAGATTTTATTTGGAAAGATTTTTAAACTGCTTGGCATGTGCGTGTGCATACACGAGTGTGTATAATCTCTTTCAAAAGGATAAATGAATCTTAAGGTCACTTAAAACCTACAAAATGATTTATCTATGTTTCACATAGTAACAGCAATAATAAAAAAAGACAGCGGCTTGCCTGCAATACAGTTTTATCACAAAATTTAAGATCTTATAAACTTTGATAGTGAAGCAAGGGAAAAGGCCAACAGTTTGGAGACTTTGGTTAGTATTCTGCATCTGCCTCCCACAGATTTTCAAAGCGAACCTCAGTAAGTTGCCTGCAGAATTAGTCATGAGACAAGCCTGAACACCAGAGATTTGAATGGACCAATTTCAGCCCACAGCCAAGTGCTAAATTCAGCAATTCAGCCACAGCTGCAAACACCAAAGACAACCTATACATCGGAAAAGGTGGGCAACTATCTTTCCCTACATTAGCTGATTCACTGGCAAAGCAAGAATGATACTGGTTCAGCACTGTGCAGGTGCCATACTCTTAGCACTCTCCTTACCCTAACCTCCATCAGCCAGGAACATTGCATTCAGCAAATGGAAGGCACTGTCTTAGTGTGCCATGGATTAAGTTTGATTGCCTTTGAAAAACCCTTTCATCACAAGGCTAGTTCAAATTAGCTCTAATCTGGCAATGTTAAATCAAGAAAATCCAAAGAAGAAGATGACTGTGGAGTGCTACAGGTCAGTCCCAAGATCGATTAGCAGAAGCCTGTGGAGCCAGAGGCAAAATGCCTGCCTAGATTAATACCACCAGTTTCACTCTCAACATGTAAAAACTTCTATGCCTATAGCTCAGTTACTGACTCCTTTTTTTTAGGTATCTAAATAAAATTGCCTGACTTGAGAGGTGTTGAATAGCTTCAGCTCCCACTGAAGTTATTTGGCCTCAAAAAATATATTAAAGCTCAGAAATCTGTAAGTTGGTATTAACTGACCTGCATGTTGGAGCCAAAATTCATGAACAGTCCATATGCCAAGACTGACTACAGCTATGGGTAACTGTCCCTCATCGTCAGGAGCACTGAAACTCTTTCCCGTTAGTTAAAAACACCTAAGGGTGAATAGCAGAAAAGATACTGTCACTGGCAATGGTGGAAGTAGACAGGACAGTACGTTTCAGCAGTAACGTCAACTATCAGGTGAGTTCAGTGAAGGATTTCATTGTGAGGTCTAAGCTGGCGGGCCCTCATGCACTTTTTTTCTCTTCCCATTCTGTTTAGCATCATTTGGCCAAACTCAGGTCTCTCTCTGAAGAGAGGAGACAAAGCTTTGCTTCAAAGCTCTGAAAGTCATTGCCCAGCCCTCAGAAGATAAAGTCTTGTGGCCTTGGCTGGCATGTCATTGCTTTTTGGATGGCTCTCCCTGCTTCTTCCCCAAAAGGAGAACTGGGAATACATACTGACAAGCTGTAAATATGTTTCAATATTCAGCTCATGTCATTAGTGTCACAATGTTATCAGGAGATCTACTCTAGCTGAAGAGTTTGGAGTAATATAAATCAGGTGAAAATTACAATATTGTTTACCACTGAATCATCTGCTCTCCGTAGAACAAAGGTCCATCACTGACCTTAGTGAGTGGCAGGGCAGCAAGAGAAGCAAGGAGACACCTGTATCCATTTCCATCAAGCTAGGGCATTTTGTCTTCAGGTTCAGAGTGTGTGACTACTTGGTCGTCGCCAGTGGAGACAATGAACAACACATTGTACTTCTTAGCACCATGGAGTGCTAGAGGTGGTCTTTTCAGATGGCCGTGAGGTAACCAATGATAGGAAGAAACCATCTCAAAGCACAAAATCCGGTCACCAGTTCCACACAGATATCTCAACGTAATAGAAACGGTTGTCAGGAGAAATAATTCCCCCCCGAATCTTATCCCAACTCACTATCCCTGCAATAAGACCCTCAGTCACAGAGATCACAGTCTTGTTTCAGAGGAGACCTGGGTGAAACAGGACTGAAAATTTCACACAAATTTCCATAAATTCCAATACATACAAACACCAGCATTAAAATTTAACAACTGTGTATCCATGGGCTTTTAAAATGCTGCTAGCATTTCCTTTAAAATAATTAGGTCATGTTGCATGAATTATGATTCTGCATTGCTGTTACATATTTTTCTTCTCTCAAATATAATTTAAATCCAGCCTGTTTATGATTTCTTCTTTAAACTGTGCTTGCTTCTTTCTGATCCAGATGTGCAACCAGGTATTCAGGTATAACATGTAAAATCAGAGACCGTGCAGCTATAGGCATGTTGATTTTTTAAGATTCTTGGTCACACGTATCAGATGGGTTCAGAATTTTATAAAACACTTGATCTGCACCTACTGTGGCTGCAACATCTTCCTGTTAGAGCCCTGGCCTGTCCTTAATTTCTATCTTCATTGCTTAAGCACTTACCTTTTCATTATCCATAAAATTGGATCCTTATCTGTCAAAGATGGAGGCAGGTATGTCTTTTTCCAGTGGGAGTATTCAAGTCCATAAAATTAAGCACGTGAATAAGTACTGAAGCTGTAAATCATCAGCTTTTCAAGGCAGAGAATTGTTATGCATTGTATTTGCACAGTAAACGGCCTACATGTTCTTTGTTGTTGAATATAATGCAATAATACGCACACATGGAATCAGAATTACAGCCTGAATTACTAACTTAAACTGGTTAAAGAAAGGAAGATTCACATTTTCAGATCTGAATGACAAGCATGAAGGTTCTAAATCAATATTTAACCTCATCTGATTTTTTTATCTTTACCTTAAACAAATTGAAGATTGCACTTTTTTTTTTTTTTTCTTTCCCAAGCAACAGTACAGAAAACATTCAGTCAGTATCTTTCACTGGGCTGTTTTCATCCAATAGCTTTTACTGTCATGACTTTAACATTGCTCTGCAACTTTGTCAGTTAGTGGAAACTCGGTTCACAATGTTCTTAGAAAGGTTGGCTTTGCTTTTGAAATTGCCTTTAATTTTTTTTTCCCTAGGTGCTCATGGCAGATAGCATGGGGTTAAGGCAAGCTTGAAAACTGCACATTTTGCAAGAAAAAAAACCAGTGTCTGAGCTAACTTTCTGCTCTCCGTTTCACTGCCTGTATTTGGAGGAGCTGCATTGGTTTTGACAGCATTCACACCAGTCGTTTTGAGAACAGACTCTCATTCATAGCCTTGCACAGACAAAAACTGCATGGGTCCTTAAATTCAATAAAATATTGATAGCCTTTTTGCTGCTTTCACAAGGCAATAACAAAATGGTGGCACAAAAGAATTCCCCAGCCCAACCTATTCAGTACTTAAAATGCATTATGCAAAACCCCAGAAGCTGAATGACCACAGGACATTTTAGTTCAAGAGAGATGCCCACAAGTGTTTAACAAAAAGACAAGATTACTGAATTTAGCTTACAGTCATGAGAAACAAAATAACATCAATACTGCATGATATATTCCAAACCAGAATCTCTATCATTAAGGGAAATAGATTTCTTTAAAAAGTAAAAATAGTTTCTGGAAGAGTAGAGGATGGATAAAGCCACTATACATTAAGAACATCAGCATTTTGGATTACAGATTTTGTCTGCTACCTGGAAAGCTAATCTTTTAATGGAAGAGTTGGTTTCACTTTTACAATGGAAAACTTGTTAAAGAAATTAAGGTTTTATTAGAGTTTAGAACTGAAGGTTCTATTATAGTTTATGAGGTTCAATGGTTTATTCATTCTTGTTGTATTATTCCGTTATTGTTTATGTATTTTGATTAACATAAGCAAAGCTTTCCATTCTTGCAGTGTGGGTCTCTCTCTTCAGTCTGGTAGGCCAAACATTGGCCCAAATTTAGGTCTGCCTTTTCCTCTCTGCAGAGTTATATCTGAATGGAGCTATTTTGGCTAGAAGTCACAACAGCCTTTATGTTTCTGGCTTGCAAGATGAAAAGGTCTTATATACTTTTTGGCCTAAAAAATACCTTTGAAATCTCCTGATACCTTGAATATTGCTTTCTCACTAAGACATGTTCTTGTGCACTGTCTTTGGAAAAGCTTTTCCCAGTAGGATCCAGTTAGGGCTATGGTTGCCATGCCCCCCTCCACCCCGCCAAAAAAAGTCCTTTGCTTGCTGATGTTATCAGTCCTTGGGAACTGGCTGTGGTCTGTGATTTATAACCTAAGAGTTACTTGTCTCAAATTTTTGCCAGTGTTTAAAAACAAAGCCATATGTTCCCCATCATTACTCCGATGCAAGTAGTGTAAGGACAAAGAGACTGCAAATCTATGGAAAGACATACCATACTTCTACAAATCAATGAGACTCTGTGACAGACTCTCAGAAACTGTTACTTCCTGGTACCTTCTCTAATAATTTGTTTCCTTTAATATTGGTAGTACAGGTACTAGGGACTTGTGGTTGATTCAAAACATGAAATGCATGCAATGGACAAATTCCAGCTAGCAATAAGGGTCATGTGGTTCTTTAGAACGCCATTAATTAAACCTCACAGCATCCCAGGGAAATAGGTGGTATTATCTCCATTTAGAATATGGGAAACAGTCAGCAAAAGGTTCGCGGCTCTTCACTGCATGTGAGTCAACAAACAGCAATGGTATTTGAGCTTTTCTGTCCAGTTGCTAGAGTTGTCACTCTCTTAAAAAAGACAGCCAGTGTTTACCTACCTCTTTGCTTGCTCTTGTGAGCAGAAAACCTCTGATGAGAGGATATACAGTGCCACGTATACCATATCCACACGTGGGGCTAAATTCAGGTTTACAGCTGAAAATCTAGAATAACTTTCCTGACATTAATACAAATGCACCGACTCCCACTGGTGTAAGTAAGAGCTTTGTGCAGAACAGTTTTTAATATAAATCAAGTCAGAAGTGGACACTGAACATCCAGAGACATTTCTTTCAAATGCCTTCTGCTTCATAGTTTGCTGAGGACACAAATCCAATTCACACTGATATAGTTTTGTACCAAAAGAAAAGGCAGTCTTTTCAAAGACAACTGCTTCTATTCTCTCCTCAGCATATAAAGGCATAACCAGACATTTCCTATTAAGAGTAAAAGGAATTATGCAGGCTGAATATCCTATGCACCAACATTAAAATTGCTAACCGACGAGAAGAACGATGGGTGTGCTGCTATTTGTAACACAAAATGATCAGAACAAAAGTCAAAGCTGTAATGCATTCACTTACTTAAAAATGTGTATTGTTATACAAGGCAATTAAAGAGTTTCAGACTATTCTGTATGTGATCTGCCTTTCAGATGAGACCTAAAATTGAAGCATTTGATTATTAAAGCTCAAGTGGCAGTTTTCATTAGAGGTGTTAACCCTAATATGCTCTCCAAATTCTAAATCAGTTCTTCATGTTCTCCCTTCCAAAATTCTCCATGGCTTTTATGTGATAAGATATTCTTCTCTTCCTTTCCTAAAAACTGATCTAAAAGTATTACTTGCACCATATGGCTACCTTGCATATCCATTTCAGTAGAGAATGGAGTAACGTTTTTATACAGACTGTAAATTATTTTAAGAAAACTGACCATTTGATCTGCATAATGTGTTCTTCCTATCTACCTGGAGAGAGAAGTAGATAACAAGAAATATCTTTTATCTGTATATTTATAGGCACAGTGAAGCTTTAACTTTTGACAGGGAGAGGATCTCAGCATTTCCATAACTAATAATAATAACCATTAAAAAATGCAAATGCAGATATTTGAAGCAGCTCAGTATCAAAATTCAGTTAGTGGGCTCTGAAGATAGACATGTAAAAGCTTCATCCAAAAAATATTTTCATGTCTTGTTTGTGGTTTTTTTTTTTCCCCCCCAGACAGGGAAGGGTTTACCTCAGGTGCACCTGAAGCCCACCACGCTCCCTTCAGGTCTCACAAAACTCAGCTGCAATGACTCTAAAAAATTAGACAAACAATAAAATCCTGGGGAATAGAAAAGGACTCTTGATACATAATGTATTTGGAGTTTAAAAATTTTGTGAATGTGTAGTAATCATGTACCAATACTCTTTCCCAGCTTTTCATTACTTACTATTTGTATTCTTTGAAACTGCACAGCAACTGAGGTAGGAGCTGTTTTTGCATATTTACACTTTATCTAGCACATCAAAGCAAAACCAATATTTGTAAGACAGGTAAAGAGGTTAATATAATAACAGAAACAATATCTTTTTAGACTCATCTTCAAGGATTTCAAGAAGTAACAGACAACACATCTGCACAACATAGGTTTTAATTTGTTTGTGATTTAAAAATGAACATAACTGGAATTACTGCATATGCTGTAAAACATTTAAACATAATCTTGATGCAGTTCTCCCTAGTGGCAGAGAGTGAGCTGCCTGTGTCCTGTTACAAATGTAGTGGTGACTACCGGCATTTATAAAACCTCTGTTTTACCTAATTCCATGTTTACCCTTTCTTTTAAATCACAGCAAATAACTCACTAGCAAATGTTCTTATATATAAAGTGCAGTTGGAATAGCTTCACCACTGAAAATCTGACTGGTGGAAAAAAGCAGGCAGTAAAACAAAAAGAAAAGAGAAGTAGAATTTTAATAAACATTCATTCCCAGGAGGACATGGGTGTACTGTAAATATACCACAGTGGTATCAAAGCAACATTTCTTTTGAACTGAATAATGCAAATTAGATTTACCTTACTTCAATATCATTTTCTGCTTTTAATCCAAATAATATATTGTTTTCAAAAGAAAGCTAGATGTGCTTTGCCCTTGTTTTCTACCTGAAAACTAGGTCTTGCTAACAGTTCCAAACTTCCTAGCTGTCAACATTCTTACAAGTTCTGAAATGTATTTTCAAGTTTATTAACAAGTTAATGCAGAAAAGTAATCTACTGTGAATAGGGTAAACTTTTGATCATTCATGACTGATGATGTTTTTTAACCGCTGTGCTGCCACATTCTGCCCTCCAATAATACATACAAACAGTTCTTCTAGAAGGCAGGGGGAGATCACAGAATCACAGAATATCCTGAATTGGGAGGGACCCACAAGGTCATCAAGTCCAACTCCTGGCTCCACACCAGACCACCCAAAAATCAGACCATATGTCTGAGAGTGTTGTCCAAACACTTGAAGTCCAGCAGGCTCAGTGCCATGACCACTTCCCTGGGGAGCCTGTTCCAGTGACCGACCACCCTCTCGGTGAAGAACCTTTTCCTAACATCCAGCCTGAACCTCCTGCCACAGCTCCATGCCGTTCCCTCGGGTCCTGTCGCTGTCACCAGAGAGAAGAGATCAGCGCCTGCCCCTCCACTCCCCTCGTGAGGAAGCTGCAGGCTGCCATGAGGCCTCCCCTCAGTCTCCTCTTCTCTGGGCTGAACAACCTAAGTGACCTCAGCTGGTCCTCATACATCTTCCCCTCTAGACCCTTCACCATCTCTGTAGCCCTCCCTTGGACACTCTTTAATAGCTTCATGTCCTTCTTATACTGCAGTGCCCAAAACTGCACACAGCACTCAAGGTGAGGCCGCACCAGCGCAGAGCAGAGCAGGACAATCCCTCCCCTCGCCCGGCCAGCAGTGCCGTGCCTGATGCACCCCAGGGCACGGCTGGGCCTCCTGGCTGCCAGGGCACGCTGCTGGCTCATGTTCAACTTGCTGTCAGCCAGAACCCCCAGATCTCTTTCAGCAGAGCTGCTCTCCAGCCTCTCATCCCCAGTCTGTATGTATAGCCATGGTTGTCCCATCCCAGGTGCAGAATCCCGCTCTTGTTAAATTTTATGCAGTAGGTGATTGTCCAGTCCTCTATTTTGTCAAGGTCTCTCTGCAAGACCTCTCAAGGGAGGCAACAGCTCCTCCTAATTTAGGATCATCTGCAAACTTACTTAGTATGTATTTGAGTCCTTCATCCAGATCATTTATAAAAACATTGAAGAAAACTGCCCCCCAAATGGATGTATCAGGATATATTAGTGCTGAGTTTGGCTAAGAGTTCAACATGTTTAAGTGTTTGGAATGTGCAGCTTAAGTAATATTCAGAAGCCATGGTAACAGTTGTATTTAAAAACTCATTCAGGGTCCAGATCTGCTCCTTCTGATGTCAGTCAGATCATTTTCATTACTATTAGATGAAGCAGGGTGAAGCCCACATTATATACAGTCATGTTCCTCCCCAGGAGTCAGCTTGCCTGCCTAGGTTATATTTATTGACACCTCGGTATTTTTTCTTATATATACTTAGCTATTAGTTGTATATATTGATCCTTTCTTCCACAGATCCTTTGTTTTTCAGTTTCATCATTTTGCAGTACAATGAATAATGATTACAATGCAGGTCACTTCAAATTACTTTTGCTTTTTTTTTTTTTCCTTTTTCTTTCTAATCATTGTAATAAATGTTTATACTGTAGAAGAATTACATTGAGACAAAGCTGGTCATTTTTCAACCTTTCATGTTAGGAAAATTTTTAGGATTACTTATGCCTGTGCTCTGTGAACTTGTGCAAAATGCAGTCTGTCAGGGAAGATCTCTTGACAGGTAAATTTTTGTGTGTTTTCATTTGGGAAGAGCTATGGCACATCTTTGCTGTCAGTGCAAGATGTGAAGTCCAGGGAAGAGTAGAAGACCCTTAAATATGAGGATTCATGCAAAATTACTCCGAGCATTCATGTGTATCTACTAAATCATAAGACCAGCTCTTCGTTCTCATCTCCAGGATGAAGGGAATCACTCCTTTTCTGGGTAGCCATATGTTCCTTTTGGTTCTCTTGAGGAAAATATCTGCTGGGTGTTTGCATGCACTTGCATCTTGCCAGGGAAAATGCATGTGTAATTCCCAACACCCGTACACTATCTGTCTGTAGTGCTGCTCACACACCTTTGCAGAGGACAGAAGGACAGAGACTGTAGAGAAATACGTACTCATGCTGTTCCATTCCCTTTAATACAATGTATGTTAAAAAGATAGTCTGGGATTCATCTCACCTCATTTTAGCATTCTGAAAGTTAACTTAGCTAATTGCCCAGGCTCCCTCTACTATCAGTGGAGAAAAAAAAAATAGATATCTCCAGAGCACAGTTCATCAGCTGTCTCTAACTGCTATTTTGGGATCGGGTGATTCATCCTCTTGAAGCGCTTCCTACTTTACATTGACTATAGAAGAAGACTAGGTGTCTAACTTTTAGATGGCTAATGGCAGAAGAGATAAATGGCATTCTCGTGAAGCATTTTGTACTTGTCTTACACAAAGGAGGAGTGTGGTAAAAGAGTCTGGTGTACAGCTGCCAACCCCTAGGCCTGCCTGCGACTCAGGGAAAAGGACCTTTGCTCTTATCTGAATGCTTCCATGTACTTGGGCATGTACCTCATTTGCTCTGAACTTCATTTTTCCTTTCTGGGGAATGGGATGAAGACCTATCTTCAGAATCACAGAATCACAGAATCACAGAATGGGCAGGGTTGGAAGGGACCTCTGAAGGTCATCTAGTCCAACCCCCCTGCCGAGCAGGATTACCAACAGCATGTTGCGCAGAATGGCATCCAGGTGGGCTTTGAATATCTCCAGAGAAGGAGACTCCACAACCTCTCTGGGCAACCTGTTCCAGTGCTCTGTCACCCTCACAGTAAAGAAGTGCCCCCGCATGTTGAGCCGGAACCTCCTGTGTTTCAGTTTGTGCCCATTGTCTCTCGTTCTGTCACTGGGCACAACTGAGAAGAGACCGGCTCCATCCTCTCGACACCCTCCCCTCAGATGTTTATGTACATTAATGAGGTCTCCCCTCAGTCTTCTCTTTTCCAGGCTAAACAGGCCCAGCTCTTTCAACCTGTCCTTGTACGACAGGTGCTCCGGTCCTCTAATCATCTTAGTAGCCCTCCTCTGAACTCGCTCCAGTAGTTCAATGTCCCTCTTGTACTGGGGAGCCCAGAACTGAACATAATGCTCCAGGTATTCATATACTTATTCATATACTTCATATACATATTCATATACATATTCATATACTTCAGGATATTACACAGCTAAATTTAAATTGTTAAAGTGCTCAGACAAACCTAAAAGAAAGGCATATGTATGTAAAGGCAACATACAATTTTTATGTGATGGAAAGATCTCTTCTCTGAATTACGGTGTATACGTAGAACTTCTCTTGGTTGTATTAAAAACTGCTTAAGGGATCCTGATATGTCTTACACTCTTTTCCACAACCCATGGACTAGAAGAAATATCCTTTAAGTCAGGCTTGGCCTTGTTTTTTTTTTATCTCAGGTAAATACCTGAGGCATTCACAAGGTAGGTAAGTAGACAGTAGGAATTGAGAACTTCAGGTTTTTATAGAAGTGGTAATGGAGAGAACTTTACAGGCATACAGGCATTACTTTAAAAAGATTACTCTCCAGACAATCTCTCCTACCACTGTCAACAAAGAAAACAAGATAAAAGCTTGAGTTAAATGGTTTGTATATAATACATTGTCCTTTTGAATAACTGAGCTTGAATCCATTTGAATCAACAATATTACCTGTCATAAGGAACTACAGTTTTCAATATCAGAGCATCTAGAATAAAATCCATTACTTTTTTTTTTTTAAATAAAAAGTGACTTCATTTGTGCTCTTAACAGCAGAAGTCCTACTATTAAGTTTACATTTACTTAAAGTGCCCTTTCTGTGCATACCTCTTTGCAACATTACTGCAGTAGCTGTGGCTTGACAGCATCCCCTATTAGACGATTCAGTAAGACTAGAGGGGAGAGAGCCCTGGTCAATGTGTACACCTCCAGTTTTGCACCATGTGCAGCTTTCCTTTAGGTGTCAGTTTGGGGCATGTCTTTTTTTTTTTTTTCTTTCATTTGGCTTATTTCATATGTGATAATTCAACAGAGAAAACTCTGGGAAGGAAAAAAAAAAAAAAAACAGCTGTCAAATCCAGTAAATGCAAAAGAAGTATTACTTGTAAATCAGAAGTAACTGCTGCTGCTATGTGACTGTGACTATTTGCCTTTGTCTCCCTATGTGTTTTGGTCTGCAGCCACTAATAACTTGGACTCCATGAAGCGGTAGCAAAGGGGAGTGTGTCAGAGCAGCAGGCCAAAATTAAATTACAGCAACCTTGCGCTTTGCATTAAAATCTCCACTAAGCAATGGAGGCTTGTGATTGTCCTGATTTTCCTTAAAGACAATGGCCCTCCATGCAACTGGCTACACTCAGTTAATTCATGCTGTCAGCTTCCTTTATTGGCTGTAGAGAATGCAGTATTGATTCTTGAACTCAACAGCAGCACAAAGAGCCACTAGTGCATGGTCAAAATGCAGCAATAAAGGGCTGGCAGCCTGAGAAAAGCAGCCATTCCATTGCACAAACAAGGTCAATTAGAGGACAGTGCAGCATAATATAAATAGCATTAGCAGTCCTCTTCAACCATGATGATACCATGCTGGGAAGATGACAATAAATAAAATTGGGTTTAATGCAGAATAAATACAAAAGCATTTAATGTAATTTAATTTAAAAACTTGCATCCCTTCACTAAAAAATATTTACCTCTAAAAAGAAAAAAAGGACTTTTTCAGGTAAATCTCTGTATAAATTAATAATGTGCATATGTAGAATTAAATGGGAATGTATTGTTTAATAAATAGTTAATTTTTAAATTACAGCTGTGGGATATTATGTCTGTGTAATCTCTTACTTTTTATTAACACAAATCTTTCAGTGTCATTTCAGTATAATAATAGGACAAAACTATATCAGCATTTCTAGCAAAGAAGTTAAAAAAGTTGCAAAGGATCTTTATGTCCTTCTTTAAGATCTTGTAATTATTATCTTTTTTATATGAGAGACTTTTTCTTATTATTATGCCAGCTCAGAATTAATTACAAATGTAATATACATCATTCTACTAACACATAGAATATGCTAAGCGAATTAAGCTCTTAAAATAGATAATGGGCTTTGGATAGGCAGCTGATAAACCTAGACTGTATAAAGAAGCTGAAGAGGTTTCAAAACTATTTAATTGTTTAGACAGCAAAAGAAATATTTATTTCAAAGCTTTGCTAAATAATGAACATGCTGAAAACTGACAGACGAGTTAGGTTTAGAGCTGATTTACCTCTGCAGTCTTACAATTTTTTGGCAGCATAAGCCTACTGCTGGACCCCTTCTCACTTTCTTGAGCTTTTTGACGTATTCACATCAACTCTGAGTATACTTTAACATCCATTTAAACTGGAAGTAGTGGGAATGAGCCCTGTGATGAAGGCTGAGTATGAAGTCATCATTTGCATCAAGTCTTATCTATGATGTAAAGCTGCCTCTTGTATCTGCACAGTGTAGTAATATCGCTCTACATGTAGTATCTGTAAGACCCTTGAGGAGGGACAGAAATAACAAGGCTTTCCATGTAAATCAAACGGGTCTTCCAAATTATTCTATGAGAAATTCCTTCCCATACTATCAATGGAATCAGTAGGAGCTACTTGCCTCAGAGAGCACAAGAAATACCTTCTGGACTGACTGGAAGTATGGGAATTTCATTCAGCTGCTAAGTAGAGTAATGAGTAGAATGCTGCTTCTATTTTTATGAGCTTGAAATGTCAATACAAGTTGAAGGTATTGAGGAAAAGAGGAACAAATTAGTTTATTATGATTCTCACCAGCTAGGAAACACAAGATAAAGGATTGCAAGTCTTAGTATATATGTCCTAGTCTGTGACAGCTGTTTCTTGGAAGATGCAGCTGTCTGTAATTCATTTTGGGTTGCTGCTTTTTGTCAGACAAGGTGAAACCAGAGGATAAAGACAGTTGGAAAAGGACTAAGACCAGTAAAATACAGGGAATAAGTATGAGCAGTTGTAATTCTTTGTCACAAGGAAAACTTTGTTTTCTAGAATTTTTTTTTCTTTTTTTTCTTTTTTTTTCTATCCCTCATTCTGAAGCAAAGGCAGACTACAGGGTAATAGTTCTTATTAGGCAAATAAATGCATTCAGTGACTTGTAACCAAATGGCTTTTCTGGATAGTTTTTTTCTCCTTAGCCCCTCTTGCTCTTCAAGTATGTAAACAATTGGACTAGTTTGGGATTTGTTCCTTTTCTGCAAAACAAGATTGACTAATAGTGTAATTAAAATAATAGTTTTTGAAGAGAGTATTAATGAAGCTGTATTGGGTTTATGTGGTAAAGGTTTGGTAGCAGGGGGGCCACAGGGGTGGCTTCTGTGAGAAGATTCCAGAAGCTGCCCCATGTCAGATAAGAGCCAGCTCCAGCCGGCTCCAAAAGGGACGCACCGCTGGCCAGACCTGAACCAATGAGCAATGTTGTTTGCGCCTCTGTGAGAGCAGATTTAAGAAGGGGGAAAAACTGCTGCGCAACAGCAGCTGGGAGTGAGAGGAGTGAGGAACAGTCCTGCAGACACCAAGG
>VXAL01018076.1:0-15028 GCA_013399475.1 Chauna torquata | reverse complement strand
TTTTCTCAGCAGTTAGACTAAGGTGAGTTTCATGAAACCACACACCAGAGACCTCTAACCTTGGGGGCAGAGGCTTGCAACATTTTTAGCCATTATTATACCAGAAACAGTAAACTATGACATTTTGAACTTACTTGAAGTAGAAGGGCACTGAAGTTTTCCAGTACATTTGTAAATTAAATATGGCAAGAGAAAGTGTCTTGCCCGGAGATGGTACAGGTTGGAGTTAATGGAATGTGCATTGTGAAAACAGCTTATGAAAGAATCTCACTGCAGAAAAAAAAAGGAAACTTTCAAGGCCTCTTTATCTAAAAAGCTTGAAGTATTCCTTTTAAAGAGAGTTACAAATTCAGGGAAAATGGCTTGCTAAATTCATTTATAATGACCTGTGATAAACTCTGATCCTTTCCTCTTCCTGTCCAGTTGCTATGGTGATGTCAATGACCTTTTTGATGGAGGGATTTGTGATTTGCATCCTTCACTCTGAGAATCAACTGATACACTTTTTTTTTTTAATTGATGTCATTTTCTTACAGTTCCTGACCATTTCTTGAGTATCCAGATGAAAGGTGGGAAAAAGGGGGATGGAGGGAGGTTGCCTCTGAGTTGTGACTTCTCAGTGGTTAAAAAAAAATAAGTTCTATGGCGCAACACCTTATACTAGGCTTAGTGAGAAAATGCCTAGTTAGATTCACGTTGTGCTTCAGGAGGGGTGGTTTTGACTTGTGCTGTGACTAAAGACTTCAGCTAAGTTGTTCAAGATCATAATACATGCAGACCAATCACCAGAGAAAATTGCTGTTCAGTGTGGAAAAGCTGTGCTGTCATCAGTGGACCTGATCAACAATGGGCCTGAGTGAAGCACAGCTTTCTGAGGGTTAGCTTGCATCATTGCAAAAGAAAGCAAGGGTAGTTGGTGAAGGGAATCTACGTCACCTGGAAACAGTACAAAAAAGTTGACTACTCATTTGATGCCTTTTAGCAATAAAGTTCACTGTGTTGTGAAAATCCTTGACAACTTTTCAGGGGTTTTATGACAAATCTTCAGTTCATCAAAAAGAGTGAAGCCACAAACTTACTTTACTCAGTAATGGATATTTGGTTTCGAAATGTTGCAGTGTTGAATACTTCGTGGTCTTGGTATCTATTAAATTTAGTGGTTTTGAATTAATCAGTTCAAAACTGTGTCCTCCTTTTTTGTTTAGTCAGACTTCAAAGTATCACTTTTTGTACTGAGCTAGAAGTGAAACAGCCAGCCACTACCATTTGCAAGAGATGTTTCATCTTTGTGAATAAGCCTTCAGCTGGGACTGTTTTCTGTGCAACTAAATGGTACACCATAAGTGTAAATATTGCAATGAACTTTGTGCCTTAGAGATTAGGTTTGATGTCCTGGTGCAGACGTTTGTGTTATTGCATTTGCTGTCCCTGTAGTCAGCTAGACTTTATTAGCTACTTTGGATAAGAGGCTTTGTTCTGTATTTACAAAATAAAACCAGGCAAAGTTCTTTTAAAAAGAGTTGTGTATCNGCTTAATAATCCATATACAAAAAGAGAAGCTTTCATTCAATACGTAGCACATGTTCTTAAATACTGCTACTCACAGATGTATGCATGCATGCTTCCTCAATAAGCAATTTTCTTCCCTCTTTTATCTTAGAATAAGACTCTGTAAATGAGCTCTAACAGTACTTGGCCTTTTGCAGAAACTGAGCTGGTTTGGGGTGAGTGAATATGTCTGCCTGTGCATGTATAGAGGGAAGGGGTTGACGTTTGCATCTGAACCTAGCATATTGCTCTGTAATTCATCATCTGGGTTTCCAGCCTTGGAATGACGGAGACAGCTCTCTGTAGGTCAGCTGAAACACTATAGCACATTCTCTCTCTGCTGTATCCTGTTGGTTTATGACTTCTTAGGGTCAGAGGGAGCTGGGGTTAATTCAGCAAAAGAATCCTCTGACTGTGATATAAATTCCTTGGCTTGTTCATAAATTGTAAAAGAAGTTCTATGGACTTCTCTTTGGGCTTGAAGACCGTGGGCCAGGAGGTTAACTACTTGCCTAAAGTTTCAGGCAGCTTTCAGCATTAACAGTTACTGGCTGTGGTTTGTACAGCTTTGCAGTTGCCTTATACATAGGTATTTAAATCTGTTAATTGGTGTCTTGTGTGCTTGTGTGTATATATATAGTTGTGTGTGCCTGTGTAATATATATACATGCGTTTTATCTGTCTGATACCAGTCCTATTTCTTTCCTAATTGGTTGTATCCTAATCCCTTCCATCTTTGGGTTGAGCACATCAACTTGTGCAACAATGAAAGTTAGGGTGAAGTAGTTCATGTTTGCAGGTTCATTTATTTTTGAGAAAAGAGATTGAGTCTGTTTTAACTGTAGCTCTGTCACTTTCCATGCAATCTTTTTGCTTCTCCATTACATAGGGACTGGTGATGGACCGCTGATGCTCATAAATGTTTTTCAGAAAATGCTTGTGCATGCAGACGTAGGTAAAACTCAAGGACATGCAACCTTATTTTGCTTTTTCCATCACATTTAGTCCAACTCCTTATAAAAAGACAGTAAGATAACTATGACTTTACATGTCCTAAATGTTTTCTGAAAGGATTAATGTTTTTATTCTATGCCATTTTAAAGCCAGTACTCAATGTGGCATTCTTCCATGTTATATTCTCTGGTACGTGGAAAAAGCAGCTTTATTTTGTAAGGAAGAGTTGAGAAAGTTCTTTGGAAATATACTTCCATATACATGAATTAAAGATAATACCACGAAATTACATTAAACAGCAAAAATCATTCAAACCATCAGCCTCCATATCCTTTGTGTCAACATAGCTAAGCTTACTTCTTTCAGTTTCCATTTCCACAATTAAATACTGTTTTATAAGCTTGTGAAAACATTTTGTCTTGCTTATCCCCCTATAACTTTAGGTGCCGATTGCCTTCTTGAGATGTGTCTTTTCCTCTGCATTGAGAGCCTGATATGATAGTCCTAACTTCGCCATCATAGTCATGCTTCTGCAATTTGATTAACTAGGCATTTAAGCATATTTAAAATCATATTTAAAGTACAACTGTATAAAAATCTAGGTCCAGATTTTGCACTCTCATGTCAAAATTCCTGAGTAACCAAACCAAATATTAATTGTGGAGTTAAAATCAAAATCTTTGCTAATTAAAAGTAGTTCAGCTATCTATGAAAATAAAAGTTTTTGAAAAACTTCAAAATAGTTGGAGGAATTAATGAGTTCAAGCACAGTGTGACTGCTGCTTATTACTGTGTAAAGTATGTCTCCAAAATTTTAATAGCTAAGCAGATGACTGTTTATTTGTATACATAAGATGTATAGCCACAATAATCATTCTAGGAAATCATCCGGCAAATTACCTCTAAGTTTTTTTTCTTTTTTTTTTCTTTTTTTAATGTAAGAAAATATAAAAGAGATAAAAGGGAAGCCTGAAGGAACTTCCTCTCATATCACAAAATGAAGTATGTGAAAAAATGTATCTGTATCTAGTCAGTGAACAGCTTGCAGATGTCTACAGATAGGTTGTTTCTGTTTGGTAACTTATAGATGATCTCTCTTTTATCTACTGAATTTAAAAAGGAGCTTGTAGAAGACCTCAAAGGTAAGGATTCTGCATTTCTAAGCCTTTCAGTTTATACATCATTGTCCTATTTATCTCCAGTCAACAGTTAAATCTTTAAAAGTACCTGTAAAGTTTCATGCAGCTGTCAGCTTCTTCTTGTCTGCTTCCATGAATGACGAAATGTTCTTATAATGGATAGGTTATTTGAATGCTAGTGATATCTTCAGATAAATGAATTACATGACGTAACCAATTGATTAATGTATATACTTTAAAAGATTTGGTTGACTTGAAGTTGTAGATGTTAATAATACATTCATAGGGAAGCCAAATTGCTTAATTCCACTGACAGATGCAAAGAATCAAACAGCTTTATTCTTTAAGGTAAGCGTGTGGGGTTTTTTATTTGTGACTAAAATTCCTAATGCCAGTGTATAACTGGTAAGAGTGTATTACCTCTGCAAGTAATGTAGGTATAGTTAGGAGTAAAAATAATAGCCTTTTTATTTGGTAGGATTCTCTACTAGTCTTTATGATTTGTTTAGTTATGAATAGCTAAAACCTCAGTTATATCATGGTAATCATGATGGGCCAGGTAGGACAAATATTTTGACTATAAGCCTAACTACGGCTAATCTGAATTCTCCAAGTAAAACCAAAACTTCATACTAAACAAACCTTCTTAGCTGTGAAAGTATCACTTCTGTGCCTCAAAGAATAAAAAGTACTTGATTAAGTTTTTTTTTTTTTCTTCGTTATTAAACATGACCATTGCTAGTGACTGGAAAATCCATTTGGTTGAATCACATAAAAGAAATTCTAGTTCTCCCTTATGCCTACAAAATACACAAGTATTGGAGCATGGTTAGAAAGCATTCAGAAATACACAGGCTTAGTGTTATTAATCATCTGAGAAGAGAAACAAATACAGAAATATTTGATCTTTTGTCTTCAGTGTCTGCCAAGTTTGAATGTAATTTAAAATGAATTAAGTGAAGAAATGTCTCTAATTGACCCATACCTGAGTACTGTTTTTCTGTTTCTCTCAGGCAATAATTGTAGCCTGCACAGGACTATTCTCAGACCAATCAAAGAATCCTATCCCTTTTTTTTGTCTGGGTGACTCAGAGTGTAGAATTACAGGTGTATTTGGTGTTTCTGGGTCTTGTCTCAGCTGACATCCAAAAGTATTTTATCTTTCAAATCATGAAGTTATTTAGTTCTTGGCATGAGAAAGCTGTGCCTGTGTGGGTACTTTTGTACTTCTGAAGTGCTTATTTTGAGTGTTAAGTTTAATGGCTGAAAATGAGGCAGGCCAGAATTTTGTGTAGGCCAGATCACTGTGTTTATTGTCTAGTCCAGATTAGTGGTTTGGCTTGTAAAGAGAGCAGCTAGCTGCTGCAGTTGGCCAAGATTCTTGATTACTGCACCATTATTTTCCATTCCTAGAATCTCTGGTTAAAATTATAAGTATTCCTTAAGAGAGCTTAAGCATTAAGAGACCTTAATGCTTAAGGATATTAAACGCTTTCAGAGATGCTGCTCTGTATCTAGAAAGCAGCCATCTCTACACAGGAGGAAGCTTATTATTTTGAGGAAGTGTTTGTCTTCTCAAAGGCCATTTGACATGCCATACAGCACAAAAGTGATTGAATTTACTGAATATTTTCTTGAAGTGTAAATATTTAATCTTCATTCAATAATCAGTTTTCTGGCATTTTCTACTTTAAGGTCTGTCACTTGAGTTTGTATTTAACTTAATCTTAATTCCTAATGAAGTTAGTTTCATTTGGAAGAAACTCAGGTTTGTGTATTTTAGGTTTCTTTGTCATTGTGCATGTGCATATTTATATAATACATTTAACTGAACCTCTGTACAGTTAAGGACACAAACTTCCTTCTTTCTTTGATGGGAACTCCATATACAGAGCAACAGAAGCTGAGGATAGATGTGTAAAGTTGTCAGGTGCTCTATGTGAACACATAATGTTTCAAAGCATATGTCACAGATTATAATTTTGTTATATCCGTTAACCTTTTGCCCATCCTTACTTGCTGTTGAATGCTGTCATCACCCCAGATTATCTTTGACTGAAAAAGCACTCTTGCAATTCCCTTTCTGGGCTGCCCTGTTGATCACCTGGCATGGAGTGTTGCATGTGTGATCCAGATGGCCCCTTTGCCTCCAAATTCCTTCCCAGGTGAACTGTTGTCTTTCCACCAGAGTTGGGTGATGGTGGATTCTGCCTTCTTCCCCTCTCCCCTACCCCAGTCTTAAGATAGGTGTTTAAACAGGGTTATACTTCAGCATAAATGTTCTGAATGTTGACATTTTAAANTTGGACTAGATGATCTTAGAGGTCTTTTCCAACCTAAATTATTCTATGATTCTATGATCTTCTAATCTGTACAGTTCAACATCTGAAAAGGAGCAATATTTAGAAGATTGTAAATGGTCTGGGGAAGATTCTGAGGTACCATATTGCAATAATTACCTGTTAACTTTTTGAAGAAAACAATTGTTTTTAAGTTGCATACAGTGAACATGGTCTGATGTTCACTACAGTCTTTGTCTAATGTTAGTGAGTGTTGACCTAGACCAACAGTGCTGAATAACCCCAACTAACCCAGCACAGAAGTATTAGTGTTTAAAAATAAAACAACAATAACAAAAACCCACCGTGATAATTTCACTGTATAATTCAAATTCTTTATCCCTCAATACAGCAGTTCCAATAAAGACAGAAAGCCAGAAAATTTGTACATAAAGGGTAACGTACACAGCTGAGAATTTCATACCAGTGACCAAGCAAACCTCATGGGAATGGGGACAGTAAACATGACTCAAAATTAAACAGAATGAAATAGAAGTAATGGCCATATATGGCTTGAAAGAGCTCTATGAGACTGCTTCAAAAACTGAATGTAATAGTTGATGAAATGCATACTTTTGCATGCTGTTTACCATATTCTCCATTTCTCTGTCTCTCTTTTTTTGTTTTGTTGGTCTCTTCAGACTTTTGTTACAGTCTGTTCAGATTAGGACTATTTATACCCATTGCACATTTGTAAAATACAACAGCCTTGTCTCATTTGATAGGAATGTGTTCATCACCTGGAAAGTACATATTTGGTTGATCTTAGTCAAGATCATTGTTTCAAAGTAATCACTTTTTTTTTAATCAGGTTTCCACCTGATTTTGTAATTCGCTTTTTTTGTGGCTAAATGAACTACAGGGAATGCTAACCACAATGTGGAAATAGGAACACATAGGACTAGTTTGAACTATTGAGTCTTAGAGTCTTTAATAAATGTATAGCTTTAGCCACTGAAAACTAATAATGAGTGGTTTTGTTTCTTAATTGTTTTGCTCCCAGAGGTGTCTGAGTTTGGGAAATCTGGGTACTCAACTCACTGTGTATTGTCTTATAGCACCTTTGATTGCAAATGTCTCATAGGAAACGTCCATCTCAAATTGAATTGGAATGGAAGAATCTGGTCTTTAAATTTAACTTTTTATGCTGTATTAAGCTCCAGTAGGTATTATGATCTCAAGCTAGAGATGTAAACACTTGAGGGAAAAAAAGATACCAGTTCTATCATGACATCTTTTCAGATCAAAATCCCATATGGTTTTCTGTCATGGAATTGTGTTTCATAATCCTTGTATTAGGGTTAAATTTATTTTTATTATGTTAAAAGCTTTGTTTTTATTCATACAAAATCTGGAAGTAGAATGTCTAGACTTCGAATTATATTAAATCCAGTGCAGTTTATCTAGGGATTATTTGTTTGGGGTTATTTGTACAGAAGTGCCATTAATGTGTTGAGCAGTTTGTTCTTGGACAGCAGGGACGTGACAGTCAGCTGTAACTTGAGGGTAGTCAAAATGTTTATTACTTCCATCTTACTTGAATACTTTGCTATTTTAATGATATCAATTGTTCTTAGTTATTGTTGCATTCGCAACGTTACTTCTTGGCATGTTGGCTGGACAAGCTGCATTTAATATGTCTACTGGTTTTTGATATTGTAGTAAAGTAGTGGTTAAATGTTTTGGTGAAGACTGCAGATCATAGTCTTAGTTGTGGTTTAATGGCAGGGTTGTGAACAATAGCATAGAGGGTAAGCCTTTTTTCAGATATTTTCCAAATGCGAAGTGTCAAGATTAAGGCTTGGTAGTGTATTTGGAAGTTAAAAGATTTTTTTCCACATTACCCATATTCTTTAACAAGTAAAATTAAAACACAAAACAAAAAAACCCCTCACTTTGTGAAATAACACTAATTTTGAAAACTTTCCTTCCTACTGACTGTATTAAAAAGGCATTATATTCAAAAAAAAAAAAATGGTGCATCGATTTACTTCAATATGATAGCCCTATAAGGATTTATTATTGCCTCCAAACATTAAGACACTTCTATATTTTATATATATTTATATATAAAAATGTATATATTAAAAAAAATGCAGAGTGCAAATAGTGTAACTGTTAATCAGTACTGTTTAGCATCAACAACTTTACCTAAGGTGCATCTGCCTCTTAGATGATATTATCACACATAGACACCAGATCTCATGAGCATGCTGCTAACAGTAAATCCAATAAGAAATTTCAGTGTTTCGTAGGGGAAGTAGCTTTCTTTCATTTTAATGTGTAGTAACTCCTTTTTGTGGGGACAAGAGAAATTGACAGAGGTGCATGACTTGATCTGATATCAGAGAATGCAACACCATTTCATATGTTAATTGTAGTTATTCTTTTAATCTTTTCCACAAACATAACCGATCGATTCCTTTTCTGATTGGAGAAGATTTACATCAGGAAATCCCCAAGTATTTACTGTGCGTGAGTTGCTCTGAAGATCGGTTTAGATTTCCAGTGCCTATAATTGATTTTTTTTTAGTGGTCTTTACTTGATTGCAGACAAATGTGAAAGCAATGATGGATAGAGTCACCTTCCCAGGAGCTTTTATCCCATCACATTCACAGAATCACAGAATGGTTGAGGTTGGAAGGGGTCTCTGGAGGTTATCTGGTCCAACCATCCTGCTCAAGCAGAGACACCTAGAACAGCTTGTCCAGGACCATGTCCAGGCGGCTTTTGAAGATCTCCAAGGAGAGACGCTCCACAACCTCTCTGTACAACGTGTGCCAGTGCTCCATCACCCGCACAGTAAAGTGCTTCCTGATGTTCAGGAGGAACCTCCTGTGTTTGTGCCCATTGGGCACCACTCAGAAGAGCCTGGCTCCATCTTCTGTGCACCCTCCCTTTCAGGTATTTATAGGCATTGATAAGATCCCCCCAAGCGTCCTCTTCTCCAGGCTGAACAGTCGCAGCTCTCTCAGCCTTTCCTCACAGGAGAGGTGCTCCAGTCCTTTGATCATCTTGGTTGCCCTGCATTGGATTCTTTGCCCTATGTCCATGTCTCTCTTGTGGTGGGGAGCCCAGAACTGGACACAGTTCTCCAGATGTGGCCTCACCAATGCTGCGGAGAGTATTTGTTCTTCAGTTTTTCTTTAGTGACAATTCTTAACATCACTGGAGCACAAAAAGTTCTCATTCGTAGACTATTGCAATATTTCTGTATGAAACGCTGCACTTTAGCAAACCATGAGTGAGTGGGACTTAGTGTTCATTATTTGAAACCTGTGTGTTTTTTCTCTGTTGCCATCTTACGGCCTTTGCATAACACAATATTAGAGAAAGGGGCTATTGCTCTTTATCTTACTGGACTTCAAGTGGGATAGACTGTATCAGACTTTCATTGGGGAACACCTACTTCCCTAGTAGTCTCATTGGCAAATCTGTTGTTGGGGTCATTCTTAAGAGGAACTGACTGGTATCATGAATAATGTTTGCCTAGACTAGTTCTGAAGCAAGGAGGGAAGTTAATTTTTACGAGAGATACAGAAAGTAGTAAGAAGGATGGTATTAATCTTGCAAGAATTTGCTGTCCAAAAGTTTACACATCTAATCTGAATTAGTTGCCAAGGCACCTAATACAGTAAATAGAGAAAAAGATGCATTGACAGAGTTCATTCATTCTAAGACAGGCCTTTTCCAGAGAGCAGTTCATCCTAACTTTTTCTTTTATCCTTAATTTCACTGGCATTCAGAACAACTACTGAAAATTAGACATCATATTTTCACATGGCTGATGTCAGATAAGGTGAATCTTACTCTTGTTCGCAGATCATATCATCTTCAAGTACAAGTAATTTTTTATTCAAAAAATTATAAATACCTGTATATTTCATATACAGGGGCAAAAACTCATCTTTGGACTGGTTGCAAAGAGACTAAAATTTATTCAAAGAAACTTGGCTTTTGCAAGCACAAATTTGTCTTACGTGGCCCAACGTTGATCTTGTAAAATCCTAAAAACTTTTTGAGATACAAGATAAGTTACACGTTTAAAAGATGTATGTGCACAAAGGAAACGATTGCCTACGTATGTACAAGGGCACTTGTATATGTTTTGGGCATAGAACTCACAGGCTACAAAGAGTATGTAAAATGTAATAAAACAAGAGCAACAGTAAATTTATTTGTGATCATCTTTCAAGTTGTTCTACTAATAATTATTAATAACACAAGTGCGTGAGATGTTGTTTGTATAATTTAGAAAAATAGGATGTCACCAAATATGAAGTCAGACCTCACAGTCTGTGTTAAGTAGGAAACTCGATTTCGGTGGACATCTTTGAAAACTTACAGTACATAATAGCTGCTTGAAGATGGTCTTTTTCAGGTATAACATGTTGGTATGAAGTCATACTGTTGCCCTCTACTGGCATCTGCTGAAAGCTCTTAAGGCCTTACTCATCAGGTGTCATGATCTCCATGGTTAATTTCTGAAGGATGCTGTTTATCTGTTTATCGAGTTTCAGGCAAACTCAAACCCATCACTTGAAAGCGAAATACTTTTTCTTTAGAGAGACTTGGGGATGGGCAGAGAGAGGGAGGAGGGGTACAACTCCTACCTGTCAACACTTATCTGCTTACAAACTGCTGAAAGCTTTAACTTCTACATTCAAAAGCCCTAGAACATAAAAATGTCTGCTGAATTAATTAAATATTTGAGCACTGACAACTGTTGGAGTGCTTGAAGGACAGAGGCATGGATTAAGGACATCAAGGGTCATGAGTGTCGTATTTCAAACTGTTCAATGAGAACACGGATATGACACAGCAATTGTTATCGTTTTAAAAAAAAAAAAGCCAAATTGACGTATTTGTGCTTAGTGAGAGATGGCAGAGTACAAAGAGAAACATGTTTGTGTTTCAAAGTACTTCGCTGCAGACTTTTTGCTGTCATTGAGAGTTGTCTAAACAGTAAGAAAAGAGAAAAGAACAGAATATTCTACCAGAGAGATTTTGTATCCCCTTACAATAATGATCTAATCACAACTGTCCTCAAATCTGTGCACACCCTGTGACTATATGGAGATTTTATGTACAGCATTGACTATCAGTTGATCAGCTTTACTATATTCACAACTGGTCCTTCTGAAGAGCTGTTTCTGTAAGCTATCTCCTTTACCTATTTTTTGTGATCCTTTGACATCTTGTTCACAAGAAAGAAAACATCCTGTATCTTCTCTCTGGGTAATCATGGAGGAGCACCTCATGCAGAGAAAAGATGAGAAAAGGGATGAGGATTCATTTCTCCAAGTCAAGATTAATATCCCTGTCAGAAGGGACTGTGGAGCCTTAAATGCTAATCTCTGTTTCTGCCACTCTCTGTTACTGCAACTCTGATTGTTGGCTTATCAGTGAAAGATGTCTGAGTTGTTGGTTTTTTTTTTTTTAATTGTGAAATGTACCTGTTTTCTGGGATTGAGTATGAGTGTTAATAAGTGTTCATCAGACATTTGAACTGTGTTAATTCTCTCCCTGTATGCAAAGGTTCTTTCATGAGCAGAACTCTGTGTATTGGCTTGATAGATCAAGCTTTACTTCATCTGTATTTTGAAAAAATAAGTTTGTTACACCTTCAGCATTATGATTCTGGAGAACAAATTCAAATTTATTAGAAGAAAAATAGTTATTGTATCTTGATTTGTTGAACTGTGTTTTTGTACCAGAAACATCCTGATATTTGCTCTTAAAGCTTTGTATATAGAGAAGAGGGGATGATAGAATGAGATTTCAGTAAATAGCCTAAAGAGTTCAAAATTAAAAGACCCTTGGGAAATTTACAAAGCCTTAGCACTTCTTCCAAATTATCGAGCTAGCTTAGAAACTCTTAATTGTGTGATTCTGAATAGCTTTGTGTCCATTACACTGGGTTTGGGAAAATCAGCCAAATCAATGCTAAATGACACCAGTTTAATGGAGCATTAAGCTAAATACATTTAAGGTATGAGAATCTGCAAGGGAGATGCTAAGAGCCTTTGCTTCCATTTCAATTACAAATTATGACAGAAAAATTTCAGAAACTTTCATAGAAAAATATTAAGGAGCTTCTAACGCAGTTCAGATGTAGCATTAAAAAAGAGCGAATTTTATGTTTAAACTGGATTCTAACCCCTAGCGGGCTGTAATAATGACCAGGTATGAAATAAAAGTAACACTTGGGAGCAGCTAATGCCTAACCAAAGAAGTGACTGTGTACAGAATGTGGTTTGGGCAGAGGTGGTAGGTGTTTTCTTTCCCTTTTTTATTTCCGTCTTGTTTTGGTGTTTGTTTTTTGTTTGTTTGTTTTGTTTTGTTTTAAGGCTCTGTCTGCATATTCGTATCATGCTAGGAGAAAACCAAGCAGTGAAGAGTAATACTTTGAACCAGTCCTGCATCCTGCCCAGGTGGACCTTTATTTGTAATTTTCCAGATGCTTAGATCTCTTTTTGTTTGAATTGAGTGTGAAGACAAGGCCAAAAAAAGTACCTCAGTTTGTAAAATAACCATGCTGCAGGGCCTTCATGAACTGAGGCCATATTTGTGGATTCTTATGCTTTTCTTGTTTTCAGGTGAGCGTCCTTACCAGTGTCCTTACTGTGACAAAGCTTTCAGCAAGAACGATGGATTGAAGATGCATATTCGCACCCACACAAGGGTAAGTGTAGCTTAGTTGCTTTTATGGTAACTTGAGAATCATCAAATGAATCACGTGTGGGGAAAAGTAAATATCTCTTGTTTACACAGAGATTAGGCTATACCGACCAAGATATTTTATACTTATCAAAATAGAAAGCAAAGATTTAAGTCATTAACTGTTAAATTCTGACTCCCTTAGTGACCTTCTATTTTTTGTGTTCAATGTCTTATGTTAAAATAATAGTAGTACAAATTTCTTCCTGTAACTTACGGTTATTTATAGTTATAAATGAATGTTTGTGATTTGTTTCTTGAAAAAACAATTCTAACAAGGCTTCATTCTTTAAACTTCAATATCCACTGCTCTGATTCTTATTTTTCCCTTAAAATCCAATCACTGTGAGCTTTTGTAGAGGCTATACTTTATTAGTGGATGACAAACATTAAGCTGGAAAGAACTTGGTGATTTAACTGAAGACAAAATAAAAGGCACATTGCAGATGTTTCTGAGATTATTCTTGAACCTTGAGTCTGAGTTATCACAAAGGTTCCCACTTTTAGGGACAAGGCTTGTCCTGTGTGTACATTTACTAGACGACAAAGGCAAAATCTCAGCCCTACTCAGCCTTCCTTTCCTTTCTAGCAAAGAGATAGGGAGCTGTCTTCAAACAGCCAACTGCAAATTCCCGTAGTAAAGGGTGATCTCCAGGTGAAGATAAGCAGGTCTGGTATTCTGTATGCTACCTGCTTCTGGCCTCCCCTTCCACTATAAGAAAACACACAAAAAGTTAAGAAGTAAATCCTAGCCTTTACTGGTAATTCCTTGAGAGCTGTTACTGCTTATGGAAGTCAGGGCATCCTGGCAGCCAAACCGAGCAAGTTCTTCATCTGTTAGGATATGGGGAGGCTGAAAGTGAAGTTGGTGGTCCCCATATGCAAATCTGAACACAAAGTAGCTTTTTGAGTTTATAAAGATAAGATCAAAGCTGTTTGTTTAATTTTCTAGCATTTTACCCAGGTCTTGAGGGCTTTAGCTGGGGGTCCTGTATAAAGCCGTAGCTCATGTACCCCAAACTTTAGTTCAGAAGTAATCAGTACTTTGTGCAATGCTTCCTGGTGTTTCATTGGGAACAGGCTAGTCTCATGTTGTTAGTTGTTTCTCCATCTTTCCAGCTGTTAAATCACTTTAGGAAGTGCTATAAAATTTTTTCTGTTATCACAGTCCCATATTACTGTTTCTTCACCAGGAGAAATTTCATTACCATATATGTTCTATGTGGCTGTGAGTGGGAGGAGTGGTAAACAAAACCTGCTCTATTATAATACAAAGCTTAATTTTTTTCCTGAGTTGTCATATAGTTTGAGTAAAAACAACAACAATTAAAAAAAAAAACCATCCTATGTAGAAAGAAAATAGAGGAAAAAAGGAATAAGAATAGGCCTTTAGAGCCTGTAACGATGCATCTCCATTGACTATAGTGGTTTACAACAGGTGATGCTTTCTTCCAAAATGTATGCTTGTGAGTGAGGCTAGAGAACTTCACAAACATTATCTTCATTGCTTAAAAATGGTAAATGAACGAAGAGTGTTTACTTAGAGCAGAATTGCAAATCCTACTGTCTATACTATAGGAAATACAGTACTTCTTCAGTAGATGAAGGTTGTGCGGTATTTCTTGATAATTCTGTATTTTCCTGATAGTTGTATACATCAGTCGTAGTTACCCACATGGTGCAGATATAAAGCACTTAAATGTATTATGTTCACAATCAAAAAAAAAAACAAAAAAGGTTATTTAAAGTAGAAATTTTTAAATTGTGCTAAATGGAGCACTTAGAGTTGCTCTTTAGCTGAGTGTACTTTTGTGGGATGTTTCTTGCTCTAAGCTATGCTTCGAAGTATACACCGTAGTTGAGAATTTGCCTTTTTATTGTTGACTTTTGGCTGCTTGCTACTACTTTGTTTGTATAATTTGTTGCTTACATATATTCCCATCTGTCATCATATTTTGCCACTCATATATAAGCAGAAAAAATTAAAATCTTTGAAATTTGCTGTCTGGTTCCAAAATGCTTCCATCAAATTGGACTGGAAGGCAAACTGAGGACTTGAAATGGTATGAGAATAGGAGGAAGAAGAAAATCATTAAAACACTGCTTATGACTGCTAGAAGAACAATTGAACCAATGCTTATTATTTAGGTAATGAGAAAGGTAAGAGTCAGGAAACCAGCTTTTATGGAGTGGAGATTTTTTATTAATTTATCTAGATTTTATAATCAGAGAGACAGACATTTTATTGCACTAAGAAGATAATAAAATCTGATTTAAATGTATCAGACTGTGCTGTCACAGTATTTAGTCAAAATATCCTTACAGAA
>VXAL01018075.1:3655-24308 GCA_013399475.1 Chauna torquata | reverse complement strand
AGCTGTTAGGCAGAGGTTTGGGGAGATGCCTAGAGATAAAGCTTATGTCCAGCAAAGCTCTTCTAAATGTTTTGGCCCAAAATACATGTCTCAAACTGAAATGTGCGTGGGGAAAAAACTTATTGCCAGAGAAACGCTGCAGAACCTGCAGAAGTTAATGGTAGACTTTCCAAAGACATGAGGAGTTTTGCATCATGTTTTGTAAAATTTTATGGATTTAAATTTGATCTGAGAAATAACTCATTAAAATGTGGAACGCAACTTCTCTCAGAATAGCTAGAGTCAAATTATAAGATGTATTTTTGGTAGAGGGCATTTGTCAATTCCAGATGGACCTGTGAGTAGAAGCAGAAAGAAAATGGGATGGTAGAGAGAAGTTGCCTCCATACAAAAAGAAGAGTAAATTTTACAAAGTGTACAATTTAACTTTCTCTAAAAAGTTCGAGAACAACCTTTTTATGAAAACTAGTCATTTTTTTGGCTTGCAAGCAGTGGAAAGGACACTTTCTCCTGTTTGTTTTTTGGGGGGGAGAGTTGGGGCTTGAGGTGCTAGAAACTTCATAAGTACTGCTTTATACAAAGAATGTGGGCCCTCTTGGCCTACATACTACCATACATCTGGGGAGATTAGTACTTGTTATTTTGAGGTGAATACAGCTTACTGTTTGTGATAAGATGGGGAAGTGAGGGAAAATACATTTCTTTTGCAGAAAGAATAGTAGTTCTCCCTCTATTTCCAGTGCAACCTTTTTAAATTAACATTTCAGTGCTGATTTTCCACTGATATATGGATATAGTTGAGGGGTCTTCATGAGCCTACACTGCTTTGACAGCTGTCTGTCATGTGGCATGCATATCCTAATTTTATAGATTTATGCTCTTCTACAGATAGTTTCTTAATTCCCTTCTATGTGACCATTATTTCCATATGGGAAAAAAAATCAAAATTCTAATGAGACATGAAGGATATTTAAATTCCACTTGCAAAATTAAAAAACAAACAACAACAACAACAAAAAACAAAAAACACAAAGCTACTGAAGACCTTTACTGTTAAGTTCCTTATGGTACACTAGCTGCTGCATGAGGAGTTCTGTATTAAAGACGGCATGATTGTTAGTGAGCTGTGTCTCTTCTGAAGTAGTGAGTAAACTGCTTTCCATCTGTTTAATTCTTCTTACTAAAATCTTGCCCCCCAAGTGCTCATAGTTTTTTTTTACTGCACTAGGTAATTTTATAACCTTTTTCATTTGATTTCCATTTGTTTTTCATTCATCAAATTGTTAAAGAAAAAGAAATTCTTAGTTCTCAAATTGATTTCCACCTTAAATTTAACTATTTATCTATGGAAAGAATGGTTCACAATATACTTATACCGCTGGAAAGTGGTATCACATTATCAGTTCTCGGAGTTAAAGTCGAATGCTGCGAACATGTTTGCCTGAGAGCCCAGAAGCTAGACAATGACAATGAGTAACCTTGCACTAGCTGTAAAAGTCATTCATGCTGCAATCATGGAGTCATGCATACTTGATTGGAAAGGATTTAGATTACCTAGCTATCAGCTGAGGAAGAAACTAAATAAACCCAAGCTAGAATACTTTGCATTGAATATAGTACTTGTAGTGCAATTCATACTTGTGTTGCAAAACACTTTAAAACATGAAACAAAATATTCCAGTAAAGGGGAACTGATTACAAATAACAGGAAAAAAATTACCAACAATGGTACAAATTACTTAGACGCTGGGGAGTGTGTTCACACAGCAGAGGACAGGGTACTGTGAGTAACTTCAACAATTTAAATTTGGTCCAGTGTTTGGCTGTCTTAGTCTTCATTAGGCAAAACATTTGTTAGCTACCACTGCACTTGAAAACTTAGATGAAACTGTAGAAGTGAGCTGTAGACAGGAAAAAGCTTGGACTACTTGGTGTCTTAAACATATGCTATGAAAACAATTACAATAAATTAAAGCAAAAGAAAATTACCCACAGTAAAGAACATGTAGGTTCCTGAGGACATTCTTAGAGTTAAGCCTATACAATATTCACATTCAGTTAATGTTTTCAGGGAAGGAAAAAGAAGGAACTACAAAAGTACACGATGAGTCAGTGCTAGCCAATGGGAAGAGTGGCTTATCCACCCTTGGGGGGAATGGAATTGGTCATGACTCGTGTCTGAAACACCAAGCTTCTATTTAAACTCTGATTTTAATAGGGGAAAAAGGTGGCGTGAAGTTAAGCCTTTAGGCCACAGTCTGAAACCTGCTGAACTTTACAAAATTATGCCTATTAATTTAAATGAATGCTGAATTAGCCTCACAGTAAATAAATATAAGGAACTATAAAAAGCAAATGGAAAATGTGGCCTGTCAGCCTGGTGATATGCTTATGAGCATGACAGAACCTAGTTTATTAACTCACCATAACCTCTTCCTCACCTATAGATCACTTAGATCCTTAGTTACCAGATACAATAAAGTAAATAGGACACCATGCTTGACGAATTAAGAAGCATGAGTCATTTCCTCATCCATATTAACAATTTCTAATGAGCATAGAGGGGAGGGTGCCTGAATTCATAAAATATTACATGTAACTGTGGCAGGGAGTGCTTCTTGATGATAATGCTCTTAGAGGAACACCACCACCTGCTCATGAGAAAAGTGTCCTGCTCCTAGTGGTGCTCCACCTGTATTTCGGCTGCAGTCTAAACTCTCTAAAACTTCCTTGTTTTCAAGTTGTCTTTTCCAGCTTTGCAAGCTTCTGCTTAGGAAAATAAAATAGAGGAATTAAAGATGATACTTGAATTTAAAAACAAAGATGCTTTTCTCCTCAGTGTTTCAAACGTAAGTTGTGTAAGATGCCTTTTTCCAGCCCTCAAACGTTAAGTGCAGAACAAGATCTCAATGTCAAAAAATGTACTGCTTATACAGAAACACCCAACTCCCTCTCAGATGAAAAAGCTGTAACCAGTGAAAGGCAGTTAATTTTCTTGTATTGATCTATCAGAGTATGTCTGTTAATCATAAGGGAACAAAGACCAGTGAGGAACTTATCATGAAGTAAAATTGGCACCTGTGTAGATTTTTTTCCTCCAAATTATATTCAGAGGGAAATAGAGACTGGCTGCACTTGTGGAATTATTTTCTAGCTTTTCTGATTTATTAGAGGTATGCTACTATACAGAAATAGTCAAGAATTTTTATATAGGTCAATTTTTTCTTGTTTTGTCTTGCATCTGGGAGAACCTTCTTTTTGTATGCTCCACCAATTCATGTTAGATGCTGAGCAACAGCAGTGTGTGATTGTATCAGCTACTCTCTTTTGGGGATTTTTGGTTACTCTGTTAGAAATTATAGCAAAGAATTGCACATCTGCGTATTCTATATTGTATATAAGACTGGTCATTGATAAATGAAGGTATGCTTACTACTCATAACACTGTTGCTGTTGGTTGCAGTAACTTGATAGAGTGAATTTTTTTCTAAACAATCTTTTTTTTTTTCCTTACCTAGGAAACTGCCAGGATACTTTCCTTACCTAGGATACTACTAATCAAGCTATATTTACAGGAGTTAAACTTCTTTAACTTTAATAAAAAGGAAAAGGAAATGCCATCATTTGTCCTCAAACCAGAATGTACTGTCATATCTATATACCTTAATACATGACTGAACCTCTTATTTCTGTTATTGACTACTAACGGTTGGGGTATCTCCTGTAATCAAGTGGTCATCCATGAAGCAGGCTATTCCCTACCTGGCTTGGTCTGACAGAATTTGAAGAAAGGCTCCTTCAACCTGGCTGTTTGTCAAACCTCTTTATTGACCACAGTAAGATAAATCTTTAATAATGCATGTTTAGTTTGCAAATGAAACTGGTATTGCATCTCTGGGCATTTTAAGCCCATCGTTTTGCTCTGTGATATTTTCTATTACTTATGACAATTGTTAATGTTTTATGAAGTGGTGCATTTATTTACTTAATGTTACTCCAAATCTGTTCTAAACAGCCTTGAAATGGGCATGCCTGACTGACTGGAACGCTGACAAATATCAGTGCTCATGGATGGTTAACTAGGCAATGAAGTATGCAGCACCTCAGTGTGGAACATACTATATTTTAGAAAAGGCATAAGCACAAATGCATTTTTCTCTCACGCAATACAGAACCTAATTTAGATTTACAGCTGGCAATAACAGAAATGGATTAATTGGTGAGGCCAATACGAACTAAACTTTGCTTAAGCTTTGACTGGGGGAAGAGCACAGCACAATGGCTTTTTTTTTCAAATGGGAAAGCTCCTGTACCACGTTGCTAATAAATTGAGCAGTTAAGGATCACTCATAATGTGCTGGGACATATGTGGCCTTGCTGTATATATACCTGTCCTACTGCACCTGCAACTCATATTGGAAGTGGGTAAACTACTTCTTCACCAGTTATTAAAAAAAAAAAAATTCTACATGTATGAAAAGATTTCTTTGCTGCTTAGTTGTTTTAACTCTTTCTCCAGTACAGCTCTAACTTGAGTCTCCTTGTGTAATGATGCTGGCTAATAGATATTTCAATAATATCTGTATTTCCTGAGTTGACTGAAATATTAGATTAAAAATGAGTACTGAACTACATTTAAACTGAGAATATGCTCTGAGATGGATATGGTTATGAGAAGATCATGTGTTTATTCTAGCGAGTTTACTGCTTAGAAGCTGGAAACTCAGCTAAAACAATGTACATCTGCAGATGTCCTTTTAAAAAAAAAAAAGGAGGGGGGCGCAGCAAAAGAAAAACTCAGATGCCTTGGTATGGTAGGTCTATGTTTAGGCTCTGAGCTTTTGGTTACCAACCAAAGAGAGGTGAGGGCAGTTAGAGCAGTCTTGTCTGTGAGAATAGATCTTTCTACAACAGCCAGAGTATGGGGCAAAAAGCAGTGGCACAGTCGGGTCTTAGTCCAGTAGCAGATTGATTGAAAGTACTAATGTAGCAAAGCTAGGGGTTTGTCAGTGATAAAGGCTACTGAGCTCAATTTGGGGTTATTGACTCAGGTTCAGTATCTTGCAGAACAGATGTATGTAAGTGCGGATGCTAAAAGCAGATAGACTGTGTACTAAATTCCCTGACCCATCAACAGGTACAACTTGAAACTAGATTGTGGCATGTAATTTTTTTTAAAGAAAGGTTTAATATTAATGTTATTTTTAGAAGTGCTGTATTGACTTTGCTGTAGGCAATAGGTGGAAGTATAATGGCACTGTCTCAAGAAAGGATTGTCAGCATTCAGTTAGAGTAAATGATTGCTGTTAGCATTCAGCTGGAGTAAATGATTACTGTCAAGAGATGGCTATACTGCAAGCTCTTCAGCTGTTCTGTTTGTGTTGCTGTATATAGCTGAAGAGCCTTCCAAAGTCTTGCATTCAGTCTTCCAGAAGAGTTTATCAGAATATCAGATTTCTGTCCTGGGGGAGTGAAATGAAAAACATTATGGATTTGAACCTCTGTAATAAAGAAAAAGCTACAGTAATTTCAGCAGCTTGAGAAACAATTAGTGCTCTGGATGGTTGCTTTATAATCAAACATTTGCTTATATATCTACTGGAGGAGAAAAAGGTAGTGAGAGGTTAAAGGAGAGACATTTGCTTGTGGTCTTCTTTAATGTGATACCACATGCAATTGGCCACCTACAGGCAGATTTCATTAATACCAAATTTTATTTAATGTTCGAACAGCAGGAATTTACTGAAAATAATTGAAATAAAAATGAACCATTTAACTCCTTTCACAGAAGATCTTTCTTCCAAAAGATGCTGCGAATATAGGAACAATGTTGGTCTCAAACCGTCATCCAAGGGTAATGGGAAGAAAGGTGGCCAAAATCCAACAAAAATTGCAAAACAAGATGATGTTAAATTAAGTCATACTGACATGAGACCAGAGTCACTCTGTTGTCTAATTTACTGAGAATGATGGCTTTGAAAGATTTCGGTGAACAGAAAACATAATCACATGGCCTTTTCAGCTTTAATCATTCAGGTAGAATGCACAGTCCTTCACAAACTGAGTTCTCTGACCTCTCAAAATGTGCACCTTTAGGTTAGCTTCTAGCATAAGATTTAAAAAAAACAGAGTTAGACAAAGGCAGTGGCTATTCGAAGTGGCAGTCTGCCACAGGGTATGATGGCTTTCCACCTGACTTGGTCTATACAGGAGGAGCCTGACTTTTCAGCCGTGTGACCTGCCAAACAGCCAGTGTCCAGCTCCTGCCCTCATCCCACTGCTGCTGTCGGTGCAGGATGGAGCCAGACCTGCGGCTGAAAGGCGGCTTCTCCCAGCAGCTGCACAGTAGCGTCAGGAGCAATGGGCACTGCTCACCGATCCTCCTAGCAGCAGCAAGGCACCTTGACTGCTGAGAACTCTTGATCTAGATCTGCCAGCAGGACCTGAATTGTGAATTCCTCAGTACCACTTACATGTGTTTTCTGTAGTAATATTGCTGTCTGCTTTTAACCATTCCGAATATAGGTTCCGGTTTATTCAGCTCTCTGTGCAGGCTGTGGCCAAAAGACCACAGCTGTGTGGAGCTCTGGGAAGAACTGAAAGTATACTTTTTGGAACAGAAGCATTCCTGAAAGAGCATTTTAGACTTGCAGGAGGCAAGATGGGAGAGAATAATGCAGGAACATTTTAAAAATTCAGTAAAATCACTGTGATTTGGTATGACAAGAATCCCTCAAATTTGAGGATTTACCATTACCTTTAAGTGAAATAATTATTCTTTTTTGAACTCTGCAAGAAAAATAACTGTTAATAGTGTACACAAAAATGCATCTTCCTACAGAGCTACTTCAGTGTGTGTGCTCATTTTAAACTTTTTTTCTAGAGAGAAATCTTACCTGTTAAAGCTGTTGATCACAGAATGGTTGAGGTTAGAAGGGACCTCCAGAGATCATGTAGTCCAACCCACCTGCTCAAGCAGGGTCACTAGCGCATGTTGCATAGGATCGCATCCGGGAGAGTTTTGAATATGTCCAGAGAAGGAGGCTCCACAACCTCTCTGGGCAACCTGTTCCAGTGCTCTGTCACCCTCACAGTAAAGAAGTTCCTCCTCATATGGAGACGAAACTTCCTGTGTTTCAGTTTGTATCCATTACCCCTTGTCCTATTGCTAGCCACCACTGAGAAGAGTTTGGCCCCATCCTCTTTACCTTGTCCCCTCAGGTATTTGTACAGGTTAAGATCCCCTCTCAATCTTCTCGAGGCTAAACAGGCCCAGCTTGCTTAGTGTTTCTTTGTAAGAGAGATTCTCCAACCCCTTAATCATCTTTGTAGCTCTACGCTGGACCCTCTAGAAGTTCCATGTCCCCCTGTCCTCCCCTGGGGAGCCCAGAACTGCACACGGTGTTCCAGGTGTGGCCTCACCAGAGCTGAGTAGAGGGGGAGGATCACCTCTCTCAACCTGCTGTCCACACTCCTCCTAATGCAGGCCAGGATCCCATTGGCCTTCTTGGCCACAAGGGCACATTGCTGTCTCATGGCTAACTTGTCCACCAGGAGTCCCAGGTCCTCCTCTGCAGAGCTGCTTTCCACCAAGTCTGCCCCCAGCCTATACTGGTGTCTGGGGTTATTCCTCCCCAGGTGCAGGGCCCTTCTCTCTGCCCTACTCTCCAGCCTGTCCAGGTCCCTCTGAATAGCAGCACAGCCTTCTGGTGTGTTGGTCCCTCTGCCAAGCTTTGTATCATCTGCAAACTTGCTGAGGGTGCACTCTGTCCCTTCATCCAGGTCATTGATGAATAAGTTGAACAGAACTGGACCCAGTACTGGCCCCTGGGGGACTCCACTAGCCACAGGCCTCCAACTAGACTTGGCACCATTAACAAAACCATCTGAGCTCTGCCAGCCAGCCAGTTCTTGATCTACCCCATGGTCCACTCATGTAACCTGCACTTCTGGAGCTTGCCTAGGAGGATGTTATGGGAGACAGTGTCAAGTCTTGCTTGAAGTTAAGGTAGATGACATCCACTGCTCTGCCCTCATCCATCTGGCAGTTATCTCATTGTACTGATATATGGTCATACTGATATATTTTCCATATTAACTTTCTCCATTCTGTTGTAAGAGTGTTTTTCTATAATGTAGCTTAAAATTCTTCACTAATTAAACTTTTTAAAGCAAAATAAATAAGCTCATAAAGGAGATGTATGAACGCTTGTGTAAATTTACATACATTCACATTGATGACCAACGTACAGCACGAGGGAGGCAAACAGAGCTGTCCAGTTTCCTTTCTGCAGCTCTGCAAGTAAAAAGCAGTTCTGTCTATCATCTTATGCCTTCTCAAAACAAAGTGCAATATCTACCAGAAAATGTGAATATGCAAAATGTTACCCACTGATTGACTTTTTCAAGAAAGATGATTGCCAGTTACTTGGATTAAATTTTAGGGAAGGGTGTGGAGAACCAAAACAAACCAACAAAACCTGAATATCTCTTATTCTCGGCCACTAGTTGCAAACAACCCTAATGTAACCCATGTTGGTGTGCTCTTCGGTAGGCTTTGGGCCCAGCAGTTGATATGCTGAATGTCCTAAGTTTACAGCAAATCTAAGGAAAATAGCTATAGCGTAGAGAGAAGTAAAGGGTTATAAGTGAACAATGCTTTGCCAAAATGCTGCCCTGCAAAGTCATGTATAGGCAGAAATTTGTATCCTGAAGGGACAACATACTACTTTATACATAGACATTGAAACAAAATACAGAAAGGCAAGGCTGTACAGCAAGAACTACAGATCCTAGTAGTTTCATAGTTTTTTTTTTTCAAGTTTGACAGCACAAGACCAATTTTTTAGATGGCGTAGGCCAGGGTAACTCCATGGAATTTCTGTCAGGAAATGTATGTTGGTAATACACAGGTTTGAATACCTGTGTTGCCTGTGAAAAGGGGTCCACACATTCACGTTGAACTTGATAATATTTTTGGAGGGTTGTAACACTTCTTACACTGCTCTAACAGAATGGCTGTACTTATTCCAGTATTTATTTTGTTACTGTAACAGTAACTGCTATTACTGTTGCTGTATTTACCCCCTGCTGGTTCCTGCCTCTTAAGCTGGCAAATATAGCTTGGTGTCTATAAATAGCTGTTATTCATTGCAGAAATTCAAAGCAGTCATATTCTGAGTGTTTAAGTGGTAATCAGAGATCACATATCAGCATCTACTAATCTGAGATTTATTCTATTTTGAAATTTGCTGTCTTAGGTAATATTTCAATCAACACATGCTTGAAAACATCTTAGAACCTTTCATAAAGAGAAAATTTAATGCCCTGAATATTCCTTTAAATAGGTAAACTTAAACTGTTGGCCTATTATTCAGTGTGCAATAAGATTTAGTAGTTAATAGTATATTCTTAGTTTTGAAATCAAGAACAAAAGCATTTCATAACTGTCCAGAATTCTTTCTTTGCTATCATATTCTAGGATATTTTAGCAAATGTCAATGCTCTGCATTTTTTCTTTGGAAATACTGTATTTTGGATTACAAAGCTAAATCATGGGCAGCTCTTTGTACTGTTTAGATGGACTGAAGCAGCCATGAATCAGTGTTGCCTCACCGTTTCTCCTGTCTTTGAAAAATACATCTATTGATGTCTTGGGTACTTCTGAAAAGCCGTAAGAATGGGAAACAGAGAGAGCTATTATTTCTAAGCCATAATTTCTTTCCTATGGGGCAAACCTTCTTTATGTATTTGTTGTTCTCCTTTCACTCTAACCTTGACCTTTGCAACTGGCTATTTAATTCAGATTATTAACAACCTCAACGTGTTCAGTTTATAGCCCTTTTTGTAGAGTTTCCCACATAACTGCAAGAAAATTGGCATAATGCCTTCTGAATCCCTTTTCTTGTGTGTGAAAGTCTGCAGTTTGTTTTTCGAGGAAACACCCTGATAGCCTGTGACGGTTCCCCTCAACTGAACAAATTTAAATCTAGACCTTTCACCTTCCTTATCTGTGTTTGCTCCCAAACAAATTCAGAGATTCAGATGCAGATAGAGTGCATCGTGGCTTAACAAGCTGCAGCCGGAGAGTTATTACTGGAGGTTCTTTGAAAAGCTAACTGTATGTTTTAAGTTTTAGTGGCTTATGGAGGACAGTGGCTTTTTTTGGATATTCTGAAAACCAGGTGAATTTTCTCTCTTGAAGATGTCCAAAAGTTACAATCTTACTTTTAGTACCTGTTTTCAAATATTTGTTAGTTATTTTGTGACACAATGACAGCAAAATTAATACTTACTGGTTTCCAAGGTACACTGCTTCAGGTGTGCCTGTACTTGTCAATACTGAACATTTGGACAAGCTGGCAAAGGAGAATAAGGGCATTAAAATAAATTAGATCTCTAAAATTCCTTTTTACAAGACAAACTGCTGTTCCCGTTTGCTAGTATATCCACAGAATGAATTTTCATTTCAGGTAACCCTTTAGGATGTGTGTAATTGTCTGTTTTTCCTGTCTGGAGTGGTGCTACCAATCATTAGTGGTGTGGGTTTTTTTTGTTGTTGTTGTTGTTTTTGTTTTTTGTTTTTGTTTTTTGCTTTTTCTATTAAAAGACAATAGAAAACCTATGTAAAGGAAAAAAGATGGACATGAAAAACTCACTGTTTATTCTTAATGAAGAAGAACAGAGTGCAACTGATGAACTTTCGCTACTGTGAGTCACTTTGTAAAATGAGCTATTTCCCCAGGCCCACAGTTTGCAATATTTTCTTCATGATGTGTTTTTGTTTTTTGAAGTAATTCTTGCCAACTGACCCTGTTGCCAAAATCTTGTAGTTGTTTGATTTGAGAACTTTTTTTTAGCACATCTGAAATATTCTAAATACAATTAAGTCTTAAGAGATGAAATGAGGGGTTTTTAAGGGGATTTAGGTACTAATAAGATGACTTTTGTAATTCATTTTGTTATGATAGCTACTATTAGGCGTAGTACTGAGCACTAGTAGCCACTATGCTAGCTGTGCAATGTGTGTGCAAGTCACTCTGCACCAGGCTTGTTACCATACATAACAAGCTACTGTGAAGAATACAGACCAGGAAAATGATCAGAACAAACAACCAGAAATTAACAGGATTGGCTGTGCTTTTCGTATTCAAGTAATTTAATTTCATTGGGTTTGGCATCTCTGTAAAGGACAGCTCTTGGGGGGGAAAAAAAGTTAGTCATGACATAAAGAGCAGTGCAGAATTGTTGCCAACATCATGACTCTGCATGAATTCCCAATTAAAAGTTTAACTATTTTTTATGTACATAATTTATTTTTCTGTCACGTGGTGGAAGATGAATGAATTTATGTGGAAGTGCTCGACAAAATGAAGTGAACCCTGCCTTTCAAGTAAGTAGGAGTGCAGCTTGGAACGACTAGTGACTCACCTAAAAATAGTCAAATACTGAGATACAATATTGCTAGCAGCAAGTACATTTGCAAATGTAAACAATGTATAGATGAGAAAATTGATAATGTAGCAGCAAGAACTGTATTGTCTTCTGTGAATACTGTAACCTGTGAGCAAGTTATCTATGTACCCCTGTGCACTTTATGAAAGAACTTTCCTTGAAAGATATCTTACAGCTGGAAGTGTGCAGCCTCACGTATACAAGCTTCGTAGATAATTAGGCTACATACAGGTGGAGGGGGTGGGGGTGGAAATCTTATGCATTCTAAAGCATCTGTCAGTTTTAAACAAATAGCTTCTTTGAATTCAAGGTGAAATGTGGTAGGAAGGAGGGCTTCAACATTTTTCTAAAAACATGTCCTGTTCAGTAATTATCTTGGACACAGGTTTACTACAGGAAGTATTCCTTTAAGCCTGTGAAGAACCGTAAGCATCAAAAAGATGTTTAAAGTGAAAAGGTTCAGTCCATTATTGAGAAAATGAGAACTCAGCTCTGCAATCAAATAAATGTGCTGACTTGCACTGGCCCCAAGATGTAGTGACAGACTTTTAAAGAAGGGCAGTTAAATTAAGTTTAAGTAGTTTTCTCTCCCATGTGCTTCTGTGAAGAAAAGTGTCTCCAAGCAGATTTACCCATGTCAAATTAGATGATTCTGTTTGGCTTTTCTTAAATGGGAATGGGTTTAATTTATTTTTGATTGTGCAATGTTTACATTTAACCTGCTTACAGCACAGATGAGTCTTACTCTGTAATGGCTATGGGCACTACACAAGATATAGTTTGGACCAACTCCTTTCCATCTGTACCGTCACAGAACTGAGAATGGTGTCTGTACGAGCTAAACTAGAAAATATAACAAACATTATCTTGATATGTGCTAGTGTAAGGTTCTGGAAAAGTGACCGAAGCTTTTATTTCTTCATGGAAGATTTAAAAAACAACAACAAAAAAACACTAAAAACTTGCAATAGCAAAAATAACACTGAACTACACCATCCTGTAAGGCAGCTAAGGAAGAAAAGGTACGTGTTGTCCAGTAGTGACAGCAATTCTGTTAGAGGGTTAAGTGTAAAAGATGTGTATATACACTCATATAGACAGATCCTTTACTCTTTTATAAAGTACTGTATTTTCAACCGTATTTAATGTTTAAAATATTTGTCTAAAGTTCTAAAAATTGTTTACAGAAATAATGGGCTGGGATATGACTACAGAGTTCACATGTGACATGTGTTAGAACATAGACATGGTCCTGATCAAGCAGGATTTGACTGTGAAGCTTTGCAATTGTCTCTCTGTAATTTGAAATTTGTTGTACTTATCAAGGTTGCTTTGATTTCCAGGTGGATTACAAATGGTAGCATATGGAAGTTTTCACAGATTATAATGCACATTACATGTTGAGTTATTCTAACATAACTAATAAAGGTGTAAAACTATTACAAGGTCAGTATCAGAATGTTGGTTCTAGAATTTCCTTCCTCCTCAGTCCAGATATAGATGAAGGATGTGCTCTCGTTATAGAAAGCACTAAGAATAGAAGGATAAAGATGCATTGACTTGACATTTGAATGTTTCATAGTGTATTTGGAATCGATAGCCCCATCTGCTACCAGGTGTCTCCCAGGCAACCACAGGTCAGTTGCCCAGAACAGTTTAGTCAGAGAAAAATAACATGAAATTAATTATCTGGGAGTGTTGTATACAAATGTGAATCTACATGTCATTCTCCTTCAAAAAGTGTGTAGGCTGTTCCTATAAGCAATGAGCACCCAAATATTCTGACTCAGGCTATCATTAGTATCTGAGCTGCAACTAATTTGCATGTAGTTAAGTCATGAGGTATTTTGTAACCCTATAAAATTCATCTAGCATGTCCAGATGCTATCTGTGCATAATTATGATGCCTTCTTTATGACTCAGAAAAGAGCTGAAGACCTGTAAGATATTCTGTGTTTCTTTCTTTATCAGCTCAAATTCTGTTCTCGTATCACTGCCCCTTAATGATTAGAAATTAATCATTAAGGATTACGCAGGCAGCTGTGTTGTGTGGGTCTTTCTGGAGACCCTGCATGGAGATAAGTGCTTTTCTGTAGCCTTGTGCTGGCAGGGACCAGGGGAGTTACGATGCCATTCAGAGCATGCAGCACGCAAGCCATGCTGCAACTGTTGGGAGCAAGCTCTCCTTAGGCTCCCAGGATTTTCCACTGCACATAAAGTAGATGCCTGGAAACAGACTCCAAACTTTTCAGGTGTAACCCACCAGTCTGTTAAGCCTAGATCATAATGACTTTTTTCTTTTTCATTTGGAAGGTAAGTGAATAAGTTTGAAGACTGAAAAATGTTTAAAGATTGGGGAAAAAATGATAAAAGTTAAGGTTTTATTTAAAAAAAAAAAGTTGTGGACCTCCAGTACATTCTCAAATATGGGCAGTAATGGAGATATTCAAATACCACATCACAAACTGTTCTGGTAGGTCTAACAATTACACTGTCTTTAGTGGTTCCTCAGGTGTGGCACTTGGATGGCAATAGTGCTGTTTTCTGTTATGTACCAAGAAAAGAAACAAGAAAAAAAAGCAAGAGTTGTTGTTGGACTTTGTATCTAATTTTTAAACACTGGAAATAAATTCCTTGTATTTAGGGAGGGAAAAAAAAAGCAACCTCCAAGACTTCAAGTATTTGGTTAGTTCATATCAAAGGTTTTGTTGAATAAATTCTGCTGGATAAGCAGCGTAAAACTGAAGAAATCATACATCCTCACAAAGAAAGCCTCTGAGAGGATGCCAGTTCACAGCAGCCCAGAAACACCCTTACATTACTAAATAGTCCATTAAGGTGAGAACTGGGTGATCACTTGGACCCAATACAGTTGCTGTTGCCTGGTGACACGCCTCCAAGCCTTCTGGCTCATTTTCTGCTTTTCATGTAGACCACTCCTAAAACAGGCAAGGACAGCTTCAAGGACTTAGTCATCTTACTATTTGTTTGCAAAAACCCTCTTTCAGAGGGGTTGTCCATTGTCTCAAAGTTTGAAGGGTTTTTATTATTATTCAGTAGCTCTTTTCAGCAGCTTTATTCAATAGCCACATAAACTCATGAGAATATTTGAAAAGGAAACGAAAGTTTCTGAATACGGTTTCATAGCGAATGTCATGATCTGTAAAAAGCTTATGTGCCTGACTTTTTCTTCTACATGAATATAAAGCTCTGTGAACAAGTTCACTGAAGTGTAAACTGTATCAAAACTTATTAAAAGGAAAAATCAAAGCTACTTGTCAGCCATCAGTTTTCACTAAAAAGTGAACATTGGCTCCTGTCCAACATAGGGTAGATCTCTTTACTTACACAGCTTTTTCTGCCTTATTTTATGGAAGAAGGGTACCATGGAGTTTGAACAGGATGCTATATTTAATGGTTGTAATTCATAAAAAGCAAGAGAATGCTGGCATTTGAATTTCACTGTTCTGCTCTCCAAAAACAGTATTTTTTTATAAGACACAAGAGTTTCTCTGTTTCAAAATGCTAATGTGAAAAATTTGCTTTTACTCTCACTTGTCAGTTTCTGGTCCAGTTACGGAACATACTGAACTATAGCTATGAAGGAAACGATCACTTGTAATATAGATAAAACCTGCAGCTCAATAATGAATTTCAGAAGAAAAAAAAAAGGAAAATGAAAGAACACCTCTATGAGTTCAGTCTCTACTAGCTATTAAAGCAGCAGAAATGATCTATTTGTATGGTTCTTGGGGGAACTGTTCTTTTTCCCAATATTCAGCAAATACTCTTCCCAATGTTCAGCAATGCAGAGAAAGAGGAAGAATAAGCAGGTAGAAACATCAAGAAAGAGGTGATGGTACTGAGATAGTATAAGAAAGTTTTATAGATGGCAATAATAATAAAATACAGTAACTATGTTCCTAACATTGTTTTCCCAAATGATACAGGAAAAAATGGGGTCTTGAGCAGCCTGGTAGTGGCCTATGGGCTAGAGTGTTGCAGGGTGGCTCAGTGGTAAATTAACACAAAATATCTAAGGACTTTTGATATGAGGTGAATGTAGGACATGAGGTAGATTTGGACAAATATTTACATTAATATAAGAAGCAATAATCCATGACAAGCTTTCTATCGTAATTTTTCTTAAATAGGGGACAGTACCTGAAAACTTAACTGTTCTGATTTGGCCAAGAGAAATGTCAAAAACATTTCTCTAAGGTTTTTCCATTCCTTATCTTCTAACTAAAGATTTATTGTATTTTGGATCCTGAATGCATTATTTAGGGTAGTTTTGCTAAAGGCCCTTTAATACCAGCACTAGTTAACTGTATAAACAGTTCCAGAGAAAATGTGTTTTACGAAAATAGTAATGCCAAGATGTGCTAAGAATATTTCTTGTTGTTATAAAATATTTGTTGATTGTTTATTTTATGATTTTGTAAGGTTTATGTTAGTGCTGCTCTGCCAGCTTCTTCCTACATACAAAGATTTAGAAACTTACCGAGTTTGTGTAAGAGTAAATATTAACTAGGTGGTGAATCAGTAGGCTGGCTATGTCCCTTTCATGATGGAGATCAGTAACAGTGCCAGGCCAAGTCTAGTATTTTCATAGCACAGTAGTGAAAATTATTCTGAAGTACATAGCTCATTTTTTCCTCATATGCAAATCAGCATTGAACTGATTCAGGAACCACAGAGTATGAGGAAAAAAAAGAAAAAGTGAAGAGGAAGAATAGATGGAACACAACAGAGTACAGTAAGGATGTAGCTGTGCAGTGGGGTTTCAAGTGTAAGTAAGTTTCTAAGAAAAAACAACCAAACAAAATACACAAACCACATCTTAAAAAGAGTACTGTGATGGAAGGATTGGAGTCTCGTACTAGCATACAATGCATATGCAGGAGAAATTGATTTTATAGGAAAGGAGAAAGCAATTTTATGACTTAGAGGTAAAGTAGTACTGCCTTTGTAAGCTAAGTTAGAAATTGGATCTGTGAGCACCTACGGGCAAGGAAGCACTTAAAAGTTGATTATTTTAGTGAGACTGTTGCATCATTACAGCAAAAATGTAAAAACAGCAGCTAGGAATAGCAATAGGAGGGAGGGGGAATAAATATGATGCTATAGTAGTGTAATTTCTGTCTGGAATTAGAGATCATACTGATGTGACTTAAAAAAAAAAAAAAAATCTTTGCTGGAAAAGCTTCACTACCACAACAGCACTAACGCGAAGGAAGTTCCTCTTTATAATTTCATTTTTTGCTGTTTCCTTTTCCTTAGTACTTTAGCTAAAGGTACTGCTGAAAGCGGAATGTACTTGGGTTTATTACAGTGTCCATGATATATATGCTTTATTTTATTGCATTTAATTAAGCCTGATTTATAGAAAAGGCAGATGCGCTAATGAATATTTCAGTATAGGTACTCCCATAATGAATAATATTTCCTCAAATTCTTCAGATACCCAGGGTAGGAAGCTTCTGGACTTAGAAGTCCATTCATGATAGCAGTCTGTAGAAGAGAGCACAGAGGTATCCTTTCCCAAAAGGAAAGGGCATTTCCAAAAATTCAGAGATCAGGAAAGACTGAAAAACTGGTTTATGATTGGGCTGAGTGTAATGAAACAGGGAGTGGGAAGGGCAGAATGAAATATTGTCACACTAAGAGGGAAAAAAGGTGAAGGATGTGAAACAGTAGATTGAAATGACTTTTTTTTTATTCTGATCATGACATGGCTTTTAAGATACAAACTATCTAATGCTGGTCTGCACTGCTAAACTCAGCACCTTATTAGTACTACTGGTACAGTTTGTATTTTAACGGGAGACTCCTAGCAGGAAAGTCTCTTTAGGCAATTTTAATCCCGTGTCATGGTTATGACCTTGTAGTGGGACAAGGAGGGTGACTAGGGACTCCATTTGATTTGACTTTCCAAATACATTGATATGTGTTCTCATCACTAATAACTAAAGTGAAGGCACACCAGATGGCATTTAAACTCTTACTAATTCCTACTTGCTAGAAACATTTGTTTTGTCATTGAAGACTAAGGTCTTGGCTCAACTTCAAGAGCACTCTCCCCTGAAAATTGCTTGATACATGGCATTTTCCAGAGGCAAAGTAATTACTATTTAGAATCACAGGAATCGAAGGCAACACTGGTAGATACGAGTCAGTAAATTCTGAAGGCAGTGACTGAGCTGGTATTAGCAACTGGGAATTTGCCACAATACTCACTGTTCCTTTGTTACCTTACGTTAACAGAGGATGCCTGGAACTTTGCTCCAGCGTGTAACTGCAGATCCTGCAAGGCAACTCAGAGAATTATCATGCCTGGAAGTGAGCTATCCTTGTCCTCCCAGAAATCTAATTAAATGTTTTTAAAAACAAAACAAAACACACAATTACGTTACATTTTAACCATTTTGTGTTCCAGAGTAAGAACTGGGAACTTACCTTGAAAGAGAAACAAAACCCAGAAATGCTTTCTGATATTTTTTTAACGCTTGGCTAGTGTTTGCTGCTTTTTTTTTCTTTTGTTAACTTTAATGTTCAAGATAAGAAACATACCTAGTGTGTATTCATTAGATTTAAATGCTGAAAGTCTGCAGAAATGCATTTGCAATTGAAATGTAATTTGCAGCAAAGAGAACACTCACTTTAAGCAGTATTGGTTATTTATACGAGGTAGCTAATCAGAAACTAAAAAAATGACATTGCATGACTCAGTTTATTAATATTTTGTATATTTTGAACATGAAGCATTTGTTAAAAACTACTCCAAATGAGGTTCATGGACTCAGAGTTGTGTGCTGAGGGAAGGGATTGAATATTTCAATTGATTAAAAAAAAAATCATGGGCAATTTGAGGATGAAAAGATAAAAATATAACTATCCATATATTGGAATAAGTACATAACTCTCAGGAAAACGATTAAGAACTTGCAAGCTAAATGTTGGCTAGCTACCCTTGTTCAGTATGAAAACAGCAAAGATGACATTAAAATTTGCAGTAGGACTCCAATCCCCATGTTAGACTGGGGTAGTTGCTAGCAACGATTTTTTTTTTGCGATTGTTTTTTTTGCCATTGTTAGGCACTAGGTACACCTACAAGAACTGCTCTGCCAGGAGGGAGGGGAGACAGCCAATGATCATGCCTTTTTTTCTTGATAAGAGGACACAAGCAGAAACCCCTTGTTCACTGTTGGTGGTTATGAATGTTACCTTCTCTTTTTCTGCTTCTTTCCTTTTTACTTTTTCTACTGTTATTTTTCTCTATCCTCCCGCTTGAAGCTTTGAGTACTGACTTGGGATTTGACCTGTGACTGGGGATAGGGAGAGAGTTGGTCTTTTCTGTGTCCAGGCAGCCTGGATTCTCACTTGCTGTCCAAAAACAAACAACAACAACAACAAAACAAACAAAAAAAACCAGAAAACCAACCCTACAATTGGGAGTGATTGAGTGATTAAATGAAAGGGTAGGGAGTTTTTCTCAATCTGAAGACTGAGGGTAGCGAGCCAGCAGCACAACCACCTAAATAGTGCTAAATCTATTATTCAATAGCACATGAGCTTAAAATACGGCAGTAGAGATTTGGATTTGACTGGAGATTTTTTTTAACACTGGAGAAAAAGGAATTATGGAAATGCAGTGTCTTTGGTGGAGTCTCCGAGATTGCCAATCTTTAAGAACAAATTAGATAAAACTTTCTTGGAATTGCATAGGTAGGTACACCTGGGCCTGCTTTGGTGAAACAGAATAAACTCTACAGCTTAAAGGGATCCCTTTTTGCCCATATTTTTGCTATATTATGACTTCAATGTTCATTTTTTTGTTGTTGTTCTTGTCAGCCCAAAAGAGGGGAAATACACAGGGGCATTTTCCTGTTTTGCTTTGCTTTATCTTTTCTCAAAACAATGAAATGCTTTCTCTGTGTCTTAAAGGAGATATGTTTATTAGAAGTTTGGAGAGGTTTGTTATGTGTTAGCAGAAGTAATCTAATATTGAAGGATTACTGTAAAGAAAGTTATGAAAATATGTATTTGTTCAAACACATTGAAAAAATTTTCAAATGCATGCCACTGAGCAGGATATGTTTTGGATGAAGATGTAGATGATCTGAAAGAAAACAATTCATATTCCCGAAGACCCTCTATCTCCCAAATGGATAGAGATGTTTGAGGCAATGAGAATTAAGCTGCTTAGGCTTTCTTACTGAAATGCCAGTAAGTGAGTTTTAGCGTGAATATAACTGCTCTCAAGCTGGCAGCTACATCTATCCATCCATATATTGTACCAGCCATGGTCACATTGGAACTATGCATGAGGATGTATGTATCTATCTTTTAAGATCATGAGGTGTAACAGCTTGGGAATTGCCTTTCTGTGGTGTGTCTGGACTGAAAAGAAGCCAGGCACATCAAAGGAACTAAATCCCTGACAAGGGGTTTGAAAAATAAGTCTGGGCATACAGAGGAACAAGAACCTGACAAACACAGAAGGGAATGAAAGTCTAATGGATAATGTCAAAAAAAAAAAAAAAGAAAAGTTTTGAGAATGGACACATCTTTCTAGAAGCCAGTTACTACTTTATTGAATGCTTTCTCTTAGAGGGATTTCAGTAATCATTTTCTGTCTACCATTTCTCCTACGCAGCTGCCACTTTCTCTACTTTATTTCTGTTTTTAATTAATCTCTTTGAAAATACCTTTTGAGAATGAGACTGGTTCATATAGTTTGTTACCTTCAAGAGAATAAAATCTTTTCACATGATAAGAAAAGTAATAAAGGATGAAGACTTGGAGTTGGGAAGCTGGTATCTTTTTCTTATTTGTTGTTTTCTTAAGAGACTTCAAAAACAGAGCAGACATAAATGGGCAAGAAAACTGGTAGGGAAAGATCAGGGAGCAGCAGACACCGCTTTTCAAGAAGGTAGCTATAATAAAATCATATGATTTTTGGTCCAGCAGTAGAATTTAGTGCCATTTTTGGGTCATGCCACACTTTTGTCTGTGAAAGAAAAGTAGGAAGTATGCTTGCATTGAAGATACTTAAATGGTAGAAGTGAAATGAGGGATATATCTGAAGTATGCTTCCCTCCTCAAAATTAAACACAAAAAAAAATGTATTCCACAGAACTTAGCTTCAAATCTCATTTCCTTTAGTTGTGCTAGTTCTGGGAAAAGGGATGGAAA
>VXAL01018073.1:9029-73767 GCA_013399475.1 Chauna torquata | reverse complement strand
GCATTCAGAAGTGTTAGGCTAGAGGTGAGAAAACTTTCCTTAATCAGTGACTCACCCTCATAGAGTCTATCAATAATGTCAAAACCGGCACGGAGATCAGATAAAGAAAATTCATAAAACTTGGTCCAACCCTGCCATTTAAAAAGAAATACAAAGAATTCAATTAGTCACACAATGATGATCATGAAGTAAAATAAAAATATTATGCGGTTACTGAATACAGTATAATGTTTAGTACTAAGTGAAAAAAGAGACAACCTATGTTTTCTAAAGTGCATCTTCAGAAATATTCAGTGAAGGTAGTATTAAAAAAAAAATAAAAACAGCTCTACCAATGCATTTAATTTTACATAGTTACACAAACTAGAATCTATGGAGAATGAGAAATGTAAACTTAGGATTCTTTTCTTTCCTAACAGTACTTAATGCAGTTCAAACCTGCTGACAGCTGACTAGATCACTCGCTGAATTACGGTTTTTATTTTATTTCTGAGGGCTTTTTTTATTTCAGTTTCCTTTGGATTTTAATAAATAGGTCTGATTCTTCAAATACAGTCTACATTATACTTTAATCATCTTCTTATTTCACATCACTTCTCTACTGACAGAAAAAACTGTAATGAGAAAAGCAATTACTGCTACTATTGCAGTAAGAATGCTGACCACCACATGCATATTTTAATTATTGTCAATTCATACTTCCTTGCTGTTCTTTCTGTGGCATTATTCTTTATATAGCCTTAATGTGTACTGCGTAATTCTCACAAAAGTCTTTCAAAGTAAATGGATAAGAATGAATAAATATTGGTATATGATAAAGAACTTAGGAAATCCAGATCTCAAAGGCATCTCCTGTTGCTGTTATCTTCTTATGGTTGTACCTTCGCATTTGGATCATATCTTAGGAACAGGCGTATATGACTCATGATGAGAAAGGTTCTAATGGACCAAGTAACATGCACATATGCAGTAAGATTAGTGCAGTCTGGGGTGAAGACTGCAGCTGCTTCACAGATCACAGTCAAGCTACCAGCCAGTTACCCTGAAGGTCATAAACAGGCAAGATGCTGCAGTCTCTCAACAGTTTTAATGTATTTGATTTGATAGATCCGTACATGGACCCAAAACAACCTGAAATTCATTCTAAAATAGATGAGCTTCTTGGCTGGGATTAATTGCAGTCCTGCTATGTTAAAAACTGGTAATCTTAAGCAAAACATAAAATCATTACTAAGTCTGCAGGAGATAAACACAGTAATAGTGAAGTTGAGGAGAAAGCACTAATCCTATCTTGTGTCAGTTGGAAAGCTGGTGGTAAACTAACATTAATTTGAACAAAGGCAAATGAGAGATCATATATTGGATCAGTAATTTAAGTATTTTCACCTATCCTTCTTCTCGAACATCCCGTTCAAAGTCTGTTCCTGCAAGAGGCAGACAACTCTATAATTCATAAAGTCAAAACTAACAAAAAACTCTTAAACATTCCAGGCTCCATCAGATCGAAACTTTTGGATGACAGTTTAATTTCGTCACTAGTCTAAATAAAATAAACACCACATAGAATAGTTGGGTTTATTTTTTTTTCTTTTCTTCCTGTTTAGCTTAAGTGTTCAGAGCCAGAAAAAAATATTTGCTTTAAACAAAAATTTATCTAAGTAAATTTCTTTGTTCTTCCTTCTCTCTGAACACGACTTATATGCATAAAGAATAGAAAATATTCATCCTCCTTTCCATTGAAGTGTCTCTTTTCTTATTACTTCCCTTCAATCGTGTACACATCCAAGTATTCTTTTTCTATCCCAAGCAAAGAGGTTATTTTCCATGGCACCTTACTCCTGCATCAGTGTCCATTAGCACACAAATCACCCAATAGCCCCATGCAGGCAGCAGCAATTTTCAGAGAGACAGGAATTTAGGCTACCAAGATTTTATTTTGAAATGAATTCAAAGACAATAATAAAAGCAGGCACCAGAAGTATCCAAGTTTTTCTCATCTCTGAGCATGATCCAACATATATCAGATGAAAAACATCTCTGAGTATAAAAGCTAATCAATGTGGTAAATTTTTTAAAAGGTAGCAAAAAAAATATTACCTGAGGAATATAATTTCTTCTTTCTTGACACACAGCATGAAACCATGCTAAACAAAAGAGAGAATGGGCTCGAGACAAATTTCCCTTTTTATTAATTTGCTCTGGTGTCCAAGATTCATAGGTTCGCAAGAGGTTCTTTTTGAGGCCTGGAGGTGCCTGCACAAGAAGTAAAAAACATGTTGTTCTAGTAAAAAAAAAAGATACTTTTATGTTCTATTTTCTTAAATTCCAACTTATAATTTATAACTCAATGATATGACAAGTAGTACTTAAACAAAATTTAACATGAAAAAAATCTGCCTATAATAAATCACCTAATAACAGAATGATCTGATATTAAAAATAATGTAAGCATACTGAACAAAATTATAACCAGAACCAACTGTTAGGAGGACTGAACTACAGTAAAATATCTTAGTGAAATGAATACTAACTGATGAAAATATGTAAATTTAAAAATAAATTCAATTTTTTTCCATGCACAGGAACCTTTCTTCTAGTTTTATAAGCTCAACTACCAATTTTTGTGATCAGAGCCAACTGGCGTTATGCTGTCACAGCACTCAGCTAGCATATGGTAGATATGTACATATGTATGACAAAATGTCAGTCCTCTGATTTAGTATTAGGTAGTGTTTTTAGAGATTTAAATCACATTTTCATATTTATAAGAATGTTTTTTCTTTTCTTTGAAAAATAATGTCTGCCAATGCTTCCAAAAGATTACTGTAAGTAAAACAGGGTTTGTAAAAGTCTTATAATAGTTGCATATGTTGTTGCAAATAGCTGCAAAATATTGTAATCAATCAATAATTTTCTTTTAAACAAACATCTACATCTCGATCAGTAACAGTTACGGAACATACCACAACCATGTAATAAGTAAATACTATTAGTGGAGTCATTGGCTATCACTGCCCTTTCATGGTAACAAAATATTCGCTATAAATGAAAGAGTAACGAAAGGTAGCAAACATCAATGCAAAGTTCCATTTATTCTGAAGACAGTGGGACCAATAACTTCAAGAAGCTAATTGAAACGAAATGTGACAGTCCTACACAGTCCTATAGTTTCTGTACTATTGATGACCTCAGAATAAGCAAGAAGGTATCTCAGAAGTTCAAAAATACCTGCAGCCAATATAAAAGTGTAACAGTTTTGGCTTCTTGAAAGTTAGCAACATTGGACTCTAAATGGTCAGAGCATCTCAGTTTAGCTGTAGGCAAAATCTCCACAGTCAATAATGAATGGAAGAGTTAGTAGTGCCCCTATCCATGATTTCCATAATGGACATTAATGCATAAGTGCATTAATAATTAGAGCACTTTCAAAAAAGTTGGGGGAGCATGGTCCCAGTTATTCCTAGGTTAAGCCATCTTGAAAGCACAGCCCTCACTTTTTAGTAAAGGCCTTTAACCATATGTTCTGCTGTATGGGAGGACAGACATTTCTGCTGAAAAGGTTCAATGAATATAAAGTTACGGGGTCAAAAAGAAAAATAAGGAAAAGAGAGTGTGATCCTGATCTGCAGAGGAGGACATTCATCAAGATGGAGGAATTCACTGGTTTTCATCCCTGTTCCAGGACTTGTGTAGGTTTTTGCTTTTAAGAAACACTGATTAAATGCATAAAAGAATTTGGAGCAGTAACCAAAACAAGTACTTCCCCTTGGTAAATTCATTTTCTGTTCAGACTTTCAACTGGAAAAAAAGTATCTGGAAGGAAATCTTACAAACCTTCCCATTAAAGCACAGCTGCTGCAAATTTCTGCATGCACATTACAAATGATCATTAAAAATATTTCAAGGTAAATTCTTAGCATTTTTTTTCTTTTTTTACATCTAATTGAAATGTAAGTTAAAATCAATTTGTAAATAGTCCACATTATCCAAACTTTAGTCTACCTAAATATATAGTTTACTATGCATTAAAATTTATTCTTTTTAAACATTCAGTAAAAGCTTTCCAAACAGATCTTACTTCATAAGTTATTTTCAGACTTGACTGAAGCAAAACTGGAGTAAATTCTGGATGAACTTCAGTAGTAAGCCAAAGGCGAAAGTTTGGTTGAGGCTGTAATGTATTCAGTTCCTGTCAAAGAGATGTCATACATTGAGGTGGGTTTTGTATTTTGTTTTTCTTTTAATACATGTAACAGTATCTAGAAAATATCTTGAATTAAAAAAATTATGCTTGTCTAAAAATTCTTTAGTTGGTTTTCATAAGTAAGGTTATTCAAAAGACTATAGTTCAAGATGTGTTGTCTCCGCACATTCCATATGCCTGCTATGCTCAAGTTCTAAGTTCATCCTAGCTGTGTCAAAATATTTGCAACTCTTTCCCAGATTCTAAATTCAGAGCCTACTTCTCTTAAGTAAAGAACACCAAAGGCTAGATCTCAAAAGAAGAAGGCTTGGAACGTGGGTTGCATATAAACAACTGATCTCAATTAATTTCAACACCTGTGCAGCTATATTAATTTGTTTTTTTTAAGTGCTTGTTATATGCATACCTCAGATATCGTGATTCACAGAAAACTGCAGATAGGAAAATGGAGTTTTAAGAAAACAAATATTGTTAAATGTTATTTCAAATACAAAAGTTTCAAAAACCATGCAATTACTAATGTATGAAAGCATACATTTTCACAGACACTTTATGTATGAAGCTGGCAAAGTTGCTTGACAACTGCCTTGAGAACAAAGTCAACAGTTTTGTGTATGTGCCTTGGGAGATTCATACCTCAATAAATTCTATCAGATTTTCTTAAAATTCATTAATTTTGGTAATGTCTAAGACATAATCATTTTCTTTTCAGTAGTTTTAGTAAAGAATAAAACTCTCCTAACCCATGAATCATTCTGCTCTTTTAGGCGAAATGACAACTATATGTGGTACACAGAATCACAGAATTGTTGAGGCTGGAAGGAGCTTCTGGAGACTGTCTAGTCCAAACCCTGCTCAAAGCAGGGTGAGCTACAGAAAGTTTCCCAGCACTGTGTCCGTTCAGGTTTTCAATATCTCCAAGGATATCTCCACAACATCTCTGGGCAACCTGTTCCAGTGTTCGACCATCCTCACAGTAAAAAAAGTTTTGTCTTATGTTTAAACAGAATGTCCTGAATTTCAGTTTGTGCTCATTTCCTCTTGCCTGTCATGGAACACCACTGAGAAGAGTCTGTATCCTTTAATCCCTCTCATCAGCTGATACACACACTGATAAGATTTCCCCTGAACCTCTCTTCTCCTTCCTAAACAGTCCCAGCTCTCATAACCTCTCCTCACATGGTACATACTATAACACATAGAATCATAGAATCACCTAGGTTGGAAAAGACCTTCAAGATCATCAAGTCCAACCACCAACCTGACCTACCTAGTCCCATCACTAAATCACGTCCCTCTGTGCCGCAACCAAATCTCTTAAATACCTCCAGGGATAAATGCTCTAGTCCCTTCATTACCTTCATGGCCATTTCCTGTACTCACTCCCTTATGTCCATTGTTTCTGTTGTACTGGGCAGCACAGCACTAGACACAGCACTCCAGATGCGTCTCATCAGTGCTGAGCACAGGAGATGGATCACCTTCCTCAGCCTGCTGGCAACACTCTGCCTAAAGTAGCCCAGGAGGCTGTTGGCCTTCTTGGCTGCAAGGGCATGCTGTTGGCTCATAGCTGGCTTCCTATCCATCAGGACTACTAGGTCTTTTCTGACAAGCTGCTTGTCACCGAGCTAGCCCCCTGACTGTCCAGGTGCCTAGGGTTATTATGCCCCAGGGGAACCACTTGACTCACTTCCTTTTGCTAAACTTCATGAGGCTCCTGTCAGCCTACTTCTCCAGCCTATCAAGGTCCTGCTCAACGACAGCACACCCATCTGGTGTATCAATCATTCCTCCCAGTTTTGCATTACCTGTACTTGCTGAGGATGCTCTGTCCCATTATTCATGTCATTAATGAAGATGTTAAACAATGTTGGCCACAGTATCAACCCCAGGAGGACACCATTGGTGACTGGTCTCCAGTTGGACTTTGTGTTGCTTACAAAAACCCTTTGAGCCCAGCAGTTCAGCTAATTTTCAGTCTACCTCACTGTGGTACAACTGAGTCCATATTTCATCAGCTTGACTATGAGGATGTTATGGGAGTCAAACTAAGATGTGAAAATGATCCACAACCTTGGAAGCAGGAGATTTAAGAAAAAAAAAAAAAGGGAGGGGGGATTTATATGCTGGTTTAAGTGAAATCACCTGCAGCATGTGTCCTCTGATATGCAGTGTTTAGCAGCTCACATTGACCAGAGTGTCAGAAGATATATTTCATCAGCTTAACTTGAAAGACTGTGACAACTAAATTAAAGTACTTAGATGGAACTGAACTATAAATAGGCAGATCTCTCTTAAGATGTTCAAACATACGAACTACACAGCCTCACACTTGTTAATGGTATGCAAAAAAGACAAGGGGATGTGCTGAGTCAAACCTCAGCGAATCTCAGTCTATATTAAGTTCAGCAGGAAGTATAACACCTTCAGTATTATGTTCCTGTGGAAAGAGTAAGAAATTTCTGATACATATCCATATGTACTTAGATTTGAAATTTTATTCTTAAAATTAGTAAGAGGCTTACAAACACTTTCTTACCATTCACTACCATATTCAGACTAGATGACACACTATTATTATTATTATCATCATCTTGCTTTGCCTTTCCATTTTTTCAAAATGGATTATAGGAATGTTAAAGGCACATGCATGCCACATGGTCCTTGTTAGACTGAAATAGTCTCCACACTCATGTGTGGGAGCACACTTTATGAACAACTGCTAGAAATAGGACAGCTAAGATTGCAGTAACTGTTGATAAGAATCCTCTTTCTTTATTCAAGTTAATTTGCCTTGTGGATTTCAGAGTGACATATAAGAAAAGTTGCTTTGATTTAGTTAGCAAGTCAATGATTTTAGATGCAGTAAGTGTGTGTCTCTATAAAAAAATTAGACAATTTTAAATTAGCAAAAACCTCTTAGTGACTCAGACACAAGCTATACTTAAAAATAACAAAAGAACTAATAAGATGATAGCTCTAGAACTGAAAAAAGAATAAATAAATCTATTTATAAATTTATATTTATAAATGTTATTATATAAAGAAAAAAATCAAGCATACATGGATTCATAGTTTAGCAAACATGGGCATCCCATAAAGTATCAGAAATCCTAACAGGAGCATTTGTACAGTCACTGCGGCAGAAATACTCAACATTGTATGAAAATTAAACCAATCACACAAAGCAAGCAGTTGCTTAGATCTGAAGCATTTCACCTTATTCATGACAGAGAAACCTGCAAAGGTTTGTTTTTCAAGTGCTGAAATTTTAAACATCACCAGGGAAATGCATGATTGTTTCAGGATTGCCTACTAATTTTTTCTAGTTTCCAACACATGCTTGTCTACCTACCCATACCTTTTCCAATACAGGAAGCCAAGGTATAACAAGATGCAGGTTCTTTAAACATAGCCATTCTCCATTGCGTGCACATTCTTTTAAAGTTTGAATAGCTAGGTCAGCTTGACCTTGGCCCATTGCAATCTGAAATGAAAAAAAAAAAAATAGTTTTATCAGGAATTTATCATGCCTCATTTAACAGCTAAATACAAAATAATTTTTCCAAGTTGGACTGTATATGTAAAAAACAAGGTGTTTTAATCATAACGAAAATTTCCTCTAATGTGATAGGCTACTAAAGTAGGGAAAAGACTGATGAAAGTATAGTTTTTAATTTGCAACATATCTAACCAGAGCTTCTTAAGAAACAACATTACCTGATCTTTTTATAGAAAAAAACATACATCACCTGGTGACAGTGATGGTTTTCCTTGGGAACTCAGAAGTAATTTAAATATCTGTGACTGAACTATATTACTGTAGAACTGCTGATATGATAAAAATAAAAGATAAAAGGGAACAAATTTCATTTTGAATTTAAGTTAGGAGTACTTCCTTTGAAGAGAAACTATCAATTTCATATTGGCATGAGTGAAAAAATATTTTTCTCTTTCCAGCTGGGAGATATGACTAACTTAGCAAGAAGCCTTTTTTTCATTTTTTATAGTACCATATTGCTGCTAAAATAAATTTGGAAATCAAATGGAAAGACAAAGATCCAAAACTGAATTTTCAGATAAATTAGTGAAAACTGAAAATAAAGGACTTGTTTTGCACTGTAATTACTGCAACAATTAATGTTGGACTAACCATACATTCACCTTAGTTTTCCCCTAGAATCTAACTGGAAGCTATACATAACAAAAAACACTGCACGAAACAGGCTGAAAAGAAAGTGGTTTTAAGGGTTCTGAAAAGTCTTGAATTGGCATTACTGCTATAACAAAACAGAACCATTATGACTAACATAACTTCACCAAAATAACAAATTCATTATGTCTTTTTATCCTAAAACTCTTCTGAACCTAAGAGGTTTGTGGCATTAGTTTTATATGATGATACAGGAGTATACTCTGCCTAAACAAAACTGAGAATAGTATCTTGAAATAATTTTGAATAGCCAAAAGAAGGTAACTGAAAGAGAAGAAAGTCACCAGACAACATGGTGACTCCCTCCCATGAGTATTTCAAATGACAGAAGGGAAAAATGTTTTACTGAAAGGTATAAAAGTGCAACAGCAGTGGTGTACTAGGAACATTAGAAAATCACTTGTATGGTAGAGTAATTCAAGTTGGAATGGATCTTGGAAGGTCCAATCTCTTGCTCAAAGCAGGGTCAGTTATGAGTGATAGCATCAGGAGCTCAGGGCTTTGTCCAGTGGACTCTTGGAAACTTCCAGGGGTTGCACCAGGCAGTCTGTTTGACTGTCCTCATGGTGAAAAAGTTTCTCCTTATACCCAGTCAGAACCTATGTCATTACAATATGTGCTCATTGCTTCTTATCTTCCCACCATGCCTTACCACAGAGTCTGACAGCATTTTCTCAGTGACCTCCTTGAAGGTATTGAAAAGCTGTTACTAGGTCACCATAAAGATTTCTCTGCTGCCAGGGCACAGTGCTGGCTCATGCCCAGCTTTCTGTCTACAAAAACCTTCCAGGCCTTTTTAGCAGAACTGTTCCCCATCCAGTCAGTCCACTGTCTGTACCACTGCAAGGGGCAGGACTTTGCTCTTCCTTCTTGTTCTCTTTTGTAAGGTTACTTTCAGCCAAAGAAAGCTCAGGAGAGTTGAGAGCCCATTGCTCAGTGAGGCAGGGCACTTAGTGACAAGGCACATGGAAAAGGTTGAAATACTCAATGCCTTTTTAGCCTGAGTTTTCACTGGTAAGGCTTGTTCTCAGGCCTCTTAGGTTTCTGAAGCCTACTAGCAGGAGTGAAGCACTACTCATGGTAGAGACAGAGAGAATTAGGAATAACTCAACACACTTAGAAATACGCAAGTCCACAGGAAAAGATGGAGGGCCAGCTAATGTCATTGCAAGGCTACTTGCTATCATCTTCTAAAGGTCATGTTGATTTGGGGTATTTCCTGATGAAAAATGCAAATGTCACATCTAGCTTGAAGGAGAAGGAAGATCGAGGTAAATACAGGGCAGTCAGTCTCAGCTCAGTCCCTGGGAAGACTATTGTGCAAGTCCTCTTAGAAGCTATTTCCTGCATGGTCGACCATAAACATTTTTTTAAGCACGCGTGAAATGTAAGAGTTCTGTTCAGGAACTCCCATCAACAATTAATTGGTTAACATTTACTTCTAAAGTTCCTCAAAATATTTTTCAGAATTTTGCAAAATACCAAAATATTCACAAATATGGAAGATCTGATTTATGTCTTCTGTTGAAGAAAGAAATACTTCAGTTCTATAAGCAGAGGAAATTACGAAGTCTAGTTTTCAGTGTCTTTTGTTTCATGTTTCAATTATTCCACACTAAAAATGATAATACTTAGGCATGTATAACAGTTCTCAGTCTGCTTTGTTCTCTTCTATCTATCTTCTTATGTTTCCCCTCTCCAGGTCAGAGGAATGCCTCTGGTGTGGATTCTGTTTCTGAGTATCCCTAATTGCGTCTCTTTTCCCCCATCCCATTTGGTCAATGGATTCCGAAGTTGGAGATGAGATAGGTGGAAATAACAAGCACACAGACACCAAACTATACTTTTACATGCTAACTTCCTGAAAAAAAAAAAAACCCACAAGGTAAAACAGATGTAAAAATTTTACATTACACATTGTTGGTTCTAATCATTATACTCATCTAAGGCTGACCTGATGGTAGCATTCACTATTTCCTTCAACACTGGCAAGTTCTTGCAACTCTTGAGAAGGATCAGCACCAGGAGAAATAATTATCAATATGGGCTCAATTTGTAGAGTCTCTTTATACAGACGTTTCAGATTCAGAGGTGATGGAGATAATTCTTTTATTCCTATAATTAGAAATATTATGGAAATAAAGTGACTACACAGGATGGAGTGCTCTTCGAAAAACTTTTCCTATTATTCAAATAAAATCAGCTAGTAAATTGCTGGAATGAAGCAAGATTTCTTCAAAGCTTTAAGAATGACACTGTTTCTGCTTTGGTTTTTATTTGGTTTACAATTCATAAAAAAAGTCCTTTTCGGTATACAAATAAGCACATGAAATAGCTATAAAAAAAATTAAACTGCAGTATGACACATTAGTAGTCACCATTGTAGATCCTGACATGCCACAAGTCAACAGGCCAAAATTGTGATTACAAAATTCCATTAATAACCTATTACTTAAGTATAGTATAGTTAAACTGGAATGTACAGGTGTACATACCCAAATAACTCAAATGTCAGGATCTGAGTGAGAAAAACATAAAAGCTGAAACCTTCAAAATATAAGCACACCTATAAGCTTTAAATTGAGGAATTACATAACATGCAAGCAACAAAAAAGAAAAAAAAAAAGACCCTTTCCAAAATGTCCAAAATGTCCAGATGTTGCCAAAGTTATTCTTTAAGAGTTTAGAAATTTGTATGCATTTTCAGAAAACATTGGTCACTGCAAAAGGTTTCACTACAGATGTCTTGTTCTTATACTCTTTCCTTGAATTCATCATTTGTCATTGCCAAAGACAGTAACATGCCAGACAGACCTCTCTTATTCACTTGTTCAACTGTCCTTAAGTTCCTATTCCTAAGACAGCTTAGCTTCCACAAACAGATGCACAGAATATAATACAGTTAATATAAACCAAAAGCTGATGGCAGTTGTTATTTTTAGCAGTGCGAGTAGACACACCCAGATTCCTGAAAAGCTTTGATTAGTTTTGATATCTTACATAATTTATGTTAACTGAAGACTACAGCTTGGCCTTGCATTAACTGAGGAATAGAACAAAAAGCTACAATTGGGCAATAGACTGCAATCTGTGTACACCTGCAACTTAAGTTATTGCAGTACCACGTTTATGGTAATGATGCTAATTTAAAAGAGGTGCCATTGTAAATGAGTAACTGCTTAGCCAAATATGCTGTAGCACTCCTGAGAAAAAATAAAATAAAATAATTTACAACCTCTTTTTAAAATCTAAAACTTAGGAATTCCATAAAAACTATAAAAGAAAAGAAAAACATATGACAAAAAAAAAGGACTTAACTGTTGTGTGGAAGCACCCTGGTGAAAAATGAACTTACCTAGGGCTTTACATGCAAAAAGAGCCATAGCACTCTGTAGCCTGTCTGGTCTAACAGCCTGGACCACAAGTACCTTAAAATAAAAATATATTCAGGGTAAATGAGTCCTTAAAAGTATATTGTAACAGCTGAAAAAGCAAGACTCTTCAAAGAAAACATTTTTTTTAAAACTTCATTCTAGAACAAAGTTATATTCTCTAAATAGATAATAGCTACCCGATCATCCCTTTCAAGATAACCTAATATAATCATCCTTTTTTAAGTAGTTTGTCTCTTGAATAGAATTGGAGGACAGCTCTACATCTAATGCCTACTTGTAAGCTGGAACTTTTTATACCAAGTTTCAGAATAAAGTTATGTACCGTGAAGATAGCTAGAATGACAGAAAGCAAACTTAGCTTTCTGCTAACCTATAATTTTATACATGCATTTAGGCAGTAATTTCTTAACTGGAACATTAATGTTTCTGATTTCAGTGCTGTAATACAGTAAAATAATCAATTTTAAAAGAATTTCCTTTGTTTAAAGCAACTTTAAAGTTTTACATCTCTTCTAACTTTCTGAGCTATTTAGACTTGTGAACCTCCTAGTTATGCAGTTGCTTATGTTCTTCAAAAGACTACAAAACATGAACAGCTAACCAATTTGGATAAAAATTAAATTAGCAGTTTCCCCATTAGCTACCTCTTTAAAGTTAACTTTTTCAGTTGACTTACATCAAATGTTCAGTGCAAGCAACTGCAGGCAGCTAATCCTACTTCAGTGGAAATGATTTGTTAAAATCACCACCCCTTCTCCCACCCTCTTACTTATTTACAGACCTGTAAACCACAATTCTGAACCTGCCATCACATTCCAGTTTCAAAGTCTGGAATATCTCTTGGTTTTGAAGGAAAACATCAATTTTGTTAAGCTTTTAATAAAGCATTACTTTTTAAGCTTGAGACTCCACTACGTGTTACTGCATTGCTTTTAAGTTTAACATGCAATTTGATAGAAACTAACTTATGAGTGGCACATAAATCCGTACTAGATAGTTTCAGTAGACAAACGTTTTTAATACACACTATGCAAGGAACTAGATATGTAATATGTTCGTCATTCAAGACTTATTTTCCTGTATGTAGAATTTTTATGACAATACGTTGCACACACAAGAACAACTGTTCTGCATTTCATCAAATCAAACATAAGACTCAGATAAACTCCTCTGCAAAACAGTTCTTCCTAAATTCTGTGTACAGTATTTCAGAAATTCTTTCTTCTCCTCCACAAAAATTGCTAAATAGAGAGCTCCTAATAGCTAGCCAACAAGAGACTGCATTGTCTTATACCCCCATCCCTTCTTTGGATCCAAAGGACCTTCATTTTATATGGAGTTTCTTCAAGTGAGAAATGAGAGGATCTTTTGAAAGTAATGACACTCTTTCTTTCATAAACGCAAGAGGGATGACATTTTTCTCTTCCTGGGAAGAAGGATCCTGCAGGGGAGGAAGAAACCTGCCTCTCCAACATTTTTGGTGAGTTCTTTAATCAAGCTTTCAGGAAAAGTAGTATTTAATGACTACTTTTCTAAAAAGCAGTGGCTGGTACAGCATTTTATTGTTTTCAGTCAGGTGTGTGAGTCTGTATTTAACGATGATCTAAATTAATGATACCCAACAAGCTATGAAATTTTGCAGTAACAAAGCAACCATGAAATAATTTCAATATCTATTCATAAAATTAATTCTGTGAATATTAATAAAGATCTTGTTACCCTACAGAGTATGCTTAGTTGCAGCCAATACACTAACACAAAAAAGACTCAGATGTGAGAGAACTAAATATATACTACAGAAAAAAAGAAAAAAATCCTTAGGTTAAATAAATCAGTTGAGCTATAAGACAACATAGATATTGTCACTGTTTATAATCCAACCAGATCTGAAGTCTAAATTCCTAAGACGTAAAACTTACTTTCAATGCTGAAATCACAATTAATTTTAAATAATTTAGTAAGGAATATTACCTGCTGAAATAAAGAAATTCTTTTTACAATAGTAGATGGAAAGTCTTGTTCACATACAGAGCTCTGAGAAAAAGTGTGCCACAGACCTTCATCCTCAAAGCCAAGTGTCTGATAAAGAACTGGGAGAGAAATCTACAAAACAAATAATGCATATTTAACAACAAAAAAGAACAGTCATTTAGACATCATATATTGTTAAGTAATTTACAAATACCACTATGGCTCTAAACCTGTAAATACCTGTGCATACCATATAACTCCATTCAATTTTAATCTTGGAGTTCAAAAACAAAAGGTTAGAATTTAAAATTAACTATTTGTTTACCTATTTTGTGCAAATGCTAAGTTAGTATTTGCTCTATTTTTTTTTTTTTTAAACTTCTAGGCTCCTTGTTTTTAAACTTTGGTCTCTACCTAATTTTAGTTCTTTCCTTTAATCATGACAACTATTTTTTTCTATCAATACATGCTACTGATTGGCCTTGTTCCTCACTTTTTTTTTTAAATCATGCTTTCCATACCATTATTGCAATTTTTTCTGATCCCTGGTGAAGAGAAATGAAAAATAATCAACTGTAGATTTAGCATCAGAAGTCCTCGCCAAAGATTGCTCAGGGTTTTTTAGAGGGATGTGCAACTTCTAGAGAGGGTCCAGCATAGAGCTGCAAAGATGATTAAGGGATTGGAGCATCTATCTTATGAGGAAAGATAGCTCATAAGCAAGCTGGGCCTGTTCAGCCTAGAGAAGAGAAGATTGAGAGGGGATCTTATCAACTTGTACAAATACCTGAGGGGACAATGTAAAGAGGATGGGGCCAAACTCTTCTCGGTGGTGGCAAGCAACAGGACAAGGGGTAATGGGTACAAATTGAAACACAGGAAGTTTCATCTCCATATGTGGAAGAACTTCTTTCCTGTTAGGGTGACAGAGCAATGGGACAGGCTGCCCAGAGAGGTCATGGAGTCTCCTTCTCTGGAGATATTCAAAACGCGCCTGGATGCCATCCTGTGCAATATGCTGTAGGCGACCCAGCTTGAGCAGGGGGGTTGGACTAGATGATCTCTGGAGGTCCCTTCCAACCTCAGCCATTCTGTGTGAGATTCTGTGTGTTTTCCTTCTTGCTGCTAAGCTACATGGAGGAGGAGAAGAACCTAAGACAGAATTTCAGGGACTAATATTTTCATTTAGATCTCCTTAGATCAAGGGACTTCAACACTGACTGTTGCAGGATGAATCAAAGCAACAAAGTGTTGTTTTAATATTAAATTACTTGACCTGAGCAATTACAAACTCTGAAATATCTCCAAGTGTTTTCATGAAAATCTGATAAGTACAAAACTAGTTTCCCAGTTAAAGGCCTATGTTTTTTAATACAATATAAAGTGATTTCTGAAAAGTCATTACATAAGAGAAACCTGTAACTTAAGTATTCTTTGCAATTTGTCCTTTGTATATTTTTCTATTTATACAAATGGTAATACCTTGGGAAGGCTTAAAATATTTCCTAATCTAAGATGATAGGTTCATTCACATGCACCAAATTTCATTGTTATATTGGGTAGAGATGTATACAAAAAGGTTCATAAAACTGAGATGAAATACAAAATCAACTTAAATTTTTTTTTCAAATGGGTACATAATAGATCATGGATTCTGGAAGACATGATTAACAGTTTAAAATAACAAAACACTTCCATTTGACAAATGCGTATATATGAGTACTTGAGTCCAAATTACTATTTGCTAAAACCAAAGACCTTGTAAGGTAAATTCAAACTGCCACATGATGTATACCTTCAAAGACGCTACTGCCCAGGTTCGCTCCTGTTCTATCCAAGAGGGAATCTGGTCACGAACACTTCTTTGTGAATCCTTATTGAAACAAGTTACATTTGACACATAAGTTACACAAATTTTTGTGAAACACTATATTCAGTAGTAAGACTGCAAAACCCACACTTTTAATGAAAATAGCATTCATAACAGGAATCTTTCTGTGGTCTCTTCCTAATTTCATAGATGGTATAACAAAACAAAAGTTACCAATAATTTAAATTTGATATACACTGTTCACATCAACTTTTACTTAACTACTTGAGCCTGAAAATGTCATTATTTATTATATCCGTATGTCATGCTCAACTCTAAGTAGTTTTCTTTTATATTAAAAACAAGTGACCCAAATGATTGACGATTTTGCACATGCGTTCCAAGCAACTAACTTCAAAAAAGAACTATATTGCATTTATTCACAGTCATGAAGAGGATGGCTCTTCACACAAAGGGCAATTCTCAGGTAATTCACCAGGCAAAGTATCATTGTGGTCACCTCTGCACTAGTAAAGTTTGACCACAGCTCTATGTTTCTGCTTCTTAGTTGTTGGGGATGGAGGAAATTCTAAAGATGAACAACAATATAGCCTAAGCTCCCATGGAATCTCTCTCATCAGGAAGCTCTGTATTCACAAAAGTACAATGTCACCGTATGGGTGAATATTGTATCCTGTCACCTGATCCCACAGATCTCCAGAAGTATATAGCAGAACCAGAAAAAGATGCATAAAAGCTGACAAGGATGATGAAAGCTATGGAACAACTCATATATAAGAACTGGTTGCATAGACCTGATATAGATATCTAAACAAGGTTAAAGGCTGAAAGTAATCGGGAATAATGAAAACTGCAGCTAAGCCTGATGGAAATAAGCTAGCCTGACCCTGAATGAAAGAAAAGCGATTAGCATGGCTAAGACTAAGGAATGCTAAGCTTTTTTCTCTACCCTTTTCTACTTCTATTTTGAAAGTATACAGATTAAGTAGAATTGAGGGACACCTAGTATACTATAGCATGATTAGTCAAGCATGCAATAGATGCTTCTTAAGGTAGGCTGCCACCTAGCTTATGTAAACTAGGTGTATGTAAGTACATCTCCAGATGCAGAACTTTGAGGCTGTGGAAAAAAGCATATCAAATTTAGCGAAGTGTGTGGACAATTCCATCAATCCATATGAAAACTACAACTCACGTATGATACTGTGGGAAAGAGGGATTAAGAAACACTTATTTTAGTTACAGAAGAGGGCTTAAAACCTTTTTAAATATACTGTTGAATAAAACAAATTGCAATCATGCTAACAGAAAAAGAAAGCAGCAAAGGCAAAAAGATACGCATAGAAAACGAGTTGCCATATTCAAGAACTTTTGTAATATTTATATTACTATGTGAAAAGTCACCTGTTCCTTTCATGTATTAATACAATTAATAAAACAATGTAGTCAGCATACAATCTTAACTTCTCAGGATTTAATTAAATGTTCTTTATTTCAAAATACAAAAATAAAAGTAGCTTACTGATTTTCTGATGGTATCTCCAATGATCACACCTGTAAAAGTCTCCCATTCCTAGGGGAAATAAATGAACAACTCAGGTAAGTCACCAGACCTCTTTAAGAATAAAAATTAATGTGTAGTAGCATGTAGACAAAACAGAAATAATTCAGAGGATAAACAAACTCAAATCTAGATTCTGAGAGAGTTATATGACATTTTTAAAACTCCACGTAATAATAACACTATGTCCCTTTTGCAGAATACAAGCTAAGTGATTGCACTACTTCACAAGAAAATAAACAAAAGGAGAAGCCGTATCATTTTTCTGTGGCAGAAACCACAGTTTCTACCCAGATCATCCAAGTACAGACTAGCAAGAAGTAACCATACTTGGCTGACATATACTGCCTGACTGGGTATCAGCAGGCCCACAGAACAGAAAGCTACCAGTTCATGCTTCAATATTTTTTCATGTTATAGTATCCAAAAAATGCAGTTACTAGAACAAAAGGAATACTTAGTAAAACAGATTGGTATTATGAACACTTCGGTTGCATTAACAAAGGGGTAATGTCTGATGAATCTATATATGATTAAATCTTTTAGACTTGGTATTTGTATCCAGGAAGAGAGCTTTCATTCACTTTAAGACAGATTAAGTAAGTATTTAAAAACATACTGGAAATGACATAATCCTATATTTGGAGGTGGTAAGAAATATACTAATAAACCTACAGAGGATTGAAAATTTGTATTATCAGTACCTATAAATCCATGATAAAGGAAAACTTTATTTTATGTTGTTAAAGACAATAGTAACATTTCAAATAAAAAAGTCAATCAACAAAAACTACTCTGATATAAACGCCAGCATAGCTTTTTGCACCCATCGATCTAGTTGAGTCTTGAATCAACTCCCTTCCAAGTACAAATGATGATTCTCTCTCACTAATAAAGAAAACACTCATTTATAGAAAAATACATGAAGCCTCCCTAGTTTCAAAACCAGGGATTGCATAGTATCTTTATGTAGAAAAACAGAAATAGTATATGTGCAGCCATATAAAACTACCTCAGAAAAAATCTATACACGTTAACTCAGAAAGACAATGTCTTAACATTAGAATGCCTTGTCTCTTACTGAACATTGTACTAGAAAATTTTTTATCACTATGGAAAAATTCGTAAGCACAGAAGGTTGAACGCTTTTGGGTTAATGACTTAGAAAACTGAATTCTCTAGCAGCACAGCAAGCAACTTATAATCTCACCACATCAAAAGCTTTCACAGAAATATCTTATAAGAATAACCACTTCACCTTCATTTTCCTCAATAAATATTTTGCAACAGCACTCTTTTCTTAAAATTTAATGAAAATAATTTATACCTTTCAGTGAAGTAAGATGATTATTGATATTATTTGCCTGGCTTGATACTTGAGTACTCAGGAACATTATATGTAACCTATATTAAGCTGGTTAAGAGCTCTAACAGCTATGGAAATGCATGCTAAACAACAGCAATCAAGTTTAGTCAGAAAACTAATTGCAAATTGCTGCCTTCATGTGTTTATAACCTCAAGGATTAGAAAGACAAAACAGGGTATTTGCAGAAGCTGAAGACAAGTAATATAGATGAATTAGGGAAGTTCTAATAACGAAGAGTAACCTGGGTTACTACCAACATGATAAATTTGAGTTACTTTTATCAGGCAGCTTCATTGCAGAAATGAACCCCACAGACTGTGGGATTTCACTTGGTCAATCCATACGTCTTCAATAAAACTATACTGCATTCATAACATCAGAAGTTTCAACCTCATTCATTAAACCCACATCCTCCATATAATGAAGTTCTGTTATTTCCTACAAATGTATTATCTGATTTTTACCTTCTTCACTTTACTGAACTCTCCTCTAGCAAACTGACATCTACTAACACTTGGTACTCCTTCTGTCCCCCAGTTTCAACTACAGAAAGCCATGGGTGTCCTGTAGGCTCTGTATCTCCATTCCATGTAGGTATTCTGGATAATTAAATGTTGACTCACGCTAATCAGCCATGAGTGTTAATCTAACACCCAAGGACAGGAACACACTATTATTGAGAAGTGTGCTGCTCTACAGAAATAAGAGTTAGCAGTACCTAAACTCTGCTGCAATTTTCTTGGGAGAAGGGTATCCTCTAAACAACAGCTAAATACCCAATAAATGAGGCATTTTCATTAGACCTCACTCAGACCACTGTCAAATAAAAATGTCATGTGACATCTCGCAACTTTTTGTGAATATGTTAATAATGCTACCCCTTTCTAAAAATTGAATGGACAACCATTTTTATTAAATATGGTTTGAACTTTTATCAAATGAATCCTACAAAATATAAACCATTTCAGGATGAGGCCATCATTCCTCTCAAAGGTAAGCTACTATGGTGCAAAGAATCCAGTATTTATGTGGCCAGACAACAACAAACATGAAGGATGCTGTCTGTACAGTGCACTGTTAAAGACACTAGAATCATAGAATATCACAAGTTGGAACGGACCCACAAGGATCATCAAGTCCAACTCCTGGCACCACACAGGACTACTCAAAAATCAATCCATATGTCTGAGAGCATTGTCCAAATGCTTCTTGAACTCAGGCAGGCTTGGTGCCATGACCACTTCCCTAGGGAGCCTGTTCCAGTTGCAAATGAGGATATAACTGATCTCTGCTCCAGGGATTTCTTAGACAACAAGCACTGAAGAATCACTGGATGAAATGCACAAAATAAAAACTTTGTTACTTCACCTTCCAGGAAGACTCTCTGCCTTAAGTGTCTTCAACAGCAGGTTGCAGAATTGGACTTTTACTTAGTTTTTCCCTAGGCCTCGCACTCCTTTTCTGTATTTCAATAGCAAGGCAGGGTGTGCAAGCAGCCCCCAGTAACAATGAAGCAGATGTGTATCCATCACTTTACTTGTGAAGGAATGTCTATATTTAACTGAAAGGATGGATACACATCTAGCCACATGATAGCAAGAAGCACTGATACAGTGCCTGCAAAAAACTGCAAGAACCCTCCACAAACATCTTCCTCAGACCTCTATTTAAAAGGAAACCCTTAACCTACCTTTCTCATGGTAATCTTCACTTTGAATCTAACAAATATAATGTTGACATCCAAAATATTTTTAAAAGTAACTATAATAGAGAAACAGAAACATATAAACCTAAAATCCTGAGTCCTACACATACTGACAAAAACTTTTTATCTATGTATTTACTCCTCACATTAAGTTTAAATAAATCACTTGGGGATTTTCTTCTCTAGCACTTACATTCTCTTGAAATAGTTCAGGGTGCATTCCTCGTACAAAATGCAGTGCAAACATTAGCTGATCAGCCTGAAACAAAAGCAGAAAAACTGCATTTACGTGTTCATCAGAAGTCACCATTATGCTCTTCTTATGAGTAAAGTTATGTAACAAAATTGCATTAATAAAACATCTCTAATTCTACAGTAGAGACTTAATGACACATCCTAGTTCCAAATTGCTAAATACTTCCACAACTTAAGAGACAAACACTGACCCAAACCCTGTATCTAACTACTTCTAAATTCAAAGGAAGAAAAAACAGGTATTTGTAACAAAGCAATCATACAAAATTGAAGACAGGCAGAAATTTGAAAAAACAACTCTAACTTTCTGTCTTCTTCCTTTGTCTGTTGCATCACTTAAATTTCAGCCAGTCTTCGAGCACTGGAGCAATAAACCAGGAATAAGAATTTATTGGAACCATAGAATACACCATGCAAACACTCAAGACAATATTTTTTAAAAGAATATTGGTTTATTAAAACTGGGATTCGTATGTCCATATGCAGAAATATTCACAGAGAGATGTGTTTTTCCGAAGCTGTACTGTTAAGCACAGATCACTATGTAGTAGAGTTGATGTGAAACACTGAAAGTCAATACTCTTTAAAATCAGGAGCATCCAGAAACCTAGATGGAGGCCTCCAATTTTCAAAGTCTGTCCTGTAACCTGGAAGATGTATTTTACCAGATAAAAGAAGATATACACATTTTCTTTCATTAGAATGGGAATTTAGCATGAGGAATCTGATACTTCTTTTCCGTTTAAGAAGGTGCAACATAGCTAAAAATATAAAGCTGAGGTGAAAGGGAAGAACAACAGAAGAAGAAACCAACAATGCATGGCATTGCGTTAAACCTGCAAAGCTTAGGAGTCTCAGACAGCTGATAAACACAACACCCCTGCACTCCTGTAGAAATTAATTCTGCTCTTGACTTCTAAACAATGCTGTTCGAATTTTCCACAGTGTGGTTTCCCACATACCACACCTTATGCATACCTCGAAATGACAGTTTGATTGTCCTTAGCTCAAGGGCATCTACATGAAAATCCTCTTACTTTCTCCATGTAATCCTTAAAACAAAAGGGCAATAGTGTGCACTCAACAACTCCCAAGTTTTTTTGGCAGCTGTAAGACCAAATCTCACAGATTCCTGAACAGGAATGGTCATCCTCATGTTGTGATGGCTCTGCTACTTGGTTGACACTTGGAACTCATATACCACAAGAGATTTAGACACACTAAAAACACTGCTATCCTGGATCCAGAGGTGTACCCTAGTCATGTCCTGTCTGTATACCAGAGAAGGCCTCAACCGTTTATCAGTCCTGTATATTGGTTTTAAAAGAAAAGACGCCTGAACACATGAATTGAAAAGAGACTCACTGTGATACCTCCTCACCACTGAAGAAACAGGCCTGTAAGAAACAGCTATGCCACATTCCAGTATGTAAGTTTAGATGCAGGATCAGACCAAATTATTATATTCAGGGAGGAAAAAAAAAATGTGTTTCAGATAACAGGAATTATAATATTGATGTCAGCAAATGAACCAGCCTCTGCAATCTGTAACATCTCAGCACACATTTGTAAATGACATCAGACTGGGGGAAACAACCCTACCATTCAAAGGGACCTAGACAGGTTAGAGGAAGGGGCCGACAGGAACCTTACAAAATTCAACAAGAAGTGCAAAGTCCTATCCCTGAGAAGGAAAAATCCTTTGCAATGATACAGTGGGTGGACTGAAAAGGACTTAGGGGGGTCTTGGGAGACAGGAAGCTGGACATCAGCCAGCACTGTGCCCTGGAAATAAAGACAACCAACAGCAACCTGGTTCTATCAACAAGGGCATAGTTGGTACAGTGATGGAACTGGTTATCCCCCCTTTACTCAGCAGTTGTTAGACCTCACCCGGAACACGGCATTCAGTTTAAGTCCCCCAAAACAAAGAACATGTTGATAAATTGGAGGGTTTGGCTGATGGTCATCAAGATGATCAGGGTATCCATCCCACATAGCACATGTGGATGAGGGAAAAGCTGTGGATTTGGTCTACCTAGACTTCAATAAGGCTTTTGACACTGTTTCCCACAGCATTCTCCTGGAGAAGCTGCCTGCTCATGGCTTGGATGGGCGTATGCTCCGCTGGGTTAAAAACTGGCTGGGTGGTCAGGCCCAAAGAGTTGTGGTGAATGGAGTCAAATCCAGTTGGAGGCCAGTCACTAGTGGTGTCCCTCAGGGCTCAGTACTGGGGCCAGTTCTCTTCAATACCTTTATCAATGATCTGGATGAGGGGATTGAGTGCACCCTCAGTAAGTCTGCAGACAAAACCAAGTTGGGTGGGAGTGTTGATCTGCTCGAGGGTAGGAAGGCTCTGAAGAGGGATCTGGATAGGCTGGACCAATGTGCTGAAGCCAACGGTATGAGGTTCAACAAGGCCAAGTGCCAGGTTCTGCACTTGGGGTACAACAACCCCATGCAACACTACAGGCTGGGGGAAGAGTGGCTGGAAAACTGCCCAGCGGAAAGGGACCTGGGGTAATGGTTGATAGCCGGCTGATTAAGAGCCAGCAGTGTGCTCAGGTGGCCAAGAAGGCCAACAGCATCCTGGCTTGTATCAGAAATAGCATGGCCAGCAGGATCAGGGAAGTGACTGTCCCCCTGTACTCGGCTCTGGTGAGGCTGCACCTCGAATGCTGTGTTCACTTTTGGGCCTCTCACTACAAGAAGGACATCGAGGTGCTGGAGTGTGTCCAAAGAAGGGCAACAAAGCTGGTGAAGGGTCTGGAGAACAAGTCTTAAGAGGAGCAGCTGAGGGAGCTGGGGTTGTTTAGCCTGGAGAAAAGGAGGCTCAGGGGAGACCTTATCGCTCTCTACAACTACCTCAAAGGAGGCTGTAGCGAGGTGGGGGTTGGTCTCTCCTCCCAAGCAACAAGCGTAAGACAAGAGGAAATGGCCTCAAGTTGCGCCAGGAGAGGTTGAGGTTGGATATTAGGAAAAATTTCTTCACTGAAAGGATTGTGAAGCATTGGAACAGGCTGCCCAGGGAAGCAGTTGAGTCACCATCCCTGCAGGTATTCAAAAGACGTGTAGATGTGGTGCTTAGGGACATGGTTTAGTGGTAGACTTGGCAGAGCTAGGTTAACGGTTGGACTGGATGATCTTGACTTTTCCAACCTAAATGATTCTATGATTCTGCATCCTGCGAAGGGAGCCTGAGGGAACTGGGTTTGTTCAGCCTCGAGAAGAAATGGCATAAATTGAAATAAGAGATGTTCCAACTGGATAGAAGGAGAACCTTTCTTTCCACAAGGACTGTCTTGGAACAGGTTTCTGAAAGAAATTGTGTTCTCTCCATCCTTGAAAGCTTCTCAAGACTATACAGGATAAAGCAACCTGGTCTCACCTCAAGGCTGACTCTGTTTTAAGTAGGAGGTTGGACCAGAGACACCCTGAGGCCCTTTCAACCTGAATTTCCTGGGATCCTATGAAAAGTAAATACCTGTTCACTAGCTGAACTAGCAGAAATGAACCATCTTTATGGAAATGCCCCTCCGCCTTGGCTGCATAAAACGCCTAGCAAACTAAGTTAGCTCTAGAAAACGGGATACAGTTAAATAACAGGAAACTACATGAAATAATACACTGGTAATATTTCTTTATTCTTCCAGTTCAGGTTGAGGGAGGTGATCCTCCCCCTCAGCACTGGTGAGGCCATACCTGGAGTACTGTGTGCAGTTCTGGGTACCCCAGTACAAGAGAGACATGTGCATACTGGAGAGATGGACATGGTCGAATGATGGACCATGACAATGAAGGGACTGGAGCAACTCTTATGAGGAAAGGCTGAAATAGCTGGGACTGCACAGCCTGGAGAAGAGAAGGGTCAGGGGGGATCTTATCAATGTCTATAAATACCCGAAGGGCAAGTGCAACAAGGAAGGTGCCAGGCTCTTTTCAGTGGTGCCCAGCAACAGGACAAAAGGCAACAGGCACAAACTGGAACACAAGAGCTCCCATCTGACCATCAGGAATCACTTCTTTACTGTGAGGGTGACTAAGCAATGGAACAGATTTGCTCCCTCCTTGGAGATCTTCAAAAGCCATCTGGTCACGGTCCTGGGCAACCTGCTCTAGGTGGCTCTGCTTGAGCAGGAGGGTTGGACCAGAGGACCTCCTGAGGTCCCTTCCAACTTAAACCTTCCTGTGATTCTGAGAACTGCATTCTTTTTTCGTGTCTCTTAAATATGGATATGTTGCAGAATGAAAAATTATTTGTTTAAATATGTGGACAAAGTTACACTGAAACTTTAAGACAAAAAATGATTTCTTATTTAAATATCAGAAAATAATTTAACGACAATGAGACTTACAACTCCAAAGAATATTATATCCCCAAGAATACTACTGAAAAATGAATTGCATGAGACTTATCAGAAGAGACAGGACCAAATATGAGAAAGCATAGTCTAGGAAATATTACGTACATGTTATAAGGTATAAGATGAACTGCTTGACTGATACTGTCTTCTTCATCTTAATGTCTCTTACATTTGTAGGTCCAAAATTATGTAAGAGGGCCAAATTTTTTTTGTTTTCTTTTTATTATTACTGTTTTCTCATACAGATGCCTTTTTACAAGCCTGATACATCATCTCAGAAATAGACAGATGTAAAAATTATATCAGCTATACAATACATGAAGACGCTAGTATAGCCTCAGTGCCACAGTAGTCTTTAAAAACTTGCATGGATAATAGGCAGAATTAGTAGTAGATTGCTGATGTCGTGAGGAACTTATTTGTCCTCTAAGTCCACTACCAGAACAGGATACTAAGCTGGATGGATCATTAGTCTGAAGCTGCATGGTAACTTTTACACTTTCAGTATTTTCTAAACTCCAGCCTGACTATACGAAGTGAAAATCTTTCCTACCAGAAATCTCCTATCTGTACCTTGCTTTTGAAATCTTTCATCTTTTCTGACATATAAAAATAGCTTGCCTTCCAACGTTCAAAAGATATGATGACTTACTGGAAGGTTTCACAGAGTCACAACTTCAAACACAGACATTAAATTATTATGAGAATATTCCATAAGGATCCACCTGAACTTTGATAAATCAAAATCCTTAGAAATATTGCTACTTCTGCATCCTCAATGTACTGTTGCTAGATTTTGAGGGAGGGTAAAATCTTCCAAGATCTCTCCATTCTCACTGATCAAACTCCAGACTTGTATCATTTATACCACTGCTCAAACAATCTATGCAGACCTACTGTTTCTTCTTCAGCCTGGTACCATGAGATAAACACCTCCTGTTACGACTGCTCCATGTGAAAATGAAAACTGAAAGTGAGAGGCATATCTATCCTAGGTTTTCACCAAGAAAGCAAGAAAAGAAAAGCCATCGGATTTATATACAGAGCAAACAAGAAATACATTAAGAACATTATATGGAGGAAGAGGAGAACAAATGAGAAACACAAACAAGCTACTAGGTAGAGATTTGGGGCAGGAGGTGAAAAGAGGAAGGAAAATATTATAATGTGGATTTTTTCTGTTTCGTTTTAAAAAAAAAAATAACAATCACACAAAACCTTACCATGACAGCTAGGTCAAACACTCATACTTAGGAAATGGTAGAAATAAGACCAAACAGAATGAAGAGTGCTCAGAATACTGAGAAGCCTGGGACTGGCTACGTTTCCAAAACCATGCAGAGATGAGCAGCCAGAGGCAAAGCAGAAATAGGACAAGACTGAGAATAGTCTTGCCCATTAGAACACTGGAGAAATGTGCACAAGCAATCTTCATTCTGTCGTAGCCTAATTTTCTGTCCTCAATTTTGCATATTAAATATTGCAAATTTTTTTTACATCTATTGCATATGTACTGACGCAATACTGCTTATTTGAACTAGGCCAAGTGTTAGTTGCTGAAAGAATACTTTCAAACCAATTGCACTGTATAAAGGCCAGTAAAATACAATCTTACCTTAAACAAACAACGACAAACATATTCATACACTGTATGTTTCAATGCGTCCATAAGCAACTTGATTCTTTCTTCAGTATTACTTGAATCCTAAAAGTAAAGTTTGGATTTCTAAGAAAATCCACATGGAAGTAAAAAAATCTTTTTATTACCCATTGAATTTCACCAGAATGATACAAATTATCTGGACTCTGTGACACTCATTATTTCTAAAAATGTATTATGACCTCACCTGCAGCTACCAATGAGTACATGATAAAATGTGAAGTTCATGCTGAGCCATAAAGAAGTGATTATTTTGGCCTTGAACATTTTGACTGTGTATGTCATACAATGTTATATATAAGGTAAACACAGAGAGAGTGAGATAGCAGTTTCTCTTCCTAATTTATTAATACCCTTGGTGTTTCGTGGTTTTCACTTGGTAAAAAACTGCTTGAATTGAATTTTTACATTTAATATTACTAAACAGGTATGTTGATATTAAATGTAGTTACTAGACTCCCAGCCAAATTCGGCTCAACTGAACTAAACAGTGTAGAAAACAGTAAATATAACCTCTCCTCTAAAACTCAGGAGAGGAGAAGAGAGGGGAGGGAGAGGAGAGGGTCAAGGGGGGTTACTGGTAGTATGAGGTTTATCTGAAACAAGTTCCTTTCTACCTTGCTGGAATTTGAAGAGATGAGTTTATAAAGGAGGGTAATGTGGATTCACAAGTGATTTCACTAACACCTTCCCTATGTCTAAAAGACAGCATAGGAAAAATACAGAAGCGGATAGAGGAGAAAAAAAAAGGAAGAAAGCAAAGGTGGATATGACTGGCAAAGATAGAAGTTGAACTTTACACAGGTTAACATAATAGGCATAAAGGAAAGAAATTACAAAAGGGTGTGAAAGTAAGAACAAGAAGTTAGAAATCTCATGTTGTGAAAAAGAAGGAATAGGTGAAGAACTTTAAAGAAAGCAAATTTGCACAGTTGGAAGCACGTTTCTGCTAATGATTGGAGCCAAAGGAAAATTGTAAGCATGGATATGAGAGTAAAGGGAAATCCAAAACTGATGTGGCGAACGGCAGGTGAATACACTTTCAAAGTGGAAACAAACAGAAAAAAAGATGAATTTTGGAAATGCTGAATAAAAAGAAAGCACATCATTACTCAGTGTGTTTTTTTACATCCAAAGAGTGATGTGACAAGGGATAAACCCATAATTCTGCACTTCAGTAAGAAAAACGCAACGGCCGTAAGAATATAGAAAAGTGAAAATGACATTTTCAACAAGACGTGTGCTTACAAACTGTATAAAAACAGATAAAGTTTTGATCTTCCTTCAAACAACTGAACGATGTAGAAATATAGTTTTTTTTCTTATGCTACTCCTTGTTGATAGAATTAGCATTATTTGGAGATTAACTCATTACTGAAGGCATTACCTAAATAAAGTTACAGTCAACCTTGTTTTTCCTAATTCACCTTAGACAAAGAGCAAGCCTGAAATAACAGATGAGAGTTACTTTGTTTTCAGATAGCTCAGCAATTTTACAATTTATATGTAATGTAAATAAAAAAAAAAAATCCATGTGCATATATTCTGAATATGTAAAGCACAACAGTTCAGCATCACTACTTATTATACATTATTCTCTAAAAATGTCCAGAGCAACTAAAAAATTCTAAAGATCAAAGCAGATTGATCCATCTGCAGCACTCACAGCTTTAGGAAAAGAGAAAATACCTGCTCGCTTTGCAGGGCCCTTTGGAAAAGACGTAGGAAGGCCGCCAAACTAAAACGGTACATATTATTAATTTTGGACAAGTCAGAGATAATAAAATACATCTTGCTAGCACTCTCAGCTAAAGGGAGATAGGCATCTCTCTCCTGTGGATAAAAAAAAATATGTATACATAAAAAACAGTACATTACTGCCATCTACTGGGTATTGCATAAACATTTATTCATCCTGTTGAAAAAACATTCAGATGACTCCCACTGCTTGAGAAAACAGAATCCCTTCTAACTTTTCAAACTGAGGGCCATGCACTCAAGACTTCAACAGGCTTTAGGTTTTAAACTTGGCAGAAAATATTTTTGTAAAAAGTTCTTTAAGTTATGAAGAACATCTTGGAAATGAATTCTAAGGGCAATGAGGTCTCCTCCCAAAACAGAGCACTTCTCAAAACTCAGTAGCAAATTCAAAACATACAAATAGGACACAAGAGAAAAAATTCTAGTGTGTTACAAAAAACAGCATGCCAGATGAATAGCACCACCAGTGAACTAAATTTTTGCAACAGCAAGGGATTTATCAATTAAGAATGTCCATATGAGCCTTGAAAGTCAGCCATACTGCTTGTAATAGCCAATGGCAAAAATAAAAACAAAGTCAAAACCCAACACTTGCCAATAGGTCCTTGCAAAAAACTCCTTTAATTCAAATTGTCACACTTTAAATTGTGTAGATACTCCCCATGTGTAAATCAAAGGAATTTAAGTACTGAAAATGCTTTCTGTACTTGCATATGCAAGTATCTCTTACTTCAAAAGATGAATTTATTTTGTTGCTGATCTTGTTCTCCTGCAGATGTATATATACTATTTACACACAAAAGATAACTATTTTGAGCAGGAAAAAAACAACAATAAAAGAATTTTTTTTTTCTACCTGATCAAGGGAACTCTGAAGTTTGTGAGATTCAGCAAGAGATTCTTGGATGAGGGCACTACTTGCTTTAGTCTGATTCAAAGATTCAATCAGATCTTTATTTTCCAGTATATTGCCCTGTGATGTTGCAAGTGTCTGTAAAAAAAAAAAAAAAAAAAAAGTCACTTATGTTACATTAAAAATACAAAAAACAAACTGTAAAGTAACCATTTTGGAAGCTGACGTACATATTTCTGAATTGCTGAATGCACCGAGAGTACTAGAAAGCAGGTGGTTTACTCCAAAAACTTAGATGTTGTATTAATGAAGGATGGAAGATAAAGCCCAAGACCAGACTCTCAAAATCCAGACTGTCAAGTTCTGAAATATGTCAGTAAACTCTTGAGAATTATTTCTATGATCAGATTCTTATGCACAAATATCCCCACAGCAAATACAAATCAGAATTTTTTTTTCTATTTAACTACCAATTTAATCTGAAATTAGCTACTTGCAATGACTTGTTGTACCCGATCAATCATAAATTAACTTTCCCTCAAAAAATTCCAATAACCCCCATATAATTTTGTCCTCATATCCAACTGAGAGATAAACATTCACAATTACAACATTTCCAGTTTTGTAATCAGAGATCCCTTCAAAATCCTTGTGATTGCCCCATCTCTTTCCTGAGTTCTCCTGTACAAACACTTTCACTTTTAACAAAAAGAGGGAAAATGAATGATTCCCTGGCATTTAAGTTGGTTTTGTTTGTTTGTTTGTTTGTTTTTAAAACTAGCTTTCAGTAAACACACTTCAGCACAATTTCTTCAATTGGCTTCTAGTCAGTTAACTTTTACTCTCAGGCTTCAGCTGAAAGTGAAAACTATATAGGTTTGATACACATTAATACAGTTAATTTACAATTTTATCTTTTTTTTTTTTCTAAAATTACCTAACAAATATACCTGTAACTATATTAACTCTATAAGCCATAAAAACATCTTAATATGCAATATTTGTAAGGACAGCCAAAGGAAAAAAAAGAGCCATGAGCTTTCCTCACCTTATTACAATGCACATCCAATATTTTAAAATTAAATTAGTCACTATATAGTAAATAACCATTCTCTCTTCTTCAAGCATTTGTCTCATCTATGAACATATAACCCAGTAAGCGATCATAACATAACGTGCTTTAGACAGTGCATCAAAGGTTAAGATCTGCTTAACTGAATGCAGACTGTATTCTGTATTTTAAGTCAAAAACAGTATTGAGCAAAATGTGATGAATTGTTTTGTACAGCTGGTTTACAGGTCTTATAAACTGGCATGTTTGAGAAGCCAAACCAATACTTCCTATGACAGCACATTAGGATATTTGGATGCAGAGATTCACCAATTAGAACAGAAGAATGCATTTAGTTATCTAGTTGAAAAGAGTAGGACAAGATCATCTTGGCACAGGTACTAAGGGAGCCAACTAAGAAAGGTGCCCTCCTAGATCTGTTGCTTGTAAACAGGGAGGGTCTCGTGGGTGAAGTGGTGATTGGTGGCTGTCTTGGCCATAGTGACCATAAAGTAGTCGAGTTTAAAATCTTTGGTGACAAGAAGAAAACCGCCACCAAAACTTCAACCCTGGATATGGGGAGAGCAGGCTTCAAGCTGCTCAGGGAACTAGTTAGTAAGGTCCCCTGGGAAACTGCTGTTGAAGGCATTGGGGTCCATCAGTCCTCACTTTTTAAGTACCACCTCTTAAGAGCACAGGAACAGGCAATTCCAGAATGTCAGAAGTCAAGAATATTATGTTAACAGCAAAAGGAGAACCAAGGAAAACATTGGCCCATTACTTGATGAGGATGGTCACCTCACAAACAGGGACATAGACAAAGCAGAGACATTTAATGCCTTCTTCACCTCTGTGTTCAACACCAATGATGGGCTCTGGGACCCCTGGAGCCCTGAGTTGGAGGACCGTGACTGCAGGAATAATAAACTCCCAGTCAACCACAAACTTGTGTGGGACTTTCCGCTCCAGCTGGATGCATATAATTCTATGGGGCCTGATGGAATTCATCCCATGGTACTCAGAGAGCTGGCAGATGTCATTGCAAGACATCTCTCAATTATTTTTCAATGGTCTTGGGAATCTGGAGAGGTCTCAGTTGACTCCCTCCCTCTATTCAGCTCTGGTGGGGCCACACCTCAAATACTGTGTTCAGTTTTGGGCCCCTCACTACAAGAAGGACATTGAGGTGCTGGAGTGTGTCCAAAGAAGGGCAACGAAGCTGCTGAGGGGTCTGGAGAACAAGTCTTAAGAGGAGCAGCTGAGGGAGCTGGGGTTGTTTAGCCTAGAGAAAAGGAGGCTCAGGGGAGACCTTATCGCTTTCTACAACTACCTCAAAGGAGGCTGTAGCGAGGTGGGGGTTGGTCTCTCCTCCCAAGCAACAAGCGTAAAACAAGAGGAAATGGCCTCAAGTTGCGCCAGGAGAGGTTGAGGTTGGATATTAGGAAAAATTTCTTCACTGAAAGGATTGTGAAGCATTGGAACAGGCTGCCCAGGGAATTAGAGTCACCATCTCTGAAGGTATTCAAAAGACGTGTAGATGTGGTGCTTGGGGACATGGTTTAGTGGTAGACTTGGCAGAGCTAGGTTAACGGTTGGACTGGATGATCTTGGAGGTCTTTTTCAACCTAAATGATTCCATGACTGGAAGGTAGCAAATGTTCCAATTTTCAAGAAGGGCAAGAAAGAAGACCCTGGTAATTACAGGCCTGTCAGTCTCCCTTCAGTGCCTGGTAAAATTATGAAGAAGATTATTCTAGGAGTTATTGAAAAACACCTGAAGGACAGTGCAGTCATTGGTCATAGCCAACCCGGGTTCACAAGGGGAAGGTCCTGCTTAAAAAACTTAACTTCTTTTTATGACAAGGTCACCCACTTAATCGACCAAGGAAGCCAGCTGATGTAATCTTTCTGGATTTCAGTAAAGCTTTTCATACAGTTTCTCACAGTATCCTTCTGGAGAAAATGTCCAGCACACAGCTAGATAAATGCATTGGGTGAAGAAATGGCTGATGGGTTGGGCTCAAAGGGCTACAGTAACTGGGGTTACACCAGGGTGGCTGCCAGTCACTAGCAGGGCTCCCCAGGGGTCCATTTTAGGGCCACTTCTCTTCAATGTTTTCATAAATGACTTGGATGTAGGACTAGAAGGTGTATTGAGTAAGTTTGCAGATGATACTAAACTGGGAGGAGCCACTGACTTTGTAGAGGGTAGAGAGGCCTTGTAGAGCGATCTTGACAAATTAGAGAGCTGAGCAATCACCAACAATATGAAGTGTAACAAGAGCAAGTGACAGATTCTGCACCTGGGAAGAGAAAATCCTGGCTATGAGTCCAGACTGAGGGACAAGAGGCTGGAGAGCAGGCCCGCAGAAAGGGATCTGGAGGTTCTGGTCCACGGCAAGCTGAACATGAGTCAACAGTGCACCCTGGCAGCCAGGAGGGCCAACCATACCCTGGGGTGCATCAAGCATGGCACTGCTGGCTGGTCGAGGTAAGGGATTGTTCTGCTCTGCTCTGCACCGGTGTGGCCTCACTTTGAGTACTGTGTGCAGGTTTGAGCACCGCAGTATAAGAAGGACATAAAGGTATTAGAGAGTGTCTAAAGGAGGGCTACAAAGATGGGGGGTTCTAGAGGGGAAGATGTATGAGGAGTGTCTGAAGTCACTTGGTTTGTTCTGCCTAGAGAAGAGGAGACTGAGGGGAGGCCTCATGGCGGCCTGCAGCTTCCTCACGAGGGGAGCGGAGGGGAAGGCGCTGATCTCTTCTCTCTGGTGGCAGCGACAGGACCCGAGGGAACGGCATGAAGCTGCAATGGGGAGGTTCAGGCTGGATATTAGGAAAAGGTACTTCACTGATAGAGTAGTTGGGCACTGGCTCCCCAGGAAGTGCTCATGGCACCGAGCCTACCAGAGTTGAAGAAGTATTTGGACAGTGCTCTCAGACATAGGGTTTGATTTTCGGGTGGTCCTGTGTGGAGCCAGGAGTTGGACTCAATGACCCTTGTCAACTCAGGAATGAGTTGACAACTCAATGACCCTTGTCATTACAACTCAGGATATTCTATGATTCTATGACCTATTTTCTCAAGGCGTTTTATTTTGCAATGAGGAATCATAGCGTGAGCTATGAGATAGCCACAGTACGTATGCCTTTACTCCAAAACTTCGGGAAGAAACCCATTACATTACTTCAGATGGAATTCTGAAGTTGCTTTAGGATTAATGTGAATTTAGCTAGACCACCTCCAGCACTGACTTCTCCACTGATGAAAAGTTAATGTAGCACCTGTCAGTTTCTACCGAATTTTAGCTTACTCTCTTCAGTGCCAAAGAATATTCTGATTTCAGTGCTATCAGGAACGCCAAAGCTGAAACCAGCCCTGGTATTAATACTTTGCCACTTTTTGTTACAGACTTCTTAGGCATCTATTACTTCCTGAAATTGTGCAACCTTTGACAATACATTAAGACATATTAAAATATTACAATTTCATGACTGATGTACATATTTATCTTCTTTTCTCTCCAACATGCCCAGGTAAATAATGCTTTTATTTTCTCACATCAAAAACTCTGAAGGCTCATTATTCTAATACTCTCACCTTCTTCATTTAAACACATATCAAATCTATCTTATTGATTTAACAGATACAGCAGGTAAATTTATTTTACCTCCAAAAGAGATTCCTCAAGCTTAGCTAGTTGTATCTTCTTATCCTCTTCTTGTTGTAACAGCTTTGTCTTCTGCTCTTCCAAATCAGGCTTTTCATGCCGAATTGTTAAAGCCAAAAGCTAAAAAGAAATGAGATTGTTTAATATGGTAGAAAATATTCTAATATTTCATAATATACATTAATTATATAGTATTAATTGTATAGCAGTTTATAGTCTATACTTTTGAAACTAGACTTCTGAGTGTTTGAACAGAAAAGAAGCTTAGCGATTAATCTCTTGCAACTAAAGTCAATGAGATGGTTTCCATTTTCTTTATTGGACTTACTACTTGGTTCCGAAGTGCATAAAAACTACCCTCTAAAATTTCAATTTAGTACCAGCATCGATTTTACCATTTATATTTGTGTTCCAGAAAATATCTTCATGACCATTACCACAAACTGTACAATGGGACTTCTATCAGAAGCTGGATATATCTATGAATGTTCATTCTATACATATTAGTTTTATTCTAAATGCCTACCTGTCCTCTTAAGCCACTTCCTGTTGTAGTAAAGTTTACTTCTGTAACAATAGAAGAAGCATCAGGTGGAACGAAGGGATTTGGGTTTCTTGTTGATAGAAAAAGACGGAACTCTTCATTATAATCTATCATTTTTTCACCTATTTGTATAGCATAGCGGGGTCCTGTAGATAATAAATACGTTATAGTTACTCTGGTGGGAATGTTATAGAATTATCTGAAAATAATGGCATTTGTATTATACTTTATGACCAATAGATCAAAAGATACTTTACCAACAATTTAGAAATGAATTTTATAAAGAATAATAAATAAAAACTTAAGGAACATGAACTACTCTGCACTGTTAGACAGAAAAACGCAATAGTGTAGCACTAGTGTGTGAAAGTTACATGGTGAAAATATTTAATTGACCAGGTTCATTTAATTATCACCCCCAACACAAAAAGCATAAATGGCAAAAAATGCACTTGATGTAAAAGTTATATGAATGAATATTTGAAATCTTCTGACGATGACAGGAAACAAAACAGCACAGAAGACACACTAGATAATCCTGCTTTTGTGTAAGAATTCTGTCACAATTTAAACATTTATTTACTTTGCCACATAGGTATACCTCTCTATAAAATCACATTAGCCATAAGTACATATTGGCTAAGTAAGACAGTCCAATATTTTCTGAATGTGACACCAAAACATCAGACTTTCTCTTTGAATCTGCTACATTTACTTGTAGAAGCATGATGCTACTACACAATCATAATTCCATTAAAATATTATTTTCTGTGATATTGTTATGGAGAAAGACTATAAAACTAAAGATGCTGGAATACCTAGTTATTAGATTAAAAGAAAATTATTCCATTAAGAAATATCCTATACATTTGTAATTACTGTAAATACACATTTAATCACAGTAGGAAATAAATAATTAATTTATTATTTTCTGTCATGTTTTCAATCTACGTTTATACTACTAATATTCTGATACTTCTCAATATGCTTCTCACAGAATTAAACCACATATATGGCCTCTCACCACTCTCCTACCACACAGAAAATTTTCATTCTAGCCATGTCAAAAAAGAATAGACTCTAACAGTCACAATTACAGTAAGATTTTTGCCTCCCAATACTAAAAAAGAAGGAAGAACAGAATCATAACACGAAAAGTTTCAAAGTGAAAAATTCCTCTTCCAGAGAAATTTCTGAGGTGGCAGTTAAGTGCTTCTCTGTTATTAGCACTAGGAGCAGAAGATCAGAAATGCTCCAAGTATAAATCTCTTGCTAAAACACTGTTACAGATGAAAATCACATACCAATTTTGCTCCTGTGCCAGGGATCAGAATAAATTTTAGGCTTATGTTGTAAAAACGTCAAATAGAAAATGGAAGCTGTACAAGGACAAAGTTACTGCAGTATATAAATTCACATTTTTCTTAACTTCTTTTCATTCCAAGTAGTGAAAAGATGTACAGTCATCACAAGAAAAATAATGCAGACAGGCCTCCACTACCAATTCCACATTCTGACAAACAGAAAGTATGTGCTTCATAGTCAAGTGACCAAAATGACTCAAACAATGACCAGTTCTCCCTTTTCAAAAAACAGCTCCCTACACTTTGGACTTTGACAGACCTAACATTAGTAGAGCTCATATGAAAGAAGCTGCCTGAGGTGTTAAGAGCAATTTCCCTGAGTAAACTTGTATGTTTTAATTTAATCTGCTTTCTCCACAGTTCTGCAAACACATTCATCTCTTAATTTGATTCCTTTTGAGATGGATGTAATACTGTATCTCTGCTTTCCAAAATTCAGCAGAAGCTAATGAAATAGAACAGTTGTCAAGATTTTCTATCTAGCCTTCTACAGACCTTGAAGTCACCACTCAGGTAGTGCTCTCAGCTCCTACTGAGGAGAAAAAAGCAAGCACATCTGTAACAGAAGAATGATCTGAACTAACAATTTCTTGTTACTTTACAGACCTGTCCCCATATAGAGGATCTAAGAACTCTACAACATCTGCATTTATACTTATATGTTTAGAATTACAGAATTACTGTTGCCTCACCCACTATTAGACTGCAATACTGAATGAAATGACAGCAAAAAGGAGTATTGAGTTATTTTCAGTGTCCATACTTCATATTGTAAATTACACACACAGGCTGTGCTACATGCTGAGCAACTAATACTTGAGACAGAAATATAATTACTATGGATTAAGTAAATATATTTTAGTTACAATGATTTAGAAAGTATTTAAACATATTATTTTAAAAATATTTTTTTAATCTACTCAGTTCTTTTAATTTCAAAATATCCAATGTAATTCAATGTAATTCATGCTAAGATATCATTACTATTTTACCTTCACTAAACTTTTGACATTTTTTAATACCAGCTAGCTTTTAAAGCAACTAAATCTAATGTAGTTTTTCACGGAGATATTGTAAACTGTAAATGTTTTTATTCTGCTTCACTGCATCAGTAAAGGAGACTCATTTCACTGAATTCTATAATTTTGCTGATATCTATGACCCCCTCACACTCCCGTTCCACAGTCACATCAGGGACAGATCTGAGCACTTTCTTTAGTTTTCAGACAAATGAAAGACGTACAGCAACATCAACATTCTAAAACTCTGATTTCTAACTGCATAATTGACTGTGTAATTTCCAGTCTATTTACTGCCCAAATTCCTAAGTAAAACCATGTGTTTGAAATTACCACTAGAAATTAACTTAAAATTTAAATTGTGCAAGAGTTGACAAAAATACTTTATTCTAATTCCAGTCAAAAAAATCTTAAAATACTTCTCAATATTTTTCAACTTAGCAAACAAGAGCATACCTCCGACATGTTTCACGCACTAAAGTGTTAGCAGCAGCTTATGTTAAGCAGTATGTTAAAGAGCAAAAAACAACGCGATACTCATGGTTTCAGAAAAATCAGGTTTTATATGATATATATGAATCTAACCTTCAAAAGGTTTGAACACACATTTTTAAAGATCTTGGTCATTTACCTTGGACAACAAGATCTTTTCTTAGCAACGGATAAAGTACAGGTTCCACTCCATCCATTTCCTGTATAATAAGTGTTTTCCCAAACCTCACTGCCAGCTCAAGAACCGTTAGGAAGTTGGTGTCCTGGGCAAATGAAAAAAAATTCCTTTGATTCATGTTATTTTGAAATATCAGCACTTCGATGACAGTGTTAAACAGTGAAAACTGTATTGATGCTTTTAAATCGTTTTAGGAATGAACAGGAAGGCATTATACTGGGAATCTGAATCTAAATATCAGTAGTACAGCTAAACAATTCTACTACGAGCATCGTATGACAGCCACAAGTATTTAATTTAAATACATTTGATACTAAAGGATCAATTAAGCTACTGACATACAAGCAACCTATTTAACAAGCCTAGCTTTCCTTGCACTGCACCAGAAGAAAGTAGGTCTACCACAGGTCTTGTGTCAGGTGTATCTAGAAGTCCTGGCTAGTTAGCGCATCTCAAATATCACTAGGTAGCTATGTCTCAAAACTGAATCAAGACCTAAAGCCAGGATTCACATCGATATTAAGACATTTAAACATAGGCTTTTGCCTGCAGGTATCTGAACACACATTTGGTTTTTAAGATTCCATTACAGTCCACGGTGATCCTGGACAATGCAGTCAACAGAGCACAAAAGGTAATCAAGCCAATATGCTAACAGGGTAAGTATTCAATTGTTATCTAGTACCATCTGAGAGTATCCAAAATGCCTGCACATGGCTGGCAAGGATCTCTGGATTACCCAAATTCTGTTGAAGCAACACCCGAAGGCCAGGTTGGATCCAGTAAGGGACTTTTGAATGGCACAACAAGCCTGCCTACGTTTGTGCAAATGAAACAAGCCTAGCCACCCATGTAAATTGACATGGTGTCTTAACCTTGAACCAAAATCCAACCAAATATTACCAATGTAGATAATAAAACACAAAAAACCTAGGGAAGAAGGATAGATATACACTCTTGAAATCCAATGAACTGCAACCAAGAATACAAAAACAAAAAAACTTCTCTCTTTTTAAAAATCTTTTACTATCTTCCTCTCAGCAGGGAACACAGATATTCTTGAAAAGCGCAGCACAAAGAGACAAGTTTGTAGAAGTAAAACTACAATAACGTTGATCCTCCAATTTTAAATACTCTGATTTCCTCCTTGAGTAAACAAATTATCAGTACCATGTAAGAATCACTGTAATCTAGAACTCTGTGAGAAACTATATGTTTCATGAAATATGACCTTATTTTTGGTAATAGGTATCATAGCTATCACAACCCTTAATAAACTGCTCTCTGAAGTCTGGAACTGAGTGATCTCAAGCAGAACAAAATTGTAAGACCAAGAGTAAATACTGGACCTGCTGGTTAACAACTTCCAAACGTGATTCCTTCAAATGTGTCTTCAACCATTCCGTAGCCCGGAAAGAAGGGTCTATCAAAAATGGACAGACCTTACTCTAAGAAAAAAAAAACAGAAAATTACAGAAATCTACTTTAAGAATTAAATTNAAAAAAAAAAAAAAAGAATACTGTACACTGAATTAAGTCCTTTTTTATTTCCCCAATGGGAAATTATGGGCATTTTAGTATCTTTTTCATTAACAAACTGTTTAAAGAAACAATAATAGCCTAATAACAAAATGACAACTACCAATGGTAGAAGAAGAAGATTATTTTCTTTCTTTTTTAAAGTAAGTTTGAGAACTGTACTGTGGATGACATTGGTAAAATACCATATTCATTTCCAGTTTTAAAAGGATGCTGAAAAATATACGTGCATAAGCAAAATCATTTGAGCTGAGGGAGGGCTTGAAAAAGCTTTTAATGCACAATGAGATTTTTAGGAGCTCAATCTATTTAACTAAGAAAAAGATGAAAATAAGATTTGATTACAGCATATAAGTACCTTTGAGAGTTACAAAATCGTATTTGTTGAAAAGATTTTTAGTCAAAGCAAGAAAGGAATCACTAGATCTAGTATCAAGATCATAAAGCAAAATTAATTTAAATTGGAGAAAAGGCTGTAACTGGTTTGTGAGAATCATTAATCGCTCAAGCAAACTACCTGTGGCAAATGTAAATTCTCCTCTCCTGACCAGCATTAAATTTTTACTTTCTAGCAGGTCTAATAAACGACTACATTATAACTACTGTATTATGTTATATAAGTGTGCAATTGCATAATATGTACATTTATTGTCATATATCTATATCCAATTAAATGATAATACTGAATCATGATTACAAGCACAGTATTATAATTTATTATAGGTATTAGCTACTGGCCTTAAGTGAATGGCCTTTTATATCCTGTATCACAGAGCTAAAAAAAACGATGTTCTTTAACTATTTCTTTTCTTCTTGCTGCAGAGTACCCAGAGTTACATAAATATTTGTTTCTCTTTGTATGTTTTATGGTGCTAATAAAACAATGAAATTGTTCAGAATTTCAGAAAGATACCAAGTTACTGAAATTTGTAGAAACTGAAATACTTCCATGATAAGATACAAAAGCAAACTTACCTGCAAGATAACAAGAGCATTTTCTATTGAAAGGTCATCTGAAGGTAAGCCTTCACTTTTCCAAACTAACTCCTCACTTTCTGTACACAGGAACCGCCGCAAATCAAACTCTGATAAATGAAAGATTGTAAGTTTGTGCTAATATTTATAGTTTGCACATTTTTAAGCCTTCACCACTTTATATACAGTTGAGAATCTCTCTTAACAGAGTGCAAGCCTGTAGATTTCCGTCATTTAATTCTTGAACTTATTGCTATTATCTAGCTGATGTTATTAAAAAAAAAAAAGATACTGTTAACACATACAGATAAAAATGATTACTGAAAACACAGAAGTATTCAGAACCCATAGGCAAATTTCCAGCAGTTAATGTGGATACATTCACTCATGTAAACTTTATTTTTTAAGCAAGGACTATGAAGCAAAATCTTAAAAAACTGAAATACTTATAATCTTAAGAACTAACAGAATAATCCTAAGAACTAGTCTACCTGTATGTACAGCCACTTATTAAATAAGAATGAATGTTGTCATTTTTCATTTGGGAACACCAAGACAAATGAGACTGTTCATTAGAACACACTGGCATATCTCACTTTCTTGATCAAGCTTACTTATATTCACACACACGCACGCACGCACAAAAATTACTTTCAAGGCCTGCTGATTTGGTCCATTCATCCAATCTGGTTTTCCTCTGATCCTCAGGGGCAGCAGAAAGATAGGTAATAAATGCAGCTGCTAACTGAGCTCTTTTAGGCAACGTAGACAATTCATCCGTTATCTCTGACACCTTCAAAAAAAAAAGAACACAGAATGTATAGGTGTATTATAAATAAAAACTATGTTAATATCTCATAAGTTATTAAAAAGTTCAAATTAAATTTGCTTGCCACTAAGAATACAAATGAGATAGTCTCTCTGTTTGCATTTCAAGTACCTGTACCTAGCTAACTCACTGCAAAACATATCTGAAAATGTGGGAAAAGTTCTTTTTAGCTCTGGACTACAGCACAGACAGATGTTTTTGAAAATTTAGCTCCTGTAAACTATGGATCTGATGACCACTCTTCAGGTTGTCACTTATGAGCAACTGGATAAATCATATTATTATAAGAAAAATAAGAAATATGTGATCTTATAACATCAGCTAGTGAATGCCACTTACAATATGTATGTAGATACCAAATACCATATGTATCTATCATACTCAGAAATGTGACTGAAGACTCACAAGATAAAATACATTTATCATGTATCTTTGAATAATCTACTTGCACTTTACCACCTACGCTTTGAACTGTTCTAGTGTTTTGGAAAAAATTACACCATAGCAAAACAATATAGAAGCCGTAATTGGCTTGAAAGTACTGCCACTTTTGTATTTAATCAAACTGACATTAAAAAAAGCTGACACACACAAATGCAACTTTTTACTACTTCCTCTTTACTTTAAAAGGAGATGAATACAGCTTTTCCACAACTAAATTAAGTACCATCCTCAATATAGGGTGGTCTCCTGACTAATATATCTGCTAGTTTGCTAGGTGTGCTCATATATTTACACTGTACCATTAACAGAGAAGGGTACCTTTCTAAAGACAAAACTGTGAAGAGTCATTTTTAGAAGTGTTTAAACTCAGGTTCAAATATGCCCAGACCACCCTATAGCAGATGGAGTATTTAAAAGCTACTTGCAAAGGAAAATCTTCCATTTCTTTCCATTATGCTGGTCATCTGGTGAGAGTACTCACCCAACCCTAACTTCTTCAAAACGTAGACACTTAACCTAAGCTAATTGTTTAGGCTTTTTTTAATGTCAGTGAAGAAATAGGCACCTGTCTCTCAGCAGGGAGATTTATCCCATCTTAAGGTGCCAAAGAAAGCTACGTATCACTTTCTGGAGGTGGCAGCTATTTTCACCTTGTATGTATCTAGAAATTTTCCTTTTCTGCTTCTGACTGAAGAAAGACTTGTGTGTCCAAAGGCTTGCCAGTTTCTCCTAAATACAACATTCAAGCAAATAAGATGTGATGTCTTCCCCTACTTCAGAAGCAGAAAAGTTTCAAAACATGTAAGTGAAGACTTCAAAAGCGACCCAAAACTTTGGGTAGGTCTATATTTGCTTTTCCAACATTGATGCCATAAAAAAGACTGACTTTAAGAGTGACTGCTCAATGTTGCCCCAAAATCTGTCCCTTTTGATTGTTTCTCAAGTTGGAGTGTCCAAGAGCTGGAAAGTTCAGCTATCATAACAACTACAGTATTATTGTGATTGAAAAAGGTCAGAAACATTGTATGTTCTATACTAAATACAGATTTTTTTTTTAACATGTTCTGTAGCTATAATATAGGTAAGATAACTTGTACAGTGAAGTGAAAGGAAGCTTCAGAAGGAAGAAAAAAAATGTATTTGTAATGAGAAATGAAACACATGTATACTGAACAGACTGGCAGAATAGCCATAACTCACATTCTCCAAATACTGCAAAAATTGGCTTTTCAAAATATCAGCTATAAGAAGTATTTTACAAAAATTTCACTAACCTGGGTGCTCCATCTTTTGTGTTCCCTATCAAGTTGACTTATCAGAACTTCTGCAGCTTTCAATGTTTTCTGAGCTTTACTTAGTTCTGCTTCAAGTTTTGCTGCTTCACTTGTTCTACACTGGAACCTGTAAAGCAATTATTGTTTATAATTGCTATTGTGAACTACTAAATTTACAGACAGTTACTTCAAAGGCAGCTTAATTGACTAAACTTGTCATGAATTCCTCTCTTATGTTTCAGGAAGAACACAACAACAATTCTCTTTCATACCTTCTGTTTCTCTTTGGCATATGAGCTTGCTAGACTTTCCACTAACAAAATTTATATACACAGGTGAGATTTAAAAATACATTTGCAATATAGACTATAATGTCTGAAAACCATTCCTTCTTCTACTTAAACAAGTGTGACTTGATTTTAGTGGTTGATGTTTTGTTCTGCACCTAATCACAACAATAGCAGGCTCAACATCATGCTACAAATTTTTAACTTTTTGGTAAATATTATCTATAAAACCTTTAAAGGAGAATATTGCTAATTTACAGTTTAACTGTTAAATTTACAGTTCAATACACAGTACTCTATTTTGTGAACTACTCCAAAACAAAAATATGCCCCACACAACAGGCAAGGTTTAGATATTATTTTTATAATGTTTAATACCTAATCAATTTAATATTTGATTCAATTAGAATAATTAATGCATTTAACAAGTAATCAAGCTTTTAAAGTTAATATATTTAATTGTAAATAGATACAGTGTCTGGGTAATCTGAGACATCATTATACAGCTGAATGACAAGAATGGTTTGGGTTGGAAGGGACCTTAAAGATCATCTAGTTCCAACCCCCCTGCCATGGGCAGGGATGCCACCCACTAGACCAAGCTGCTCAGGGCCCCATCCAACCTGGCCTTGAACACTTCCAGGGATGGGGCATCCACAGGTTCTCTGGGCAACCTGTGCCAGTGCCTCACTACCCTCTGAGTAAAGAATTTCTTCGTAGTGTCTAATCTAAATCTCCCCTCTTATAGTGTAAAGCCATTACCCCATGTCCTATTACAACATGCCCTGATAAAGAGTTTCCCCCCATCTTTCTTGTTAGGACCCCTCTAAGTACTGCAAGGATGCTAGCCTCCTCTAGACTGACAGGTCTGGTCCTAACAAGACACTGAAGACATCTGCTGTATCTACACTGAAGGCTTCCAACTCAATCGGTAGTGAGAAGCAGGTACTTTGAAGGAGCATTTCATCTGATCAATGAGATGAACTGCATTCTAACTATGTATTAACCTCCATTCACTATATAGACAGCCTAATTATAGCTTCTTCTGATGTATATATCTCACATTGCAAGGAGTTACATTTCATAGAACCATAGAATCACAGACTGGTTTAGGCTGGAAGGGACCTCCGGAGGTCATCTGGTCCAACCCCCTGCTCAAGCAGGAACACCTAGAGCCAGTAGTCTAGGAGACTTTTGATGATGTCCAAGGAGGGAGACTCCACAAACTCTCTGGGCAACCTGTACCAGCACTCTGTCACCTGCACAGTACAGAAGTGCTTTCTGATGGTCAGACGGAACCTTTCTTGTTCCAGTTTGTGCCCGTTGCCTCTTGTCCTGTCCCTGGGCACCACTGAAAAGAGCCCGGCTCCATCCTCTGTGCACCCTCCCTTCAGGTATTTTCAGACACTGATGAGATCCCCCCTGAGCCTCCTCTTCTCCAGGCTGAACAGTCCCAGCTCTCTCAGCCTCTCCTCGTAGAAGAGGTGCTCCAGTCCCTTCATCATCTTGGTGGCCCTTCGTTGGATTCTATCCAATAGGTCTAGGTCTTTCTTGTACTGGGGAGCCAAGAACTGGACACAGTACTGCAGGTGCAGCCTCACCAATGTTGAGTAGAGGGGAAGGATCCTCTCTTTTGACCTGCTGGCGATATTTTGCCTAATGCAGCCAAGAACACCATTAGCCTTCTTAGCAGCAATGGCACTTTGCTGGCTCATGTTCAGCTTGGTTTCTACCAGGACCTCCATGTCCCTTCCTACAGAGCTGCTTCCCTGCTGAGTGGCCTCCAGTGTGTACTTGTGCCTGGGGCCGTTCCTCCCCAGGTGTAGAACTCTGCACTTCCCCTATTTGGTCAGATAAATTTCATTATTTATACTGTAAATTCATCGATGTTTTTATTTATATTTTGAAATAAACAAACTGAACATACTTATCTTTCAGTTCTGATACTTTTTGACCAACAGAGTTCAGAAGATCTTCTAATTTCTGTTTTCTGCCTTCAGTTTTCTTGAGATTACTAAAAAATGTAACATTTTAAGAATATGGACCCAAAGGAAAAAAAAAAAAAAAGTGACTGTAACAGAAAAATCATTTATACAGAGATAGCCCAGAAACAATTCTTATGATTTGTATCAATAAAAATCCATTTTCACATTTAAAACTTTTGATTACTTCCTATCATATATCTTTAAAAATGCAAACCAAACACCACATTTAAGTGTATTCTTAAAGATCAGATCAAACTCTTCCAATATATTATTTTATGACCTAGCAAAACAACCAGCATATATTTCTCAAGTTATGGATGGTCATATCACTATTTCATATCTTTGTGATTACAAATAGAAACTGACAATGATTGGTACATGCCTGAAAAAAAGAGGAACCACACTTCTTATAAAATAGCATGTCAGCTTTCGCTGACAGAATACATTTTAAGCATATCTGCGATGTTCACTTCTCCCAGACACATTTCAACAGAGACTGGTAACTGGTGATTGGCCAAATAATACCTAAAGAATAACTTCAAGGAAAAAAATATATATATATTACCCTATTACCCACTTACTTTTTCTGTCTCAGCATGAATATTTTAATACTTCTTAATGAGCTACGGTTTCTTATTTCTTTCATTTTTAACGAACTTCAAGTCCTCTTAGTCTCTCCCGCCATTACTGGAATTAAGAACATTTATTTTATAACAGCATCTAACTTACGCTTCCAAGCCAGCCTTTTCTTTTTCCAAAGGTTGAATTCGTTCTAGGACATGGGAATACTGGACGTTGGCATTTACCCAAGCTGCCAATGGAGCAGCTGCAGCACTGGCTCGTTTAGCATTCTGAAAAAATCAGTAACAGTTACATGCAAGTCTTTTAAGTATGATGTAGATGAGATAAATAAAGGATAAGTAACTGAAACGGATTTACCAGTTATCAACTTAAGTATGCCAATCAGCCAATTCTCCTCCTGAAGTTATCTTTTATATTGTTACTAAGAGATCATATTATAGGCCATCAATCCGTGTAACAAAATAATGGGTATCTTTACAACTATGAAGCTCCACAGTAGTTATGAAGTTCTAAATGAATGAAAAATTTATCACTGCGTTCCTTTCCAGGGAACAACTTTCCTTTTAAAGCTAAGGAACTAATATTTAAGAATTCTATTAGCTACTAAATTCCATATAGCTACTGCCAAATTAGGTCTCAGATCACCAATACATTTAATTATCATTAGCTTCCCCTTTTTTTAATTACATGTACCGTTAAGACTCTTATAATCATGGGTTATTTGTTGGTGGTGGTTTGTTGTTTTGTTTTTTTTTCATTTTATGTAACACAATTAAGAATTACCTTAGGATCAAAAGATGTTCTGTTCTTGGAAAGAAGTTCTTCAACACTCTCTCTTATTTCTTTTGGAATATTACGGGCATCAAAGGTTGCTATGTCCTCCCTCACTCCTCTTTTGGCCAAGAAACTGTAAAAAATATTAAATAATTAAGCAAATACAAATGTTAAAGAGGTTATTTCCCTATGAAACTAAAGAATTCTGCACACGCATCATTCATGAATATAACAGCAAGTACTTCATAGTGTAAATTACTGTCTAAGATTAAAGCTTAAATAAAATACTCACCTCTTCATGCTCACCCATGACGTATCAAAAATACCCATGAGCCGTAAAACTCCTTCTAGGATGTCTCTGATTATGTCAGGAGGCATCCGTAATGACCGGATTTCTGACAATGACTCTGGCTTTATATTTCCAACTGCTAATTTAGCTTCATTGACCAGTGGCTTAAAACATAAAAACATATCAAAAAAGATACAATGATATAAGAAATTGAAAATTTGCCATTTTGGCTTTCATATGATTTCTTCTTCCTTTTAGCATTAAATATTTTATTACCTAACCAACCACTGTTGATATGTATTCACGTGCACAACTTAGTAAAACAAAAATGCCGTATGTTTGTGACAAATATACTTCCATATAAAACAGCACATTCCAATCCTGACATTCTCTAACTTTTCATTCAGCACTGTAATTAATAAACTTTGTGTAAGATAATAGTATCGATCATATTTATTCTTTCACTGCTTAAAACTTCATTGTGATATAGGTATGTTCTAATAACAATGATTACTATTTACAGGTAAGTCTAAGGATATCTATGTAAAGATATGCAGAACTGCAGGTCAGAAAAGCTTTCTTTTTTCAGTAGCTAAACAAATCCAGACAACCTTTGCCCTTATCGACAAAGCAAAAAAAACGATGAGGAAACAGAAGTTAAAGAATTATTAAAGGTTGCGTACACCTTGCACATCTTGCATATTTATCAAAGTTCACAGAGAGAGTTTTAACCTAAGCCTATAGTGATATATTACTTTAAATGCAAAGATATGATTCCTTGGTACCTATGATATTCAAAAGTAAAGAAAAATAATTTGCTGTACTTTTTTCTTATTCTTTAGTACAATTTTAAAATGGACAGGATGAAAAATAGAGACTAAAAGTAATGACTCAAGACACATACCTCCCCCAGAAAACTGACAGCTTAAAGGCTGTCAAGTCTCTTGAAGACGCAGTTTGCTATAGTGCCACTAGGATACTTAATTTTCAGAATTAACTAATGACTGGAAATTATCTCTTATTAAACTATTTCCCTTCAGCTCATAGTACAAGTTCTATGATATTACCAGCTTCACCAAGAAAGAAGCAATATAGTTGGTCTATAGAAGACATTAATAGTTCAAAAAATATTCCATAAAGTCTGCAGAACTCAGCTGTAGACTATCGCAGCATAGAAATAGCAACTGAAGATAGGATTTGACCTGAAAAGTCTTTCTGCAATTAAGACCAAATAGAATACAAATTTGAATGCCAAACTGACAATCTACATTGGGCAAACAGAATTAACTGTTTTCTAATATCAAAAGGTTTTTATATTTAAATAATTTAAAGCAAAATTTAAGAAGTACTAGGAAAAATTCTACAGAATCATTTTGCATGGCAGTACTTGAGTAAGCCAAATAAAATCAGATCACAAAACATTACTTTTCCTTATTAGCTCCTACCTGCACCTCCTTTAGTTCATCTTCAATTTTTCTTTTTCTTTCTTCTATTTCTGCAGCCTCTTCTGCTATCCTTAGTTTTATTTTTTCCATTTCTGTTTTTTGCTCACTAGCATTCTATAAAAAAGAATACCTTTAGTTTTCAAATTTACACAGATTTTATTCTTCTTTTCAGTCTCTTATTTCTTTTAGTCTTCATTAGAATATAACTTGCCTAATACCAGTCACAAAACATATCTGAAACTATTTGATACTAGAGAGGTTGTTTCAAAAAATACATAAGCATTGGTCTTAAGTTATATTCATGTAACTAAATTATAGCAAATAAGCATCTTTTGCTTTTTTTGTGTCTCCTTCCCTTTCTTTAGTGTACCACAGACAAGATCTGTACCTCTGTTTTTGACCCTCATTATAACCTTTTCTCTCTTTGCCTATGATTCTCCATTCCATATGAAGATGTCAGGCCTCCTCTTAAAGGGTAAGACTGACAGCCTCTAACATACTTAATACATTTGAAAAGTAATATCTTCCTGCCTTTGTCTTTGTAGCTGCTCATATTTCTGTTTCTTTCACGACACAATTGAAACTCTTTTTCTATGACATTCATAAAAGCAGCAATTATGTTCCAACTACAGCCTGTTAGCCTAAAAATACTACTACATGATTTACTTGTGAAGTTGCACACATCTGTTGGTAAAGATACCTGTCTGACTTCCTACACATGTATTATAAGCTGTTTGTCTTTACATCTTTTTTTTTCTGAATTTGTATTGTGTCTACGACAGAGGGGACAGTAGCCATTAGCCATCTCCAGGACTCCTAAGCACTTCAGTACAGCAATAAATACCTAATGTATAAACTACAATAAAAAGGAACTTACATTACCTGAAGTTAACAAAAAAATAGGAACTACCATAACCAGTCACAAAACAAATAATGAAGGATAAATGCATAAAACAATAAAAAGTGTAATATTCTAGTCTCAGTTCATCTAAAAGATATAAGACAACAAAGCCCATAGTTTATATCTTTATACATTTTCCAGTATACAACACATTATTATAACCAGCAATTGTCGAGCTGAGTTGAACTTGTAGCAGAAAGTAATAAATGTATAAAAGCAGAGGAAACCTTGAGAGTAATAATAATCTTTCTGAGCACTTAACCTAAGCGATAGACCAGTATGTCATTGAAATCCATAAAAGCATGTCATTCAAAACCATAGACCATTAACTACACAAAACTAGCTTAGCTATTTCATGCAAATGTATGTGTACCGATTGATAGCTCTGAGCAAGAAAACCTTAAAATTCAGTTGTAGGTCAAAAGCCTTGCTCTGAAAGAAGATAAAAAGAGTCTATGTATTAAAGATCTCTCTCCTACATAAATTGGAACATTTGAAGTGACTTTAAAATGTTAGAGGGCACCTATACTTTATGCTAATCTGAATCAGAATTCTAGCGTAATTTTTCTGTTATCCATAGGCCATCATGTTTCATTGCTTTTGGCCTACTCTTTGCTTTTGTCCTACAATGTAATACATGTTGCACGGGTAGTAGATTACTCTACTGGACATACAGATTTAAAAGAGAAGTCAGGGGAAATGGCACAAAAATTCCGAGGTCTGCAGTGAACAAACCAAACCAATCATCAATATTCAGTAACAGATAGAAGCTAAAAATATATTAAAAAATTGCTAACAACAAGTAGGCTTATAAAAATGGAAAGTGATGCACCTTAACGGCACTGTGAACCAAATGCTTTGAAAGAACAGGCATCTACTTTACTGCATAGAGAAAATACCTTTTCTTTGAGCTTATTTATTTAAGCTTGTTTCAGACTGATCAGACTAAACCAGTGTTAAAGCAAACACAGAGCAATGACAGCAGATTCATTATGGCTTATCCTACATTCATGATTTCTGGAAGTAGCAATGTAGAGATCTGTTTTCCACACAGTTATTTTATTTAACTGAGAAAATACTACTAAAGAAAATCACCTCCTCAAAAACCACGTCTACCCTTGAGCTGAAGGATAAAAATTTCAAGGAATGATAAACACCGAGCAATTACTCAACTTTCTTTAAGGTTAATTTCAGAGGACTGAACCCAATGAAATATGTACTTTCTAATAGTCCACAAATTCAATTAATAGGATTTGTTACCTAAAATAGTGATACTTGTCAGTATTTTCTTGAAAGTTCCTATCTTTGAAAGCATCATAAAACAGATCAGTTTGGATTTATGAACTTCTAGGAAACCTTACAAACTGATCTACAGCAGTAAATCACTCAGGTACCAAAGTGGCACTGTTCTCTTCCTACTCAATCGGTTCAAACATGATTTAAATTACCTAATCCTCTGCTCTGTTGCAAACTTATTCAAGCCCCAAGGCTCATGCATTCCCTTAGGCAACTTCTTGTAAAAGCATCAGGTTTAGCACTCCTTGAAAGGAACACAAAGTACAGGCAGCTATGGAGACTGAAAACATATACAGCACCTGCATGGACACTGTAATTTCCTGAAGGGCAGCATCAGCCTCCTCCTGCTTAGTTTTAAGTAAAATGCTTTGCTCTCCAGCTTTTCTGTTCAGTTCATCTACGAGGGCTTTAGCTTCATTCAGCTTTGAAACACCTGCCTATAAAAGTTCGTAAGAAGCAATTACTTAGAAAGGAATTTTAAATGGATTTAAATGAAGGTTGGTTACAAATAGTACATACAGACTAAAAGTGATGTAGACTAATTTCATTCATTTTTAATTTCTTTATAAAAAATATATATTTCTTAGCCCTCACCTGTAAACTTTGAATCACAGATATCCCACTGTCTCTCACATTCTCCAGCAATACAATTTACCTTGTGATTATGTCAATGAAAATTTCAATGGATTTTACTGGAGGGTTCATTTGCCTTGTTTGAGTTTCCATAAAATTTATGTTCCACATTTTCTTACTATTGTTTACATTTTCTTAGTACTGATTAACTCAAAACGGAGAGTTGACACTCCTAGATGTGTCAGCGTAAGGTCTTTTACTACATCAAAAAGTCAAAAATGAAATCCTTAAAATAACAAACTTTTAAAGGAACAGCAACTAGCACATAATCTTTTTCTATTTAATTCAATGGCATTTCAGTTAACTGATATTAACTCCATACAATTTTATTTCCTCTAATAGCAAATCTACAAAAAGTAAACAAATTGAAACAAACTAGATTATCCTTTTTCTATGTATTTATACATTATCTAAAGAACTTAGATGTACATAAAACAAAGCCTCAATTATGCTTACTATTTTCTTTATTAACATTTTCTATATTATTTATTTCAACAAGAAAATAGAATTATTTCAACACATCTGAAAAAATATTAAAGATAAAATTAATGTTTGATCTATCATACACATTTCCTATTTTCATGTAAATGATTACCTTTCTTTACCCAGAGAATTCAACAAGTAAATGTGTGCTTGTCACAAACAAAACAGAGCTACTTCCTAAATAAATAAAAAAACAATTTCTATCACTGCAAATTTAAATTCTTTGTAAATTGCTTACTACAGTGATGGAAAAATATTAGCAGGCAGAGTAGAAAGAATACAGAATTCAAGGCAAGGAAGTTATTTGTTTCTGACAGATGCTTTAAGAAGAAAGACAGCATTGCAAGTGTGATTTCAGAATAATAGCAGGGGTCACCGGGAAAAGGAGCTGAAAGTGAAAGGAAAAGGGAAAATACAAAAGTTATTATGTCCTAAAGGATCATACAGGTCTTTTTCAGAAATATATTGGGGTGGGGGGAGTATTAACGGAAAGATAGCAAATAAATTTCAAAAATAAGCATGTTACACATACAGAAGAGTAATAAAGCAGCATCTGTGAGATGAACTACATTTCCTCTAGAGCTGCATATAGTTTTGATGTGTGGAAAAGTTTGAAATCAATTCCAAAACACTAAGTGAATGAAAATCACAAAAAAAGGGAATTTTACCCAGAGTAACCATAAGGTTAAAGAGTTTACACCTTGTTAAACTAGAAGGATGCAAGAATCATACAAAGGAAACCGCTATAGAGATATAAAGAAAGGGATGGAGTAAGGAGCACAACAGGGAGGGAAAAGTATACAAGCAGACGCAGGACTTAAATTGATCAAAAGATCACGTGTTGTGTACAACACAATTCTATTACGTTTGGGTGAAAAAAATTTAAAGTGCTTGCAAGTACCTTTTACTTTTACAAGAAAACATACCCATTCTGATACATTCTTGAGGTAAAATATTAATGAAAACAAGGAACAACCCTTAACCCTAAGGCTTTTGAACATATATGTGCATTAAGATTCATACTATTCCTCTCCTGAAATCACAGCATGAATATGTGCAGACAGGGGACACCCCACACAACTGTATTAGCAGCTACAGCTCATAATACAGAAGGCATTTCCAAATGTGAGAGTATTTTGAAAAGCTGCATGTTAAAAATGTTTTAAATACATACCTGCAAGTGGTTCTGCCTTTTCATCAGCTCTCTTCTTTTACTGTTATTGATTGAACTGTATATATGAAGGAATGTCATATATCTGCTAGGCGTTGCTCCATATATTTTACATGATTCGTGAATTGCCAGAAATGACTTCAAAAAATCAGAATCACCTGTACAATAAAATTTATTACACAGATAATGTAATCATTCTTACCTCACATTAAAATAACTAAGGAAGAGTAACAGAATACGGGTTTTGAGATATGAATTAAGGACATTCCAAATATCACAAAAAATATTTTTTTTCAAGGTACTCTCAGGGAAATAACATTACATTTGAAATACAATTTTCTGTCAGTAGCCAGATTCTCACCGACATTCCTATTCCTTCAACATGTTTAAAATCTGAACACTTCTCTCTAAATTCCAGTCCTAATATAGTAGTATTTCACCCTGTCTTCCTAATCCTTCCTTACTCCATCTTATCCACATTTATAGCATGTCTGAAATGGGTTTGGTAAATTGCCTTTGTCTTTCGCTTATGACCACAGTAACATGGTCCTAAACATTGCACCCCTCCTTATATTCCCTTTTTTCCTCTATTTTTCCCTATGTATTAGAACCTTCTTCCCATTATCAATGGGAACACTTATCATGTCTGAATTATTCTCTCAGGAACCACTTAATTCTCCATTCTATCACCAATATTAACATCATCATTAACATTTCTTTCTTTAGTTTTGCTACCAAAGTGTAACCTTTGGTTCTATTCCTGAAATTCACCATGCATAAACCTGTGCATTTCTCCACTTTTCCCAAGGCTCACAAGAAAGCCATTAAAATAATCAGAGGAGTAGAACTTAAAACTTGACTTGTTTAGCCTGGAATCATAAAGATTGAGATGATAATATCTTTTCTTCTCTATAAACCTATCCATTGGTAAGTACTCTGAAAGGAAAACAATTTTTAAAGTAAAATGAACATGTCTAGGAACACGTCTACTCTAATGAAAGAATAATGAAAACATAGACCAGAAAGTATAAAAACTTTCAAAATGTCTCAAAATTTAAGGTTCTGAAAAAACATCCACATAGAAGAAAGACAGAAAACAGAGCGTGATATAGCTTAATCAGTTTATAAAACTGAATACACGGAGTGGTTGCTTGTGACAGAGGAGACTGGGTTTGGTGAACCAGGCTGCACTTTCCAGATTAACGCTCCCATGTGAAAAATGCTTCCCATGTAGAAATTACCGAAGTTTATGAATATGCTGGCACAAACCTACTCAAAGTACCTATGCTATCATCTATGCCCAACACAGACCTGAGTAGGTGTTTAACAAAAAGTTAACAACTAGTGTGTCCACCAAAACACTACCTGAATGTTTTTTCTTAAGTTCCCTATGTGCTTTTCCAGTCTTCCCGTGTTCATCTGAATCATGCAAAAGCATTTCAGGTATCTAAAAAAAAAATCAAAGAGATTTTTTGTATGAAATTACATAAAATTAAAATTTGAATTAAAATAAAAAGCCAAGCCTTTAAATTAGTTGCTAATCTGAAAAGACTGAAAACGGTAACTTTATTCAGAATAAGGTATTTATAGATTATGTATACCATTAAATGGGTCAATTCTGCCATTCCCTGTAACTGATGACTTCCTGTTCTCTCAGGCAGAGGCACTTTTGCTGGCTACAAAAGAACAACTAATTCTCAAAGGACTCCTACAATAACACAAATGTCAAAGATGTAAAAAGACACANCACACCTGGGGTGGGGCTGCAGCCTCAGGAGCTTGTATGTCTGGGTGCCAGCACTGGGAAGATCAGGGATCCAGAGCCAACTACTGGCTGGACTGTGTTTATAAGTCCAGCTAGTAGGGGGTCCACACTGGACACATGTACGTATTTACGCTAACAGACCCTCCATCATGATCACTCAGATTGGAAACAGGATGGAACAGGACAAGGCCACTGGTGATGTCTGTGGTTGAGCTGGGTGTTTCTGTTTGTATTGCTCTGCGTAGCAAGTCGTGTATACATGTACTGAGTACGTATGTTTCTGCGTGTGCCTACTGGGAATACATGCTCAGCCTCACCACTGCTTCAAGCTGGGGATGTGAAGCTGCAGCAGCCTTGGCCCTGTTAGGAGATTTGGCAATCTCCTAACATATAAAAGGAACGTATACGTTTCTCACACTGAGAACATCCTGAAATATGCAGATTTTCATCTTAAAAAGAAAATGCTGACTATTCCATCAAGCAAAACCTTTCACAAAGATTCAAGAATAACATAAGGTTTACAATGCAATCTTAGATCAACAGCAGCTCATATACACATAACAAATCAGAGAAAACAAAACATAGGGTTATCGCTAAAATAAAAATACAAATATTATTCAACTGTTCCATAGAATTTTCTCTCTTTACAGCACTAAACAAATCAGCACAATGACAATTATTCTTTCATTACTCTACTTAGCTCTTATTCACCAAAACTCATCTACTTATCTATGTAGATATTCATTTAAACAAGTCACAGTTTTTAATTAATGCAATTTACCTTTTTCATACTGTTTTCAGACCAGCTTTCCATCCACAGGACATGACATTTCTTGTACAGTGCTGGATTACTTTCACAATTTATTGTGAAATTCAAATTAGTAGAATCCATGATCAAGACAACATGCAGATTCTGTTGGATCCCTAAGGAAATGCAACATATATAGTAGCTAACTATCTGACAACATAATGATAGATTTACTGAAAATACAACATAAAATCATAGAATGGCTTGAGTTGGAAGGGACCTTAAAGATCACCTAGTTTCAACCCCCCTGCCATGGGCAGGGATGCCACCCACTAGGTCAGGTTGCCCAGGGCCCCATCCAATCTGGCCTTGAACACCTCCAGGGATGGGGCATCCACAGCTTCTCTGGGCAACCTGTGCCAGTGCCTCACGACCCTCTGAGTAAAGAAATTCCTCCTAACATCCAATTTAAATCTTCCCTCTTTTAGTTTAAAACCATTCCCCCTTGTCCTATCACTATCTGCCCATGAAAAGAGTCCCTCTCCATCTTTTCTACAAGCTCCCTTCAAGTACTGAAAGGCTGCAATGAGGTCTCCCCGGAGCCTTCTCTTCTCCAGGCTGAACAGCCCCAGCTCTCTCAGCCTTTCTTCACAGGAGAGGTGCTCCAGCCCTCTGATCATCCTCGTGGCCCTCCTCTGGACCTGCTCCAACAAGTCCATGTCTTTCTTGTGCCTGCGGCCCCAGACCTGGATGCAGCACTCCAAGACGGTCCTCACGAGGGCAGAGCAGAGGTGGACAATCACCTCCCTCCACCTGCTGGCCACACCTCTGTTGATGCAGCCCAGGATGCAGTTGGTCATCTGGGCTGTGAGCACACACAGCTGGCTCATGTTGAGCTTCCTGTCCACCAGAACCCCCAAGTCCTTCTCCACAGGGCTGCTCTCCATGAGTTCTTCTCCCAGTCTGGACTCATATCTGGGATTGCCCTGACCAAGCGGCAACACTCTGCACTTGGACTTGTTGAACCTCATGAGGTTCACATGGGCCCACCTCTCAAGCTTCTCCAGGTCCCTTTGGATGGCATCCCTCCCTTCTGTTGCATCAATGGCACCACTCAGCTTGGTGTCATCTGCGACCTTGCTGAGAGTGCACTCAATCCCACTGTCTATGTCACTGATAAAGATATTAAACAGCACCAATCCCAAGATAGGCCCCTGAGGGACGCCACTCGTCACCAACCTCCACCCGGACATAGAGCCATTGACCACAACTCTCTGGCTGTGGCCATCCAGCCAGTTCCTAATCCACCAAATAGTCCACCCTTCAAACACATATATCTCCAATTTAGAGATCAGGATGTCATGTGGGACCATGTCAAAGGCCTTAAAGAAGTCCAGGCAGATGACATCAGTCGGTCTTCCCTTGTCGACTGATGTAGTCACTCCACCATAGAAGGCCACCACACTGGTCAGGCACGATTTGCTTTGTACAATTTACTGTCCTTCAAATACTTATGAGAAAACAATTTCTGAAAAAAGACACTATTACACTACAACATAGTAGGGCAGTTCCTTAAATGGAACTTAAATTAATACAGTATCACAGATTCTCATTATGGATATTACAGTGTATTTTTCATTTAGACGACCTGACAGTTTTTAAATGGATACAACTGGTTTACATTCCAGTCAGTACAGAAACAGTTAGAACTAGTTCCAAGGCCCTTGGGTATGACTGCCAATTTCTGTTTTCTTTCAGTCACATTATTTTATTTACTTGTAAACTATTTTATCTTGTTGCACATGCAACAAGAAACACAAAATTAAAAAAAAAAAAACAAAAACCACTATCTGTAAACTTGCTTATAAGTACTCAGAATCCAAAGTAAATTGTAGGTAAAATTGATAAATAGAACATTCTAATTATTTTAACAGCAGAATTTATAATATCTTTGTATAACATTCATCAATACAAAATTTCAGACAGAGGAGTGAATTTTAAGCCAAGAGTTCTGTGCCTTCATATATCACACTCTAATCACTACTCCTGCCTGTTTTTTTAGTAATTCTTTGAAAGTTCAAAACATACACAAAAAAGACTCAGCAATTATTCGTCCATTACTATAATACTTTTGTAACCTTGTATTAAATTATAATTTATAATTCTCTTCACTTACTGTATGTGAAATAGTTGAAAATTGGTCCTGTAAATCCATCTTGTGAAGCTTGATCCTTCAGAGGAGATAGCAATGGTTCTAATTCTTCTATTTTATACAGTCCAGGTATTTCTCCTATTTGAAGGATGAATTTTAAATGTCAGATCAAATGCACTAGAATTCTTCAAATTCAATTGAACAGCCTGTATACAGAATTTGAGTATGGCCGTATTCATCTCCATATTTTCATGAGTTTCATCACATGAATTTCATCCTTCTTTTCATATCATGAAAACAACAAGTTAAATGATAGTGATTCCAACTAACTTAAACAGCCTACTCTGCTTATGCTACTGAAATATACTTCAACAACTCATTCAAGCCTACCCAGAGATTGTGATCCAATACCACATATGAATCACTAATATATTCCTCTGATCGAGGAACAAAGCTGGTTAACAAACTGTGGTGGTTTTACCCAGCTAAACAGATGACCTCCACCACAACCGCTCGCTCACTCCCCCTCCTCAAAGGAACAGGTGGAGAAAATATGATGGACCAGGGCATAAGGGTTGAGATAAGGACAAGCAGGTTACTTACTGATTATCGTCATGGGCAAAACAGACTCAACATAGGGAGATTAGTATAATTTATTACTATCACTAGCAAACTAGAGCAGTGAGAAACTAAAAGCAAACTAAAAACACCTTCCCCCCATCCACCCTCTTCTACCTCCTCCCCCCGAGCGGTGCAGGGGAAAGGGGAATGGGGGCTGCAGTCAGCCCATATTGCTGCGTCTCTGCCGCTCCTTCATGGTCGCTCTCTGTTCCCCTGCTCCAACGTGGGGTCCCTCCCACGGGATGCCGTCCTTCCCAAACAGGTCCTGCGTGGGCTTCCCACAGGCTGCAGCTCTTCAAGAGCTGCTCCAATATGGGTCCGTACCACGGGGTCCATCCTTCAGGAGCAAACTGCTCCAGCATGGGTCCCCCACGGGTGGCAGCTCCCACCAGATCACCTGCTCCTGCGTGGGCTCCTCTCCACGGGCTACAGGTCCAGCCCGGAGCCTGCTCCTGCGGGGGCTCTCCATGGGCTGCAGCCTCCTTCAGGCCAGATCCACCTGCTCCACTGTGGGCTCCTCCACGGGCTGCAGCGTGGAGATCTGCTCCACCGTGGTACACCATGGGCTGCAGGGGGACAGCCTGCTCCACCATGGGCCTCACCACGGGCTGCAGGGGAACTTCTGCTCTGGCGCCTGGAGCACCTCCTCCCCTCCTTCTTCACTGACCTTGGTGTCTGCAGGGCTGTTCCTCACTCCTCTCTCCACCAACTTCTGTTGCGTAGCAGTTTTTTTCCCTTTCTTAAATATGCTCTCACAGAGGCGCAAACAACATTGCTCATTGGTTCAGGTCTGGCCAGCAGCGGGTCCCTTTTGGAGCTGGCTCTTATCTGACATGGGGTAGCTTCTGGAATCTTCTCACAGAAGCCACCGCTGTGGCCCCCCTGCTACCAAACCTTTACCACGTAAACCCAATACACAAACTAAAGCCACTTTTGTTATTTGTTATTATTTATCATATCATTACTTTTAGAAAAGGGGGCTTTGCTGGTGTTAGTTTAAGTAAATTACTCTGTACAATCTAGTAAAACATTAGGACACCTTTCCATTTTGAATTTGATTAGAAAAAAGGAAGCTGTAGAGCAGAATACATTATTGTTTTGTTATTACATTATTCTAAAAAACTGCTTTGAAATAAGTTACTTAATTTGCAACATTAAGGATTTTGAAAGCATACATACTGTAGGGTAGGTTAGAGGATAGCTAAGTGAACTTCAAGTCAGTTGCCTCATGTACAAGCACTCTAGCCAAAACAGCACAAAAAGCTAATTAGCTGTTCTGGTATGGAAATAAAAGTTAGAAAACATCTAATTCTGCCTCACTGAACCAACTGTGTGTGATAAAAGTAGTACCATAATCTTTTTGGATTTATCTCACCTGAAGACAGTAAACTGTTGATCATCTCAAGGAATGTGGAATGAACAAACTGATAGTCTTCAAGCAGCAATACCACCTGCTGTGCTTCAATGCCAGCAAGCTCCATCACCTAGAAACAGGGAAGATATTTTAATCTCAGTATACAGAGTATGTCTATTGTTCATAATCTTCCCATGACTATATATTACATACATATTTTTACAAAATCTAAACTGTGATACATTTACAAAAGATTACTGAAAGATTACTAGGTGGTTCAGTTATATGAGATATCAAATACAAAGAACATTCTAGCTAGATGTACAACTCTGTAGTGAGAAATTCTTTTCTAGACTATATTTATGCTCCAGATGTGACTCAATTCTGGGGTTGCATCACTCTTTGTATGTGCTTATCTGTAAAACTTTCTTTAGCAGTTCTGAAGGGACTAGGAGCTCCTGATTCAAGGTTTGCATTTGTTTTTAAATAACGTGTATTCTTCACTAAAATTTTACTTAATTCAGCTACTATCCTACGAACAAGCAGACCCTAGTAGAGACAGAATATGAAAATACATACATGAAAAAGAACTTCCAATATTCATATAAGCTTAGAATTTATGAAGTCCACAACACTCAGAAAACCAGCTCTGCTATTCAAAAAAAGTAGTTTCAGGCAATTGCTATAAAGAACAGTATGCATATCTAAACACTAGGAACTTCTAAAAATCTGTTTCACGTAGACAGTTGGTGTTATGCTTTTCTTAAAATCTCTCTTACACACAACTCTTCCGTGTCCTTCAAAATTCCTTTTTTTTTTTTTTTTAAATACACACCTACAAAACTTCAAATTGTAAGACATTGAGTGACTTACATATTTAAGATCATTTTTGAACTGCTTCAGCTCATAGCCTCTGGAAATTTTGGGAGTAATTAGAACAGCTCCATGCATATGACTAACTAAAGAGGTAACTGTTCGACGACCTACACCACTCCGTCCTGCCAAAAGAAGTGATCCTCCAGGAAAACTTAGCACTCTGTCCACTCTAGACATATAATGGAGGACTTCTTGGAACAACAAAACCTCTACCTCTTTTTTGTCTCGCCCATAATGAATAACACCCTATTGGAAAAAAAAAAAAAAAGAAATGCATTAATTGATAATAAATACAACCAGTAAGATATGAAAGCATCCAACATTTAAAAGTTTAGAAAAAATGGCCTAGGAGGCTACACTAGTATTCATTACGAATAATTTATTTATATAATAGGATTTAGATACCTTGGTTGCTCTTTTCCAGCAATGAGTAGATCACATTACCTTACCAACGGCAATCATGCAACACCCCCAGCAGTGGGATATCCTAGTATTCTTTCATATATTGGAACAGAAATCTACCAATGAATTAATTAGCATTAAATAATGGGCCAGAACGAAGTCTGATCTGTCTCTCTGACTACAGATTAACTAATATTGCCATAACATGGAACAGTGTTTCAGGCAGGTAATTGCTGTGTAATTGCAGATTATGGAATTTTCTAGTCAAATATACATAATAATGGATCCTAAGATTAAATTCTGGCCTCATTATACTCAGTAAAACCTCATCTTCAAAGTCCAACATAGTTGTGTAGTCAGATTAAAAAAAAACAAAAAACCACTCTGATTACTGTGGGTACTGGACTTCATCATTTCCCATATAGTCTATCGGTCACAAGTTGGCAGTAAAGGAGAGGGAGCAGTTTTCCATCTAGAAGACCAGTCCATCAAACACTACTAATAAGGGGCAGCTGACCTCAAGGCTCTCATCATAAAAATCAGCCAGCATAGCAGAGTTAACATTTTTGCATTTCCTCATCAGTTTCATTTTTTGTACTCTACTGTTTAAAAGCATGCAAAAACTCCAAAGAACATATTTGTACTTCTTCAAATAGAAATTACATTTGTAAATTACACATTCAGAAAGAAAACATTTAATAAAACACTTTGGTACTCAAACAATAAACAAACATAAATGTACATCAGTATTTCTCAAAATGGTGTCCATTAGGCTGTTGTAAATCACCAGCAAATGTGACCAACACCCTTTTCTTAAAACAACCTTGCTACAAGATACTTCCTACTGCCTCCCAGATAGCATCACAGATTTTCCTTCACTTTGCCAAATGCAAGCGGCGATTCCTTAATCAAGCAGCAGACTCCACCCTAAACCTGGTGTTTGTATGTCACTTCCTGCAAAAAAATGTCTTGGAATCACTGCTATGAATCTTTGCTGTTTATATTCTTTAATCTTGTCTCACTTTTTTAATAGTATCTTTCAGGTCCGTTGAGTTTAGTCTGCCAAGTGGCCTCCCATGTGGTGGTAGTGCTTGTCCTGGGGTACTGAATGCCTCTTGACAAGCTCCCCAAGTTACATAGAAGATATCTGTGAAAATAAAACAAAACATTTAAAAGTTTAGGTCCTCAGTTGATGCATCTGACTTAATTAAACTAATTTTATTAGGCAATTTCTAATCAAATATTTCAAGTTTAGTTAATATGCCTCAAATGCTTTACCTGCCATATTGTCCAGAACATCTGAGCCCCAGTCACCTTGAAACACTTTCATCAAAACATTATCAAATACGTGGAGATCTTTCCTGCCAACAATTTTGTCACGGAACAAACGACATGCTTCATAAGCAACAATTTCCAATACAGAGTCTGCAGTTTGTGTCAATGGTCCTACAAAATTTATATAAGGATAGATTTAACTTTACATTTTTAAAATAAATTTTACATTTCTGAAATTTCCTATTTTAAAATGAGATTGAAAATGAATAAGTGAAATTACATACCATCAGGAGAACATCAGTAAGGAAGAAACAAGAGAAAAAGTAAACACGTTATGAAATGTATTTTAATAATATCTTTGTGTGTCATTACAAGATAAAATGAAAAGTATTCTATTAAAGAAAGTTCTCCAGTTTAGTTCCAGCATTCTAATGAAAATGAACAAGGTGTTGCACGCAAAGTAAAAATAAAAAGACAAAATTCCAGGTAATTAAACAAACAAACAAAAAAAAACACACACAAAAAAACAGGAGACTTTTAAAGGGGAAGAGAAAGACTGATAATAGATACTGAATAATAATAAATCCTTAAAATTGTCTGTATTATAAAATGCCACTGGAGAATACAAAGACACAATATTCTTCACAAAAGTAAGAAGAAGGAAGGTGAGATGAGTTTCAAGGGTTACTAAATGGCATGCCATATTGCTCATCAATGAAAAAGCATCAGCATATATCACTTTCAGGTACAACAATGGAGTCCTTAACAGGCTGAGATTACCCAACTCCTTGACTATCGGTGTAGCTTTTCTGACCTCAGTCAAGCTACATTTACACCATCTGATGATCCAAGAAAATAAATAGAACACAAGCATAACATTCTTAGCTCTTTTATACTCTTTAAGCAAGCCCTTTATGTAAACCTTTACTCTAATTAATATAAGAGCTAAAACACAGTAATGAGTAATTGCTCATGACCTAGTAATAATAGTTATTTCAAAGCAAAGACAAAAATGAGACTAGAAAGAAGCCCAGGCTGTCTATTTGGAAAAGCACACGAAATTGAGTACCTTTCCAAATTTCACCCTTTCCAATTTCAAAAAAAGAACTTTGAGACTGGACTGTAATTATTAAGCATTCCCACATCATGAGACTACTTAGGCTCTTATATAGATATTTGCAACCTTTTATATAGATTAGATAGTTTTCCATATGTTTAAGGCTGGTTCTATTCTTTTATTAAGTAGGTCCTAGACTGTGTGTAGCAGTTGTAGTTCCGGTCACCTCACTAGTTCTATACAACCAGGTATAAAAATAAAAGCAGGAGAGGCAAGCCTCTGCGAATTCAGAAGAGGAGACATATTGTATTGTCAAAAAAAAAAAAAAATTATAAAAGGTGGGGAGTAGAAGGGACGCTACAAGATCCTACAGCAGAAAATGCAACCCCAACCCTACTTACTTTCCTTAAGCTACAAATAGATGCCACATGTATTTTAGAACACTGTACAGTTTTTTTTTAAATTTATTTACTAAATGTTATAGAATGAACTGTTAGACAATTTTTTCCCTCTACTGAGTAACAGACAGTTTTCAGTTTAGAAAAAAGTACCACAAGTTTGCAAGTTGCACATGAAGCCAACAGTAAGACTGACATCAGTAATATTTTAGACCATTTTAGAACTGCTTTATCAATGAAAACCAAGTAAGTGACTTACCACCTGATGAATTGTATCTGAATAAACCAAGAACCCACTGCGTAAGAATACACGGTGTAAAAAGGTAATGACTGTGATCATCAACTGTGAATTTTGCTCGTACCTAAAAAAAGGAAGTTAGTCAAAAAACAAAAGTGATAATTTAAAATGTAAAGCACTTGGAAATGTAGCTTTCATTTTTTTCTAAAATATCAGGGAAATTAGTCTATTAAGGCTATATATTTAGATATTTTATTTATGCACTCCATTGTTTTGAGAAGTGCAGAGATTGTCTTGTTTTCTGACCACCAAAGATTTTTTCACAACTAGAACATTTCTTCTGCACGATTTTCGATGCAAACAACAATTGCATGTCACCTAAGACTGTCAGTACACTTCTATTAGACACAGCACAGAATTTTTTTCTTACCACATCAAAAAGGCAAAAGAAATATTCAAGTGTAATGCTAAATTACTTCTTATAGAAATAGTAACTCGGCACCCAAAAAGAATATTTAAGTTTACAACTGTACCTTTAATGCAAAGAATAACTGCCATAATCACTTATTTGGTCCCGGTGTGACAAAATTTAAATTCAGATTTCTTAGAAGACCCTGATAATATTATATGAAGTTCATGCTAACTGGTGCATGCTAGCCAGTGTCTACACCTACATTCCAGTTATAAAGTGAGGTTTTGTTTCATGGTTCTGTCTAGATGGGGGCATGCATACATTCTTGAAACATACAGTAAGTACTTACCACTTTATCTTCCCCAGTAAGGCTGTGTACTTGATTAAGAAAAGGAAGTACTTAAGTGCTTTGCTAGGCAGAGGTTCCCAAAATTTTTAAGTGGGAGGATAAAACAAGCTTGTGTGCCTAAACATCTATTTTTAACTGTGTCAAATTTCAACAGATACACACGATGTGTGTAAGGGACTCCACCCTCATCTCTCTCTTCTTTATAGCATCCATAAAGATTGTTATGTGCTCAGATGTTAAAGTACGCTATCTTTTGATCCAGTAAGTAGGAAAATGCTACTATCCACTTTTTATAAATCAGGAACTGAAAGTATAGATAGGTTAAGATGCTTACCAAAATCATATAGTAAATCTGTAGCAAAGCAAGAGCTCTTACTGCCTATTGTTTGCCTCTAATACCTAGAAATCTCTTCAAATAAGTAACTCTAAAATTAATATCAACATTATGAAAAAGATACCGATTTAGATTTTAATATTGATAAACCTTTTTATTCTCTCTTTATATATATATTTCTGAATTCTCCCTCTCTCTGAAAAAAAAGAAATTAAATTTCCATACTTGTTCATATACTTGAACCATAGATCCTGCTAGCTGATGTATTTTTGGTAAAGAACCCCAAACAGGGTGATTCTTTAGGTTTTTCTGTAGTACAGGTTCCAAGTAGGCACTATAGATAGTTTGCAGCTGGTCTCTCTCTGGATAGCTACGCAGGAAAAAAAAAAAA
>VXAL01018072.1:9547-37095 GCA_013399475.1 Chauna torquata | reverse complement strand
GGATGAGGGGGGAAACACAGTGACGAGAGATGACGATAGGGCAGAGGTACTTAATGCCTTCTTTTCCTCAGTCTTTAGCAGCAAGACCAGTTGTTCTCCAGGTATCCAGCGCCCCGAGCTGGTGGAAAGCGACAGGGAGCAGAGTGAAACCCTCATAATCCACGAGGAAATGGTCAGTGACCTGCTACGTCTCTTAGATGTACACAAGTCTATGGGGCCAGTTGGGATCCACCTGAGGGTACTGAGGGAGTTGGTGGAAGTGCTCTCCAAGCCTCTTTCCATCAATTTTTCAGCAGTCCTGGCTATCAGGAGAGGTCCCACTTGACTGGCAGCTAGCAAATGTGACACCCATCTACAAGAAGGGCTGGAACAGGATCGAGGGAACTACAGGTCTGTCAGCCTGACTTTGGTGCTGGGGAAGCTCATGGGGCAGATCATTTTGAGTGCCATTGCGCAGCACATACAGGAGAACCAGGTGATCAAGCCCAGTCAGCATGGGTTTATAAAAGGTAGGTCCTGCTTGACTAACCTGATCTCCTTGCATGACAACGTGACGTGCTCAGTGGATGAGGGAAAGGCTGTGGATGTGGTCTACCTAGACTTTAGTAAGGCTTTTGACACCCTTTCCCACAGCATTCTCCTGGAGAAGCTAGCTGCTCACGGCTTGGATGAGCATACACTTTGTTGGATTAAAAACTAGCTAGGTGGCTGGGCCCAAAGAGTCGTGGTGAATGGAGTTAAATCCAGTTGGAGGCCAGTCACTAATGGTGTCCCCCAGGGCTCAGTACTGGGGCTAGTTCTCTTTAACATCTTTGTCAATGATTTGACAAAGAATGTCAAATGTCAACTTTTGGATTCAGAGCTTAGTGACATGGTTTAATGGTGGACTTGGCAGCGCTAGGTTAAAGGTTGGACTAGATGATCCTGGAGGTCTTTTCCACTCTAAACGATTCCATGATTCTATGATTCTATGATTTTCTGTTATTACCTTTCCAGAAGGTCAGTAGTTTCTTTCATACATACTCATAGTGTTTTCTTGCCTATGTATATCCTTTTCTGTAAAGAATACATCTAATTTATATTCAGGGTTTTTCTTACAAAAAAATACATTTTCCTGAGAGCAAGTGTCTTAATGGTCCTGAAAACAATATATGTTTTTGCAACCACTACAGTTAGTTGTTGATATTAATTTTTCTTCTGTTTTGTCAATTTAAAATATTTTCTACACCTAAATGGGTTATGAAGAGACTGTGGTATATAGTAATTCATTATTTCCAAATACATAAAGGAAAAACCACTCTACAAAATTATTAATTTCATCCAATATATCAGTAAGAACTGGTAAATTATTCACTTATTCTTTTGCTGTCCAACTAGTTGCTATTTGGAATCTATTAATAACTTATTGGATTTGTCATTTTAATCACATACTATTATTTCTATATTTTGAGAGGATGACCTAACTTCATACAAGAAGCTTAGGCAATTGTTTTAATGCAAACTGCCCTGTGACAAGGGAAAAATCAGAACACCTCAGTGTCTCTAACTCTGTATGTGCCCAACAGGGATGGAAGTCATTTCTTCTCATCCGTGCAAAGACCTCCCTCCCTCCTTTCACATTTTAGAAATGATATCCCCAGCAAAATATTATCCTCATTAAAATTAGTAAAAAGCGAAAGGACATAATGCATGGACATGAAATAAAGTATTTGGAAGCTATTCAAACATCCAAAAAACATTTATCTTTTCTCCTTTGCCATTTCTCACATTCCAGCTAAAATTCAGTGCTGTGCTGCTCTTCAGCTGAAGATCCTAATTTTTAAACAGCCACTGAGACTATTTCACCTCTACTGGAGTTTGCATTGGTCACTAGTGTTAAAGATGCTGAATAAAGACTACTGTTGTGCAAACACGTTTAGATTCAGACAGGTGGAAGCCGTAAATCAGACGCAGTATTTTTTTAGGTTGGAAAGGAGTTTATGGTTGGTGTAGAACATCAAGGAACAGAAGACAGTTTGAGTTTTCAAAATGAAACTGGATGCCTTTCTGGAAATTATGTATGATTCAAATAAAAATAAATAGAGTGTTACACAATTGTAACAGGCCAAAATGAAGAAGCAGCTTGTAATACAGGAGCTAAATCTTAATTGTAACTTGTGACTCTACATGCATCACATTGCTATTCTGTTGGCAGTGTCTTCAGGTACAGAGTTTTTCCCTGCCTGCTCAGACTTCCAGTCATTCATTCAACCTGTCTCCTCTGAGCACTGCCTCCTCCTCTGTGCTGGTTTAGGAGTTTGCACAGCTCAAGTCTGAGAAGCAGTCCTGTCTTGAAGTGGGCTGCTGCTCCTCAAACAAGGAAACCTCAGAAGTCCCATTGGCATAAAAATGATCTTCAGGAAATCATGTAATAGGAGAAATAAGGAAGGACTGGCAAAAGGAAGATGTACTAATAGGAGATAGAAATGTAGAAACAGAACACAGAGTTCTATGTTTTAGCAAGAACAATCAGGCATATAGTACGGAAGACAGTATGTGAACATGTGGGTGTAAGTGTGCAAAAAACAATAAACAGTGTGGGTTTATTGAAAATCTCTAATAAGTCATGCCAAAAGAATCTAATAGCTGGCTTGTGTGTATGTTTGTTTCTGATTTTATTGAAAAAGAAAAGTGGTAGATACTGAAACTGAATTGGGTTTGACTTGGAACATGAGAGCATTGCAGAGTAACAATATAGTGCCCTGCAGTAGTGACGTTAGCTTTGGGTATGTGCAAGGATTCAAATGAAATGCAATGTAATGTGCTCTAGACATTGCATAGCACGCATAGCATGCATTTCCGTTAGCAATACACCATTAATAGGAGACAGCAAAGCAACAAGTAATTGTTATCTTGGCAGATGCAAAGATGAAAAAATGCCCTAATGAAATCTACATTTACTGCATCTACTACCTTCTCTAAGGCACAATCAACTAATTACCACATGTAAAAACAGAAGATTGTTTGGCATGGCTCAGTAGAAATGTCATAAACTTGTATTGTTTATCATTTAGACAAGTTTTCATTCCAAACTTTTACATACTGCCATATACAGAAATTGTTTTTTAGTTACCAGGGAAGTGTAATTGCTTGCCCAGCACAGAGCTCATGTATGTTGTGACAGAGTGATAAAGAATAGCATATCCAACGGAAACTGCAGAAGAAGTTTTAAGCTGTAAGAATCTAAAGAAGGTATCCAAAATCTCCCACAACTACAGTGTTTTGATGGCAAATTCTTGATTCCTTTAATTTTTAGAAGTGAATACTTCAAGATTATCTCTCAGTAGAATGTCAGTATCACAAAGCTGCATGTTATTTGGGCAATTTTATCCCATAGCACATACTCATTAAAAGAAACCTTTAGCAGCAGACTTCTGTTTTAGTCATTTTCTATACAAGCATTAAACTGAGTTACTCTGCTTTGCTTGGTTTTGTCAAAGAAGGTACAGGAACTTAGATTTGCACAGGAGAGTACACACTATATTGCCTACTAAAAATACTAACATGATTCACAGAGCTACACTCAAATAGACTGAGACAAATAAAAAGACTTAATAAAGTAAATATAACTGGAATGTTACTGTAGTGAAGTGTTAGAGTAGTGTTACAGCAACAAAAATATCTATTTTTAGAATTAAAATGCAATTCAGTACTTACAAAGAAACTATCTATTGGAGCTCTTGGTTGAAGAATTTATTGCTTATATTGCGTCGTCTCTTACACCACTTGGTATTGTTTCTGCTTTCTGGAGAAGGATGAAAAGCATACAAAAGAGTTTTTTCAAGTTTGCCACCAAGTACAATATAGCATAAATGAATTTATATCTTCCTCCTATAGAAGAAAATGCAAATTTTAAAACAAAAACATAGATCCAAGGATAATCTAGCACTCTCAATAATATGCATCTCTAAAATTTAATCGAACTTCAAGAGAGAAAAAAAAGAAAGCACATGAGGAAAATCTAAGAGAATACCACTGATGCATATTAGAGATTTTTTCCCCCATATTCAAAGGAATGCATTTTTTACTGTCTTTAACAGCAGTAGCCAGATTGGGCTCCAGCTGGGCTTTGGCTCTTCTAATTTTCTCCCTGCACAGCTTCACAACATCTTTGTAGTCCTCCTGAGTGGCCTGCCACTTCTTCAAAAGGTAATAGACTCTCTTTTTCTTCCTGGGCTCTAGCCACAGCTCTCTGTTCCGCCAAGCTGGTCTTCTTCCACGCTGGCTTGCCTTTTGGCACATGGAGATGAACTGCTCCTTTAAGGTGCACCTTTAAGATTTCCTTCTTGAAGAGTGTCCAGCCTTCCTGGACTCCTTTCCCCTTCAGGACTGCCTCTCAGGGGACTCTGTCAGCCAGTCTCCTAAACAAGCCAAAGTCTGCCCTCTGGAAGTCCACAGTGGAAGTTCTGGTAACACCCCTCCTTACTTTTCCAAGAATCAAAAACTCTATTATTTTGTGATCACTATGCCCAAGACAGCTTCCAACCTTCACATCACCCACAAGTCCTTCTCTGGTCACCGGCAGAAGATCCAGTGGGGCGCCGTCCCAAGTTGGCTCACTCACCAGCTGTGTCAGGAAGTTATCTTCCACACACTCCAGGAACCTCCTAGACTGTTTCCCCTCTGCTCCCTCCCCAGCAGACATCTGGTAAGATGAAGTCCCCCACAAGAACAAGGACTATNTGGGGCTAGTTCTCTTCAACATCTTTGTCAATGATCCGGACAAAGGGATCAAGTGCACCCTCAGTAAGTTTGCAGATGACACCAACTTGGGTGGAAGTGTTGACCTGCTTGAGGGTAGGAAGGCTCTACAGAGGGATCTGGGTAGGCCGGATTGGTGGACTGAGGCAAATGGTATGAAGTTCAACAAGGCTGAGTGCAGGGTGCTGCACTTGGGGCACAATAACCCCATGCAACACCAGAGGCTGGGGGAAGAGTGGCTGGAAAGCTGCCTGGCAGAAAGGGACCTGGGGGTATTGGTCGATAGCTTGGCTGAACATGAGCCAGCAGTTTGCTCAGGTGGCCAAGAAGGCCAACAGCATCCTGGCTTGTATCAGAAACAGTGTGGCCAGCAGGACTAGGGAAGTGATTGTCCCCCTGTGCTCGGCTCTGGTGAGGCCTCACCTTGAATACCGTGTTCAGTTTTGGGCCCCTCACTACAAGAAGGACATCAAGGTGCTGGAGTGTGTCCAGAGAAGGGCAACAAAGCTGGTGAGGGGTCTGGAGAAGAAGTCTTACGAGGACCAGCTGAGGGAGCTGGGGTTGTTTAGCCTAGAGAAAAGGAGGCTCAGGGGAGATCTTATAGCTCTCTACAACTACCTCAAAGGTCTCTTCTCCCAGGCAACAAGCAATAGGACAAGAGGAAATGGCCTCTAGTTGCACCAGGAGAGGTTTAGGTCCGATATTAGAAAAAATTTCTTCACTGAAAGGGTTGTAAAGCATTGGAACAGGCTACCCAGGGAAGTGGTTGAGTCACCATCCCTGGAGGTCTTCAAAAAACATTTAGATGAGGTGCTTAGGGAAATGGCTCGGTGGTAGACTTGGCTGTGATAGGTTAAAGGTTGGGCTGGATGATCTTGGAGGTCTTTTTCAACTTAATGGATTCCATGATTCTATGGTATATTTATGAGCAGATAGATACCCCTTTCTTGTCTCAACTGCTTCAACAGGAGCACTCTGAGTAGTATTGAAAAGAGGAACCCAAATGAGATTTATTAATCCCATTTCAAATGTATGGTGAAGGTCCTATTAACTGAAAAGTACTTTAATCTTCAAGCATAGACCCCAACACTGCAGTGAATTTCATAGGTACTGCAGAGTTCTCCTGCACACAATTTTCTTCAGAAGTGAGGTGTTTGATTATGTCAGAGAAAGCATATACTGTAATAAAATACATACTGTGATTCAGCTGGAGCATTCCTTCCTGCTATGACATCCATCAGTTCCTGGTTTAACACTGGTTTGTAGTTGCATCAAACTTAACGAGTAGCAGCAATTTGTTCTGTTCCAGAAAGTGAATTTGACAAAGATTAGATGTCAAAGCTGATGGACCAAACTGAAGTCCTAGGAACAAATATGGGACACAACTGTGGAAAACCCAATCATCTTTATAAAAATATTTCAAGTTAACTGCCTACTTTAAAAAAAAAAAAAAAAAGCAGAAACTGCTAAAAATATTTCTGGTGACAATGTTATACAAATGAGTAAACACGTCGCTTATTTAATGTTAACAGAACACATGAGAAAGTGTGGTGCTGAGCTTTCAGTGCTTTTGCTTTCTGTATAATACAATAAAACTAGTGCAGAATAAAACGCAATCAGACACTCCCTGCCTAAAATGTGACCAGTAAACAAGAAAACACAAAATTTAGTCACTTATATGAGACAAAAGTTTCAGTCCATGGAATGACATTTTCAATTTATCCTTCCTGAAGCCAGAGAAAAGAGTTTTTTTCATATGCCTTATAGATTAATTGAAAGTAGTGAGGAGGGAACTGTGATGACCATCTTCACAAGAGAGCAAGTGGCCTTCAAATGAAGGGGACACTAGTCTCAGTCCTTTACTAACTACTGTTGACAAAATGGCTTTGCAAGGAAAATAGCCTCCTGAAGAGGGAATATCAATACCACTTAAGGCTCTGTAAATTCCTAGGTATTCTGCTTGTAGTTCAGTGCCTATTCAGTGCTGGTTTGGGATTACCAGTGTTGTTTACACATGGTCTGAAACCTCACTTTCCAGATGAAAGTTGGATGGAATTTAGAAAATAAAAAAATGTTAAATGGAAAAAAAGAAACCAACCCCCCCCCCCCAAACACACACACACAAACACCACACCTCAACCCCCCCTCTTTATGTGAATAGGAATAGCTGCAGATACAAAAGTACCAACTTCAACAGAAGACACTCCTAAATGTTAACAATAATTGAAGTAATAATTAGGCTTATGGCTATCCTAGTGTGACCTATAATTCCTCGTTAACCCTTCCAGTCATTCTACAGACACTGAAGAAGACTTGGTGATAGAGAAGAATCCTGGCCAAAAAAATACAAGAAATTTCTTATAAAAGAAAACAATTTTTTTCCCAGTTTTTTCCCCATTTCCTGGATTCTGAGACAGAAACTTCTTTGACAGACAGTATTAGCTCCTCCTTCTTTCTTTCACTGGTAAGTTAACTCTCTTTGTGATCGGCGTATATAAGAGAGTATCTCATGTACACATTGGCACAAACATCTATTCCCTTTTAATTGCAACTAGAATATCACCACCTAACAGTTTCTGAAACACAGTTGTCTTAAAACTGAGTATTAAATTTGAAGCAGGACTGCTCTGAATACACCTAATTGCACCTTTCCCTATAATGTAAAATGGAAAAAAAAGGGATGTAAGACAAATAATTAGTTAGAGGTAATGAGTGGCATTTTGTTTGTTTGTTTGATTTGGGGAGGAGGGGACTAGAGAGGTGCACAGGAAAGCTCTTTGACAACCTGACCTTCCTAAAACATTCACTGACATACTCTACAAATAATGCAGACACATAACTTTTCTGAAAAGAGGAGAAAAAGGTTGAGGCATTTAATAAAAACATATTATCGTTTGCAAATATGCAACACATAATACGGCTTTCAATCTGTCAAGACTCAGATGCATCACACATAAAATTCAAGGGCAGATGCACCAAAGACCAAGACAGCTCTTAAAATCTTGCTTCTGTCTTTGTCCCCTTATAACTCTACCTGAGAGTATTTACTTTATGAAACCTGAAAGCTAGTACTACTGCCTTATGATCTTCACGCAAAAATATTCACCTATTAAGTGGATAGGTGTTTTGAAGGACAAATTATGTTAGAGACATCTAGCTTCATCAAATCTGGCTTCTGCAACTGTTACTAAAAACACAGCTCCTCTACCTCTGAGTTTTCACCTGAGCTTTCATAAACTTTCGTAAGTCAAGCAATTGGGGGGCAAATTACCACACAGTATGTCTTATTTAATCTGACCTTTTAAATGATTGAGCTTTTTTTAGTTGCATTTGGTCTTTTCCTAAAATCTTTATTTGAGTGACCTTTATTTTTTCTGAACTAGATTTTCTTTTCTGGCACCTGTTAAACATTTTATGAAACTACATGAAATAGTGTAGTGACAAGTGCAGGAAGGTAGGTGATGGAAATTCAAATTAACAGCATGAATTTAACCCTTGACATTTGACTAAATATTCAGCTACCTTGTTGAACTTATTAAAGAACCATATCTAGACATGTTTTGTAAACCCAAAGAAAAACTTAACAGATAATCATTGATTAGTATAATTGTGGATATAGGGTATGCTGGAAAAAGAGGGGAACAAAAGGCAGGGTATGATACATAGTATCAAAAAGTATTCCTTTGAATAGAGAAGTTAGAAACAGGCCTAATGGAATGTCAAAATTGAGTACAGTTTGTTTTAATTCAGAATTTTTCTTATATTAGAAATTTGGAGAGATTAATTTTTGTCTTTTTACTTGTTATGGTCAGGACATGAATATTATATCTACATGTGTGTGAACTTGGTTTTATTAAATAGGATGTAAGCTTAAGAGACTATATTTACTATACCAGCAACACCTTCTTACTCCAAGGCATTTTTACCTAGTCAACAAAAAGTGAAGATCACATAGAAGTAGGAAAATCTGGAAGTGAACAGCGAGGAGGTCCTTCTGACCATTTTACTGCCCTGTAATCCTTCAAGTTTCTCTCAGCCTCACAGATTAAGTACGTGCCCACACTACACAGGAGAATGGTAGCAGGCTTCCCCCTGGTAAATGCTACCACAACGGGGAACAGTTTGTTTTGACCACTATTCTAGGGCAAAAGAAGTGAGTTTTTCTTTAATTATATTTTGCAAAAAAGACCAATTTGTCTGTATATTCCTCAAAGACAGAATAAGCAAATAAATCTGTTACCTAGCATTTATAGATAAGACAGAGCATTTCATTCAGTGGGAAACCACATATCTGATTCAATATAGACAAAGGTTGTATTTAGCTCTTGGAAATCATATAAATCAGACTTCATCACAGTCCTCACAAACAAATTTAAAAGTTTGCATTATGGATCTCTAGAAGATGCTGCTTCTCTCCAGTATCCCTAAAGCCTGTCCTGATGGTAGCATCCTCAAAAACTTTGATTTGCAAGTTAGACACAGCACAGATATCAGGCCTGTACCATTAAAATGCCTATTAAAATTAGGATGGAGTACAGTAGGCCAGGTGAAGTGTTTTAAGGAAACTTTCTCCAAACTGTAAATGGAAATGCTGTAAGAGAGATTCCTGCCACCATTTAAGAAACTAAAGATTTGTCCCTCCACCAGTTTCCTGAACTTGTTGTATTTTCTGGTAATGTCTCAAAGTACATGGAAACCAAGGAGAGACAAATTAAGAAGGAGGGTGAAGGTCATCTCTCCTGCTTCACTGGTAAGACTCTTATCTCCAAATGAATGGTTCCAATACAAGTGTCAGTATCACTGGGAATGCACATGTACCTTCTGACCCTTTATACTGTAGATAAGAAATGCAGGATTAGACTCTCCAGCTATTTATCTCTATGCATATATCTGTGGGGTGCAAATTTCTATCTACAGTATTCATCCTACACCCCAAAACAGTTAAATATGTAAATAGCTTGCTAAAGGGTATCTGGGAAGCACAGAATAGCATATCTGAAAGGAATGTAGTTACAAGGACAGACAAAAGTATCAAGTTATACCTGGACATAATACTTAATGCTTAGGTATAAAATATTTATATACCACTTGCTTTCATCCTCCCTGCCTTTTTTTTTTTTTTTAATAAGCTCTTCTGCATAGAAATTCTGTTCAATGAAAAGCCTCCAGAAAACTAATGCTTATTCTACAGGTACATTTATGCCAAGGTGGAAAACTCCATTTAAACTTTCTCAGAAAACACATAAGAACCCAAGACGAATAAGAAACGCCTATTAAAAAATCATTAAATGTGAGGAAGCAGAAGCAAATCTATTTGTTTCATTGGCTGGATGGATACCAACAGTATCTAAGGAAATTAAGAATCCCATAAAAAAAGAGTTAAAACCTCAAGGAAAACAATCACCTGCATTATAGTAATGGGCAATTTTGTCAGTTAGCGGCTTGCATTTGGTGGATAAAACAAGTGGCAATTTTGGTAACCTGCAATTCATTACCATAAACACACAAGAGAAAAACTCAATTCCCAGCCTGGTATAATAGAAATTACAGCACAGATTTATAACAATCCCAGATTTATAGCAGTCCCAGGTGGTTAGAGAAGGTCTGAGAGAGAGAATAAACTAAGCATTGCATAATCTGCCTTTGTAGAGATGGATGTGGACCCACTCTAGTATAATGAATGCAGACATAGAGTAGTTGACATAATGCATGAGCACTTTACAAGCAGATGGGTGTTAGTAAGCAGTGCTGACTAGTTCACCCTCTAGATGATTTTAGTTATGCCCATGCCTAGCCCATTGGATCAAGCTGTTGTAAATGTATTTTGAGTTATTATATGCTTGAAGAGCACAACTTCATAAATATAGTATTTCTCCTCTTTCTCCTCACCTGCAAGATGGGGAATGTCTTTTGTTCTGTTGAAGACTTCTGAAAGGGTTTCTGAAGTCCCCTCTCTTCCCATAGAGTTTTCTCATAAAGGAAAGAGAAGAAATAATCTTTGTGGAGCAGTCTTTTCTGGCACATACCCTTTCCTTCTTCCCCATATGCCATTTCATGATAAAGAGCTTTTCCTGTTGGTCCCAGTGTTTCTTACTGACTGCATCCCAGTGTCAAACCCTCCATTTAACCAAAATAGCTCTCTGCTGCCTCAGACCTCTACTCTGCACCAAGTAGCAAGCAACCCTACTTTAAGTACCGTGTCTGAAACAGGGAAGTGGACAGGACAGAAATCATCTGCTGCATCCAATGATCCCAATATACAACAAGAGGGGAGACATAAGCACTGTCATGGTTTCCAGCTTGGCCACTCTGTCTTCTCTGCAGCTCCTCTGCTCCCTGGGCTTCATCTTATAAGAGGTTATTGAGAACAGAATACCTCAAATGTCTTTCTGCAAAGAGGAGTTGTGACAGTTACAGAAAGCTATAGATGTCTAGGAAGAAACTAATGCAGGGAAAGGCTGGGATCTCTAGCAGTAACAGCAGGAGTTTAAGAGACCAGAAGCGCACTGTGCAAGTCAAGCTGCTAACTCTGCATTAGGTATACAAGGGAAACATCTGCCTGGGCAGGAAGCTGAGCCAATAGTACAAGGGATCAGGTAGAAATGTATAACTCCACTTTGAATTGCTAATTTAAGGGAGATGATTCTAGTCCTTCGGTCCACATTTCACATCCCTTCGTCCTTCTAAGTAGTACATTGCTTAATCCAAAATTACTATTTGCAGAGTACAGATCTTTGCAAAATGAGCAATGGTATTACAAGCTGACATAAACTATATAACTCTGGAGCTGGGGGCTAGCCTTTATTGTATGCACAACAAGCTTTGATTGTGCTGTTAGGCACTACTGAAAATACAACTATTAACTAGGTAGTAAATAATCAGTCTAAGCAAGTGAAGAATCCTTGATATCTGTTGCCAAGTTCTCATATTGGCAAAAGAACAAGAAAGGAAAGATGGATTTTATTTTTTCGATTTTTTATTTGTTTGTTTTGGTGTTTTTTTTTTTTTCTTACTTCTAGTAAACTTTCAAACTTTAAAAAGGGGGCTATATTCTTATACATACAAAAGGACACAGTACAAATAAAAACAAGGTCTTTGTTATCATGACTACAGTCTTAATGATAGTCAGACAGTTTACAGGAGTCTGGCAGTGTGAAGGCTGTAGAATCACACTGGGCTGATTACAATGCTCTGTACATTATGGTCAGGGTTAGAGCACTGAATTTAGTACTGTACAGAACATTGGATTTAATGCTGAATAATGGCATTGCACATAAAATTTATAGTGCAATTTACAGGTGAACTTTTATGATATCTTCATTTTGGTCTTTAAAGAAAAAAAGATATTTTATTACCTTTCATTACTTAAGAAATTGACCTGTAATAGCATTCAGACAAGCAAGGTGCAAACTACTAAACAGGTATAATCACCATTTCATCTTCTAGTTGCTGGATATGAATTAATGTACTCATAGACTTTCAGACATCATCACATCATCTAATCTGATTTCCCATATTTCACCAACTAATATTTTGCCCATTTTCCTTGTAGCATGCCAATGACCAAGATTTGATTGTAATCGATAGAACAAGAAAAAATATGATCTATGCTTATTTCAGCCCTCCCACATCCAAACTCTGAACCAGTGCCACTTCTTCCTATGACCCACTCATTATAAATTCTGCTTGGCTCTGGTCTCTGAAATAAACCAGGGGCTGACACAAACTAGAATTGGAAAGGAAGGTCAGTAAGCGATAGCATTGTGGTTGCAACAAGGTGAGTGGAAGAAGCCAACATTGACCAGGATAGTTGTTAATAATGAAAATAAAACAAAAACAATCAAACAATAAATAATAATTTTGATTATTATCATTACATCAATTTAATTTGTAATAAAGGTTAGAATATTTTTGGATTGTTACCAAGCCTAACTGGATCCTAAACTGGCAGAATAGTTGATATTAGTTTGAAGTCTTCAGGAAATACACAATTCACAATTCTCCTTGGCAGTTTGTTTCAAAGGTTAGTCACTCTCACCATAAAAATTTGTGTCTTATTTCTAATTTAAGTTTATGCATCTTCTGCTTCCAGCCATTAGTTCTTGTTATGGTTCTTCTATTAGATTAAAATAGCCCATTAGTACATTTTCTCAAGACTGTCAATCATTTTTACGGCTCTTTTCCACATTATCTTCAGGTTGTTGTTCCATTAAATACCAACATCAGATTGTGCGGTACAGCAGTATCCATCTCAACATTATTTTTATTACAGACATAGAGGTGAAAATCACTTCCTTCCTGCAGATCTGCTATCCTACTTGTAAAATTAACAGAAAACATCTGCAAGAGACCATCTCCTGGTGCTGAGACAGTACTGACTAATGCTACATCATTTCTGCAACCTTTTCCTAAAACCTCTAATGTTTTAGTTTCCTCAAAGACTTTCTCCCATCTGCTTCAAAGCTTCCCCTAATATATGACAAAAAAGCATCTTTACTTCACTTTCAGGCCTTTATATCATGCTTGATACTTAGACCACAGAAAACAATAAATTCATACTCTCACTGCAGCTAACTTGCAAGTTATCACCTTGCCGCCTTTCTGTCTTCTTTGTATTCCAGAACCCATTGCCTTCAAGACTTTCCACACCTTACAGTTTCCTAAATTAACTACCATTTTGTCAGTTAAATTTTCTAGACATTGTTCCCTTAGTCACAACTTCCATGAAGTGTGGTGAAAAAAAAAAGTTAGAAACAAAAAGGTTTTACACCTACTGATAAGGGAGTAGGTCAGTCTTATTTCCTTACTTAGCTGAAGATCAGCATCAGTATAGTCCACTGCCTACCTTAAAGCACAAGTACCAATAATACTATGATATTTCTCAGAGGGCTATGTATATAACATTAAAGATAGGTCCAAACATGGTGCTTAAATTTATAAATAAGGTTTATATAAATATTAGAGAGCATTCAGCAATACCCACAACAATTATCAAAATTCTGTTCAGATACAATTCTATAGATTGGTGAAAAGGTATTTTTACTTTCATTAAAGAAGTGGTAGTGAATTTGGAAGGATGAATGGATAATAGACCCTATACCTGTTACTGGAACATCTCATGTGCCATGAAAGATTTAAATGAGCCAAACAAGGGAATGGTTAAGTCTAATATGAACTTAATCTTCTCTGCAAATCTGTTTGTTGTTCCCTTTTGTGTGATATACTGCCTATGCTTTATTTGATGAAGATTGTAACTTTATCTAGTTTTAGGTCCCTATCCATGGCTAGGCCATCTTTACATTACTGCCAGTATGATCAAAAGTGACATACATATGAAAACATATGACCTACTTCATCAGAAGCACATCTAAATGAAATGAAACATTATCTAAATTCCACTTCATTTGCTAAAGACACAAAATTACAATTTCTTAGGATAAAACTAAAGATTTTCTACAGCATGATTATAGATTTGTTATTTGCAACACATACAACAGAAGTTTTGTGTGGATAATGAATTCCATGATTTAAACATATGCTGTGCCATTCATTGCAAAAAGCTGTAATTTTACCCTTTCCCCCGGTTTTAAAAGTAATTGAGGAAGAGTTTTTCCATGATATATTTCCTTCATCATCTTCTGTCTTTACTATCATGTTAAGCACAAGGTCTTGTCTTTTAATAATCTTATGTCATTGTTATGAATACTAACAGTAGAAAGATGATTACTACTTTTCTTATAAAATTCTGTCGTTATAATGAACCCTCAACTGAAATGTGACACATTTTGTACGTTCAGATTTTCAGTGAGTACCTGTACTTTAACTACACACGTTTTTTTCTTCATAGACATAACTTCATGTATGTAAAACACAGAAAGCACTTTTAGTTCAGGAACTTTGCAAGTTGTAATTGGTTTGAGGCTGGGAAAATAATGAAATATAATTATGCACTTGCGTCAGTAATACTTTCTCAAGCATTTACTTGCCTCGTCCACCCTAGCCACTATCAGAGACAGGATAATGGGCTGGATAAATGTTCAGCTTGACCCAGTACAACCTTCCCATTTTATTATCTTCCTTTGTCCTTAGCTAAAATATTGACTTCCAATGTTTTAACCTGAATTTTGCTCATGAATCTACATGCAACTCCATTTGACCACTTCGAATGAAACCCCCACAAAATCTTGTCTTGATTTTGATCTGCAAGAGAAATATACTTTATGAAATCAGCTTTTACAAATCATTACTATATTTTATTCATATTTCTGAAGTTTCTTGAGGAAGACTTATCTGCAAATATGAGGGCCTGACAGGTTTTCACAGTATGCTACCTGAAGATTGCATCTACCAGACTCCCACAGTTGTCAAGAAATCCTTCTCTGGCATAGTTCACTCTTGCTCTCACTGGAATTTGTGTCAATCAATAACAGGAGCTGGATCAAGCCCACAGAGTGAAACACTACGTTAATGACAGAAAAGTCAAGTTACAGCTGCTGTTCTGCCAAGGAGGAAAAGGTCACTAGCCACACAAAAGCTGAACTGAGTGTCTCCAGAGTACTATTGCACACCACCAGAATGGACAGTTTTGCTTTAACTACCTTCAGTGTTTCTTCATCCTGTCTGTTGGGTCTTTTCGTTTACTTCTGTTGATGAGAATCTAATGATGATATCGACTTCAGGCTTTTCCCCCCCAGCAGCTCCACACTACTTTGTACACCTTCTTCTGCATGTAAAAAAAAAAGTTCCTATGGAAGACTTGTATTCAGAAAACCTCTCCTTTTGAATCTCTCTTCAAACCCTAAATTTATTTCCATAATGCCTGGAAATTATTCCTGGCTAACACTAGTTAAATAAAGACCTTGATTATTTAAATAGATCCAAGATTCCATTTTTTTTCATTAAGCTCTGGATTTTGTTATTCCATCCTCTCTCCATGCCCTGTTTGTGTGATTTGTCCATGCTGTCCTTCTGTCTGACGTGTCCTTTCATCTCCTCAGGAGAGCAACTACGTTAGCATTTTCAGTAGAATACCTAGTACAATGGTGTCCCAGTTCTTGCTGTAGTTCATGGTTGCTACACTTAACATACACTTCAAGCGTAAATAGAATCTTAAAAGTCTTGCTGGAATGGATACAAAAATCAGATACTTAACACTATTTGAATAAGTTTACTAATAGTTCGATCTATCTCAACTTTGGGACCTCTTTCCAACCTCAACTTCAGCTCACCATTTCAGCTTCAGGACTTCAGTCTTGTTTTTAAGACACACACAGTATTTAAATGGCGCTTAGTGATGTTTGAAGAAGCAAAACACAACTCAGACGGTTTGATACACACATGAAGTTTTATCTTCTAGCAATATCTAGCTATACTAATCAGGCTCTTAATTACTGGTCTTGTCTGAATCTATTAGTCTTGCCTTTATATAGTTAAAATATAGGGTGAAAGTGTATGAACAGTTACTAAGACAACATTCAAGTTGAAACCTAAGCTGGTTTCAGGATCTATCACTCCATTAAAGTCAATTGACACATCAAGCAGCAAAAACAGATTTTAATTAGTTTACTTTAAAGTGTCACATTCTATACCTTATTCCCATTTTATGATTTGCTTTTGACTTTTAATTCTGCCTGAGTTCTGTCTTTGTTCCTACCTGGCTAATGAAGGAAAAAAAAAAAAAGGTGGAGTGGGGGGAGAATCAGAAAAAAGAAAAAGGCAGAGAGTCTCATGATTTTGGCTAGGATAGAGTTAATTTTCTTCACAGAGACTCACACAATGCTGTGTTTTGGATTTTTGATAAAATAGTGGTGATAACATACCAATGTTCTAGTTGTGGCAGAGCAGTGTTTACATAGAGCCTAGGACTTCTCAGCTTCTCATGCTGCCCTGCCAGTGAGGAGGCTGGGGGTGCACAAGGAGCTGGGAGGGGACACAGCCAGGACAGCTGACCCAGACTGACCAAAGGGATTTTCTGCACCATATGGCGCCATGCTCAGCCATAAAAGCTGGGGTAAAGAAGGAGGAAAGGGGGGACATTTGGAGTGATGGCGTTTGTCTTCCCAGGAAACTGTTACACGTGATTAGCGCTGCTTACCTTGAAGTGGCTGAACACCTGTCTGCTGATGGGAAGTAGCGAATGAATTCCTTGTTTTGCTTTGCTTGTGTGCGGAGCTTTTGCTTTACCTAGTAAACTTTACTATTTGGTGTTTATCTCAACTATGAGTTCTCACTCTTATACCTTTCTGATTATCTCCCCCAACCCACATGGGTAGAGTGAGCGAGAGGCTAGCTGCCTGCCGAGACTAAACCACAAGGGGGAAGAAAGCAAAAGGGAAAAAAACAGAGCCACACACTAATAGTTTCAAAGTCCAATCAAGACTTAGTTTCTGTTTGAATCCACTCTTAAATAAAACTACAGAAAACTTTTTTACATGCAGATCCATGTCTTTAAATATCTTGGAAGGAAGGTTACATTAAAACATCCTCTATAAAATTACAGTGAATAAAACAAAAGCTAACTTTCTTTATTTTGCACTATAAATTACAGTTTTCATCTAATGAAAGGTCTAATCTCTTTCCTTGGTTATCTACTTCCATCACCTTCCAGATATCTCTTTGTGATAAGCCTAAGAAGCCTCTGTAAGTATCTACAGTTTCCATAATGCAAAGCTATAAATATAGAAAACTAAATAAAACTGAAGTATTGTAGCTCAAGTGAAGAGACAATATCATGCACTTGGAATTTTCATATACTCTGTTGTACAGAGGTCACATTAAATGCTCTGAACAGAAAGAATCATGTACAGGTCTCACAAATGACTGCTGTAGTAGGTCAGTGGTTATTGTGGGTTTTTGGCCTTTCAGCAAGTTCTAAGGCACAAATGTCCAGACATGTAAAAACAAAGTTGTTATTCTGAGCACTGAGAAACTACCATTTAAAACGAAGGCATCTTTCTAGTAGTCTCTCCGCAAGATAGTTGCCAAACATACCCTAGCACACAATGTATGTACGTGGGCATTTTAACATACAAAAAACAAAAAATAGAAACATTTGTTAAACCATGTTCAACATCTAAAAAACAAAACAACAAAACCAAAAACCACACACATCAACTGTCTAATTATGAATCAACGGTTTTCTTTAAACAGTTTTCCCTGGCAGATATGCATTTACTGTCCTGTCACACCTGATTTCAGCTTATAAAAAGATGCTCCAATGCTGTAATATCTCTAATGAATATTACATCTTCATTAATCTCTGATTTATTGACTTAAATCTCTGCTATTATGAATGAAAGGTACCACAAAGTCACTTCAAATAGAAGAAATATGTGTTAAGGGAGAAAAAGTGAGTAACCAGCCATAAAAAGTATATAAACAGACATGTTTATATTCTATTTTCCTCTTCAGAAGACAAAAGTAGTTCAATTTTCCTCTGTATGGTGATGTTTTATAATCAAGTTTATACAGATAAAATCTTTTTCCATTCAGACAAACAAATCCATGTTATGCAACAAAAGGAAGTGCTCGTGATTTTGGGGTCAGAGATTTAGAAAGAAGAATTTCTACTAGCAACAGTTACTGACTCTCAATATCACACTGAGGTAAACCTAAGAAGAATCAGTGATGACCGGATTTTCTGTAGCCTCTTGCCTGATCTGTGCAAATCATAGCTAAGTTCATGCTAAAAAAAATAATTCAGTTCCATTTTTATAAATTCATAAGCGCCAGACAGCTAAAACTTTCTTTATTTGCAACATCGACAAGGTAGCCAAACATTTTAAATGAGGAATTGACACTTCAAATGCAAGCTGTTCAATTATAATCATACCCTTCTCATATTTTGGGAGGGGATCTGGTACAAAGAATATTTTAGCATAGTTTTTTGCCAACTGGCACCTTTAACAGACACACTTTAACAGACACACTTTAACAGAGATAGCAAGCTATAAGTAAACATTGCAGAATAATTAATAAAGGTTTTTCAATCTATTACTTTTTGCTTTGGAATTATTTTTCCCATCACAGAAAAGGAAATACTTTTGCAATATTATATTAATAAACCAAAATTGTTTGAGTGTTCTTGGCAGTTCTGCATCATGGGGCTTTAACAGCACACATGGATTCAATTTAGACCACAGTGCTAATGCAGTCATTTGGAAGTTCATGATTTTGAGATTTAAACAGAAGTACGTATTGTGAAAACAATAGATTAAAAGAAAAAAGCTGATTTATATTAGAAATAGAATAAGATTTTTTGTTTGTTTGTTTGTTTTGTTTTGTTTTGTTTTGTTTTGTTGTTATAAACCATTTTATGGATAAGGAAAATGATCTTTAGAGGATTAATATAACTCTTATGTAACCACTAAGGGGAATGAGAAACACAGAAGGTAAGAGATAAAACAGATGAAGCCTTAGATGAAGTGAATAAAGTACAAGTCATTTTAATATTATCTGGTATATGAGATAAAGCAAGAAAAACTTTACCAACTGAACAGTGAATATACAACAACGCTACAGCATAACATCACATTCTTGTCTGTTGCTAAAAGATAAAAAAGAAGACCATTGAAAATCCCATGTATCTTTGCATCACTGTTTAAATGCTTCAGAGCAGTCAAGTAGAGTAGCTCAGTTTTAGAATCCCAGTGCATGCCTCTGAAGTAGTAAATTAAGCATCTAGACTAACACCTAACTGTGGGTGATCTGAGACCTAGCAGTAGAATGATGCTTCCTCCACCATCGTAGTCTGGTTATAAAAAAATTATTTTAAAAGTGCAGTCTCAAACTCAGCAGTGTTCATTGGGATGTTTACATGCTGCTGCATTACAAATAGTCATATTAAATAATTTCATACAGGATGTTGCTTACTGTTCAGCACAGAAAGCCAAGTGGTGTGTTCTTATAACATACACTACCTTAAGTTATAATGGCTAAAAATGCTTTTGCATTCAGTAATGGGAGATCATGTTGATGAAAAAATTCCCCATGAATACTTGAGGGAAAAAATTGCTAGTTCAGAGATTAAGTTACTTAAAACAGTAATTAAGATAATTTCTCTTTCTTAGACAGTTCCAATGTTTGGTACCCTTGGAGTGCTCATAAATAATTCCCAGCTTCACAGGAAAGACTCTTATATTTCTATTTGAGCAGATAGTGACCAGGTTATTATTATAAACCTCTTAGTTTCACAACACACACAAGCTTAATTGACTTCCAAAGTAATCACATGTTTTAATTTGCCTAAGCTGGAAGGGTCCTATAGCATGAAAATTACTAGGATTAAATCTCAATTAGATGGAGCAGCACAGTATTTTTGTTCCAATAATTTAATTATTTTAGCGGAGATTGACACACATACTTTTTCTGTAGTTTCTAATTGTTAATTGTTTTCTATTCTCTAATGTATAGATGTCTTTTTTTTTTTTTTTTTTTTTTTTTTTTTTGAGGGCAATGGGGAAGAAATCCTTTTTACTGGAGTAGAAGCACCACAAAATGGAATAGCAAGCCTCAGTTACTGAGGGCCTTGTTCTGCAATTGCCTATAGTATGGCACAGAACGTTATAGACAGTCATTGCTGTTTGTGATTCAGTTTGCTCGAGGAGACAATGACATGTCTGTAAGGACAGCTAAGAAACATTTATAGTACAAGACTAATGCTCATTTTCAGAGAGGGGTGAAATACTGCAAAGCACTTGCATTTTGCACAAACCAAGTTTTTTTGTTTTTTTTTTACAAACTCCACACCACTCACTTTAAAGACAAGATAAACAACTAATCTATACAAACTATTATTTTTACAGTCTTGCTAATTATATTTTTTGCTCAGTTACGAAAAATAAAATTGGTATCTTTAATATATTATTTTTGATGTCAGTCTGACTACTTAATGAGGTAGTTTCTCATACTGAGAACAACAAATTAAGACTTTTGAAATTTATTAATTGGTAAGTCTTAAATTGCAAATATTTCTAAAGCTAATGCATATACCGGTACCGCATTACTTTGGATACGCCTTGTTAAAGGGCCAAGGTCTTGTCTCTTTCCCAAGAGGAAAATGTCACTTGATATTGTGCACTTGAATTTATAGAAGCGGTAACTCAAGTAAGCCAATGTTTCAATTACAAGGCATCATAAGAGTATCAAAGTACTTTTTTCTTCTCTCAGTTATCGAGGTTTCAGTCTCAACGGATCTGTGACTTGCTCTACATTGCACTTCCTCTCCTCACATTGTAAGTTATATTCTTCAAAGTCAAAGTTCTGTGTGAGCAAAGTATTTCTAGGTCATAGAAATAACTGGGATAAAACACATGTGGTATAGGACAGTTTTACTTGACATAATTGGTCCAAGTCAGGCAAACCAGCAGCATCTGTCCAAAATGAAATCTATTCACTTACACTCCCCAGAGCTGATAAGGTGACCTGGACCTAATCAGTCTTTATGTCAGTGCCTTCCATCATGGAAAAGAAACATCATAATAATATACTAGCAGATATCGTATGTGACTCCCAACAGTTGCATTCTCCTCTAGTATCATACTCTAACCACCATCATTATCCTCCTCCTTATCTTTAACGCTCCCTGCAAGGAAGGACTCCCCTAAGTCCTTCACTCCCTCTGTTTTCTAATAGTCTTCCAATCTGTTCTACAGAAATAACACATTAGTGTCTTCTCAGTATGTGAGGCCTGTATCTACTGTGCTTTTCAAGATTTGGCTTCTTTATTTTTTCTTCCTCATTGTGCTGAATGTCTTCAAAAATAAAGGGAAAAGACACATGATTGGAAGGGAAGAAAGTGTCAACTACTTTACACGGATTTTCATTCTTGTGGTAGTCATGATGCATGTACAGTACACGTTTAAGTCAGTAGTCATTCTTTTATGTAGGAAATTCACCAGTTCAGCTAAAAATGTGGTCTTACATTCATGTCTGTTACTTCATCTTCACCCACCTGTGTTTTTGACTTCAAGATGAATCTCTCTTATTTCAGAACTATGACTTAAAACTATGCAGCATAAAAAAAAAAAAGATAAGATAAAAAGATACTGATATCCCCAGTATAAATAAATGCACTTCAAGTCAAGCTCCCAGCACCTCTCACTTGTTTTCTATTTGACAGATCACCCGTTCTAAAGGGTATTTCTAAACTTCCTAAGACATTTTCTTGTCTTACCCATACTGATCTGTCTTCTACACAACTCTTTGAATGTAATGTGTAGAAAAAGCTATGTGCTGTCTGTTAATCAGGAACAAATACCAGAAGTCTGCAGAGATCTTGCTCTTTTTTGATAATACCGAGTTTTCTCTTCTTTTGATCTCTTCACATGGAAATAAGAAGTCCTTTTGTCATTTTTCCCTAGAGATTTTGATTTTTAATCCATCTAGAGTTCAGCCCACTGCTTTCATTTTGCAAAACCAGAAAGATTCCATTGGGTGCTATTCCTGTTGAGCATCATTAATAAAACTTCCTTCTGAAGGGCATTTTAAAGCTTCTGCTAAATAGTAGCACTTATTTACAAGCTAGAACGTCAGCCAATCATGGCTTCACCTGGACAAAGTTAAAGTTACATTGCTTGATTTCTTTAGTACCCCAGTTCTGTAATCTACTGCATTTGCTCAGTTGCAGAAAAATCTGCCTGAATCTGTTGTTTTTTTCCTAATAAGCCAAAATAAGAAAGTCTCTCTTAGTGACTGAAAAAAATTACAATTAAATTAAACTGTCTCCCCTGGAAGTGTCCCCATTCTGGAAGCTGGTATATAGTTAAAATGAGATGGCTAATATTGGGCACCTTCAACTATTCATCATTTTGATTCCATGTAATTGAAGTAAAAAGAAATCTGTCCTGTTCATGCTAAAATCTTAAAGTATCCCAGGAAGACACCTGCATTTCTACTTCAGACACTGACTCATGTTTAGACAGATGTGTGCGTGTGTGTGTGCGTGTGTGTGTCTTTCCTCTGACATCTGTCATTTTCCCAGATTTGGATAAAGCAACTGCATATGCCTCTATGCCTCAGCTGTGCTTAGTCCTTAATTCCCCATGCCAGTGGAGGAAAAGAAAAGCAATGCCGGTGTCTCGAATAGCCGTAGTTTGTTCATCTAAATATGGTACTGTCTGTCTTCTTGAAGAAAAATCCACAGAGGTTTCTGGTAGTGGGATGTGTGTCTAGAAAACAGTGCAGTAGAATAGACTGAAGAAGAACAGATCCCACACATCTTTGAAGGTCAAACATTATACACAGGAGAGTAAGATCAAGTGCTGCATGGCCAATTTCCTCCATTTCATTTTGTTTAAATCTGGTTAATACTGTGATATTTTCAATGAAGTTGTGAAGAATTCTGATTTTAAAGCATACTACTATCTAGCTAGATTAGATAATGTTAGCTGAGTTTCTTCAAGATTTGGGTTTATTTCAGTCAAAAATTGAGGGGAAAAATAGTCACTGTTGTGGTTTGAAACAGAAAAAAAAGACATTCAATAAGCCTCAGCATAGCAAAACTGACCAAGATCCAAAATGAACATTAACTCACCACTTTATTTCCAGCAAAGTCTGCTTAATTTGTTTGAACTTGACTTTTTTCTACCAACTGTTAGATTAAGAAAGAAATCATGTAATTGTCCTGATATCCTCTGCAGACTGTATATATTTATAATAAACTATGTAAATAATGAATTAAAATGATGAAATAAAGAATAACTGCATATTATAATTTCTTTCCTTCATCTGAACCCTACTTTAAAACAACTGCTCCAGATCAAAGCATTATACTAATTCTTTTCATTTTCATTCATGTAACAGAGGCAATGGGATATAATTAGAGAACTGTGTCCATTTTTAAGCCTTACAAATCTAAGCTACAATTTTGCAATGAAATAAATTATTTTCTTTTGCTTTTCACTGTTGTTTTTTGTTGCACTGTTAAGCACTTTTCGTGCTCAATTTAACTTTTTTTCCCTTAATTTGACTGTCAGGAAGTCTCTATTCATCTTCTATCACACCATACCAATTGCAGTGGCTTCCCTGTGAACAAGTGTGTGTCCTGTGTGTGCTACTGAGGTTCTATATAAATACCTGTGATGTTTGTGAAGTAAACTAACTCAAAGACGATTTGATCCAAAATAACCTGTAAAATTAACTATTGTTGCTTGAGATATTTTTCACATATCAGTGTGCTGAATACTCGTCAAAACCTTTCCTTTTAGGTAGCATCACTTCTTATGCACATAGGAGCAGAAGGAAAGGTCGTGGTCAGGCAGCCACATCACTTAACATATTTTCTGATACTAAACAAGCTTAATCTCAAAATTTTCTAGACTTTGACCTTTACTGTACATGCTGGGTGGCAATTCTGAAACCTTACTTGTCTGGTGCTGAATTTTTCATGTTTGCATCAAACCTTGTTCTCAGCAGACAGCATACCATCTAATTTTGCCCTTGTAACAGGCCTCTTAATACTTCAAAGTTAAGTATTAAGCCTTATCTTAATGCTGACACAAATCTCCTGCCTTCTCAGATGCATTTTTTGTTTGTGTTTCCTCAACCCCTTTCACTGCCTCTCTCTTCACCTACTGTCCTTAGTCTTTACAGAATCACAGAATGGTTAAGGTTGGAAGAGACCTCTGGAGATCATCTAGTCCAACGCCCATGCCAAGCAGGGTCACCTGCCCTGCACAGGATCACATTCAGGTGGGTTTTGAATATCTTCAGAGAAGGAGACTGCACGGCCTCTCTCGGCAACCTGTTCCAGTGCTCTGTCACCCTCACAATAAGGAAGTGTTTTCTTATATTCTGCTGGAACATCCTGTGTTTCAGTTTGTGCCTATTGCTTCTTGTCCTGTCACTGGACAACACTGAAGAGCCTGGCCCCGTCCTCTTGACACCCTCACTTCAGATATTTATACACATTGATGAGATCCCCTCTCAGTCTTCTCTTCTCCAAGCTAAACAGGCCCAGCTCTCCCAGCTTCTTCTCTATGACAGATGCTCCAGTCCCCTAATCGTTTTAGTAGCCCTCCACTGGACTCGCTCCAGTAGCTCCATGTCCCTCTTGTACTGGGGAGCCCAGAACCGGACACAATACTCCATGTGTGGCCTTACCAGGGCTGAGTAGAGGAGGAGGATCACCTTTCTCGACATGCTGGCAACACTCCTCCTAATGCACCCGAGGATCCCATTGGCCTTCTTGGCCTCAAGGGCACATTGCTGACTCATGGTTAACCTGCTGTCCACCAGGACTCCCAGGTCTTTCTCCGCAGAGCTGCTGTCTAGCAGGTCAGCCCCCAACAAACAGCTTTGACTAGCTCTCATCTCCAGCTCTTCTTTTCCCAGCATTAACTCACTTCTGCCTTGATAGATCTTCTGTGTCATGCCTTTGTTTTTATTTGTTTCTCAGTTCAGGATGGTTATTTGACAACTGTATTGTTTTCTCCACTAGACAATCTCTTCTTCTGCCTTTTCCTTAACAGCATGAGCTTCTATGGATTGCTGTTCTGCTCTGGAATTTTGTCCCCTAAATATTTTTGTTCAGTCAATAACCATAAATCTTAAGATTTACTCTTTTCCTTCATGTTCCTTAGCTGCAACCTGTCACTGTCACCACTTGCATTTTAACACAGTATAAGGAACTTTTATGCCACCAGTAGGATTACAATAGTACACCTAATATTCATTCACATCATGCTTTCTTTTGACAATAAAGTAGTTACAGCTTGTTTACATGGCACAAGGGATGCTTCTGCTCTGGATTGCAATGGACATTCAGTGGCTTAATAGATGAAAAGGGTAAAAGTTAGTCTAAATGTTCTATGGGATTTAATACACATTTTGCAATAAAGGTCTAGATATTTTTACTGAATTAATGACTATAAAATATTAACAAAATTGCAAGTCCACTTAGGACTTCATGAGAAAATAGCTTCTCATCATTTACATGATGATTCTGCATCAAATCAAAAATGAGTAGGAACCTAAGGCAGGAGTCAGTTTGTCAGCTGGTACAGTTGTGACCCTGGAACTGATGTGCTGCTGCATAAATACATACTGGGATGGTTTAATTGTATCTAACCTGTGGCACATGAACTACCATTTAGCCTGAAAATATTTTTCCTTCTAGCTTGACTAGATGGTCTGAAACGGTCTTTCACTGTTCCACCACTCTTTTCTTTTCCTTTTCCTTAGATTTAAAGATGGAGGGGAAAGAGAATTGTCTTTTAAGTTAGACAAAGCAAAGTGGTTGATTTCCTTCACCCTCTTGGATCCTATCATTGCTAAATCTCTGGCATTTAAGTCTTTTTGTGTAATTTAACCTTGCTATGCCCAGAAGCCCATTCCTATGACTAAGGGCAAGTAATCACCTTCACCACCAAATCACTGGGACATCTAGAGAGGCCCAGAGCAGGAATTGCTGTCAGCCCATATTTTACATACATATACAACCCTTGATTTCTACTCAGCCTAAAAAAAAACAAACCTGAATTTAATTAGATGCAATCTGAACTAGAAGGGGTGTGGGGAACCCTAAATCATAATTCTCTCCCAATATTCTATCGATATTCTAGCTAACCACCCTGATGAGAACTAGACAAAAACATGTTCTACAATCCAACCATGAGGTCTTTAAGATATGGTATATTGCTTGTGTTTTAGTATAGTAATTCAGGGAAAATATCTACAGGTGATTGCCATATGTGCATATATTAGAGTCATAGGAGGGGAAGTTTAATGTATGTCCTTTTCACATTGATTAGACTACTGAATGTCTTTTGACATACAGACAAGAAACATCCCTTATGCCTTCCAGATTACACTGAAGGTGTTTCAGTGTATAAATCTCAATTATTAATATTATGTCTCTAACTCACTTCAAGGAAAAGATCGATTTCCGCCCATTTCCAGAAAGAAAGAACTTTAAATATGATAGTATTTGCACAAAAGTGATTCCCTTAATTTTGTTGAACAACACTTTCCTTTGCCAGTAGCCTGGGTTACTGTTTGTATCAAAAAATACTACCCAACATAAGAAAGGATGGTAGAATATGGACTTGAATTTAAAAAAAATCCACAGATAAAAATGTTACTTTACCATTAGAAATATTATTATAATAAAATGGTAACAAAGCATTCCGTATACTTTGGTTAGATACCAGCAATTCACCATGTGCAGAATTGTTACATTTGCACTGAACTGTAAGGAATTTGTTGAGCCTTTGTTGATAAGAAATTACAGATATTTGTTTCCCACAACAGGACTAGCCCTTAGAAAGCAAAGAGAATTTGTGCCCTGTAAGCCTGGATGTAAAGTTGCCGTCAGAGGTGAAACAGCATTTTCTCTGTAAGATGGGCAGCTGGAATAGGTTCAAGGTAGAAGGTTAAGTGAAGCTTAAACTACATGCTTAATTTTTCAAGCTCTAGTTTAAAAGTGTTTGTATAAGGTTGAACTGTGAAGCTAGCTGGGTCTCCTTCATCAGTTTTTTGCTTTTTTTTTTTTTTTTTTTTTTACCTGCAGAAGAACTAAAAGATGGTTACTTGCATAATGTACCTTAACAAGACTGAAGAATCATTATTAGCCAGGAATTTTAACTGGAAACTGGTGTGCCTTAATTGAAAAACTCACATTACATAGTACATTCCTTGATAAGGATGTAATAAAGTCTTACATCATTTGCTGAGTGCTCTGCAATGATCCTCAAGAGCTCTGTTGAACAGTATGCATCATTTTCATAGGAGCTGAGATAGCCACGTTAGTGACCATAAATACGTCATTATAATAATAAAACAAAACAAACAACAACAAAAAAAAACCACCA
>VXAL01018071.1:90486-109665 GCA_013399475.1 Chauna torquata | reverse complement strand
AATAGCTGAAGCTTTTGCTTCCGTTAAAAAACAGTTAGCTTTTTAAGAAAGCTTGAAATAGCTAGGTTGGAACAGAAATAAGATTTTGTACATATCTTTTCTACTGCAACCATGAAAAGCAGGTTCTTGCTCTTGGACTTAGTCTCAGTGAACTCAGTGTCTCTCTAAATTATAGAAATCACTTGGAAAGTTTTATTCTTACTTATGATGTTTTACTTTCCACCATCCCTATAACTTGATGATCTCAGCCTCATTTCAAACAGCTGCCAGCTCTACCCTTCAACTCCTTGTTTCGCGAGCTCCAGAACAAATGCTATTCATTACAAGCAAGATCAGCTAGATGCAAAGGTAGATATCAACTTGCCCCAGAATTAATTATACTCAAACTACTTCTTCATTTTAGAGAAATTTAAAGAAACTGAGATGAAACAAATACAGTTCATCACATCATTTTATTAGTATTTGCAAATTCTTCACCACCCTGCCTTAACTCTGAACTTTTCAGCACATAAGTCAAGCTTGTTCTGCAACTGTGGTTAAAATTTCACCGTAGCACTGTCTTCATCCCAGTAATGCTCTGTACATGGGCATTCATTATAGCCCATGCAATAGTTTAAGGATTATTCCAATTTACACTGGCATCAGTGACCCCCCTGCAAAGAAATGCAGCTGTAGCTCAGCCTCCAAAGCAAACATTGTGACTATGTATTTTTCCTCAGTCAACACTCTGCTGAGCTAGGATCACAAAATGTAGAGGGGTTAAAGTCTCAGCATCAATTTTACTTTGAAAAAACACCTTTTCTGCATGATGCTGTTTCCTGAGGCAATTAAATCAATGTGTTAGCCAGACTGTGCTAGCAATGTGCTGTCAACACTCTGTGTTACTCCAGAGGTGCTAACTGAGATGTATTTTGAACTGGGCTTTGCGAGAATTATTTAGCAAGGTAGTTCTTTAGGAAACAAAGAAAAAAAAATGGTTGGAAATGTTATATAAATGTGTTTTTATGATAAGAATGTGGAAAGTGTCTCAAATAAAAGTAACTAAGGGGAAGTATTTAACATAATAATGAAAGACCTTTTAAAAAGATGCATATAAACATAAGAGAAAATGTCAAATTTATTCTGAGAGACAGGGTCAAAAGCAAAGAGAATTTTTTTTATTACAGATGCAAACTGTGAAACTTTGTTTAAACAGTTCTCCCCTGTCAAGAGAAAAGTAAATGAGTATAAAATAGATTTAAAAATATAAATAAGTAAATACTCGAGTGAGCTTGACAGAGAAAACAGCTGGCATTACAAAAAATAAAAAGGGGTTCTCAAATTAAAAGACAGCTGGTGCTGCCACACACCATCAAGCAGTGATCCCTGCTTACAGACCTGAGAGGTGCAGATCTTCGCAGCTACCCCTGGGGCTGTGTCTTCTTGTGTTGGGCCCAGGAGTCCACCAGGGCTGGGGAAAGATGGGGCAGCTGTCAAGTGATGGAAACCGGCAGTGATGTGTGAAGTGCTGTGTACCTATGAGCCAAAAGGATGAGATCCTGAAAGAACTCAGAAATAAACCAGCTACAGACCCGTACAGTGGCAATGCATAAATTGCATAAAAATGCATAAAAAAAATAAAAGAAGTGACTTGAGCCAGCCATACGACAACTCCCCCTCCACTTCTGGTTCATCTATAACAGCTAGCATGCGGTGGGACAGAGAGGAACCTTGACTGTAGCTTTTCTTCTTGTTCTCCAGCTTGAGCGAAAGTGCAGTACTTTCCTTGCCCATGAGCTGTGACAGCAAAAACTCATGCAAAAAGTAAGGTCTATGCCACTTATCCCCATGAGTACGTGTAAGACTGAAAAACAACAGTTTTTAGGGGGAGGGAACAGAAATAAAACGAAGGAAAAAAAAAAAGAGGCTGAGTCATTAAATAAAAAGGGAATAGAACAGGTTGTGAAAATGTCCTTTGAAGGATGTAAGTGCTTAATATCTGGGTATTTTCTTTTTAAACAAGAAGAGAGCAATGATAGTACTTATTTAGCTCAGTAACAGGACTGGGAATAAATAGTTGCTTGAGTTATCAGCAACAGTAAGCTGTGCTGATCAACTCTCTTTAAATTACAAGGTGAAAGCAATCATTGCAGAACACATTATTGGTCGCATTTTGTGCAGCTCTGGAACTGAGAATGGTACCTTCTCAGTGAAAAAAAATGTGACCATAAACTGAAAAGTCAACTAAAAAAATTCTTAACTGCTATCAAGCATTTTTTTTTGTTTTCTTTTTTTTTTTTTTTTTTTAATATATCTTTCTTCAAAATGCCACGTCTGAAGTCTGAGCTCTCTTTGATTCTTTGCTCACTTGTTCTGACACTCTGTACACTGTCCTGACCCATGGAGCTGCTCAGCTGTGTTACTTTCTGAGGCCCCCCTCAGTGTGCGTGAAAGATTTTAGAAGTACCTCAAAGAATTCTTGGTCTTTTTTTTCTGTGGGCTTTGTTTTACAATAAGGTTGACTACAAAGAAGAAAACAGCTCATTCTTGCGTCCGTCCTGTGCAAACCAGTAACCTTGATAAAATAAGGACATTTTTCAAACATAGAATAATGGCGTCCAATTTTTTTTGTGTGTGTGAATTAGGTATAAACAGGCTTCTGTTTCACAGCAGGTATACGTGGGTTTTAGTTTTGGGGTATTTATGTTATTATTTTATTTCTTGAATAAATGATTTTATTTTATTTTTTGTAATAGATTTAAAGAAATTCTTCTGTTCCATTTATTTTATTTCCCTCATTTTCTTTGCAGTTTTATAAGCACAGATTCCTGTTGCATTGTTATATAGTTTTTGCAGATAACCCTTTCAATTCTCCAGAGCAACATAAAGTGGACCTTAGAAAGTTACTGTTTCATAGCTGTCTTTTCCAGTTTGGGAATCATCTTCTGTAATGTCAAAACAAAGTGGCCTATGACATGGAAAACCAGCCTTCTGCAAAGTATGGTAAAGTGTTTGTGAAAAGATTCTGTATCACTACCATATCAATCTGGTTGGACTTGATGATCTTGAAAGTCTTTTCCAGCCTAGGTGATTCTATGATTCTAATACAGATCAAAAGATACTTCAGTTGTAATAGAATTTTGTTCCTGTTCTCTGTTGAGGAATTAACAGGGAGTGTCAGTCTTAATTTTGTAATGCAAAATGAAGAAAGGAAAGGATGAAAGATATTTACAGAATCTTAAGCTGGTTTTAAAGAAAAAAAATACCACAGCTTTTACCTTTGAGAAATGCCATTATGAATTTAAATCACAAACTACTGTACTGTAAAGTCCACTGTCCTTATATTTCATGTCAATCTTCTATCTGATGTGACAGATGTATTTGTCCCTAATTTTTATTCAGAAGATCTGTGCTGGGTTTCTGTGAGTTACCAGCTTTAACCTGGGGCTGTACTTAAAGCTGGGCAGGACTCATCTTGGTATTGGGATTGGTTTGGCAACAGGGGAGTACTACATTGGCGTGTCAGGAATGTTTACCTGAAGCTTATGGTCAAAACCTTAGCTCTGTTGAACATACAAAGCAAAAGTCATTGTGCCACTTTGATAAAACCACAGGTTGGATTATTTTTCTGGTTTTTAGGAGAGGACATTTGAAGAACATACAAGGTCACCAACAGTAAAAATGACCGAGCCAGACTGGTTTGCGAATTCAGAAGTTTTAAATCCATACGGCAAATCATTCCTGGCCACTGTGAAGAAAACGTATTTTCACACATGAATTCTTGATCATCAAATTTACTATGGATAGCTGATGGATTGGCAAGTCCAATCTTAAAGAAAAAAAAAAGCCTTTTTTTTTTTTTTTTATTGTAATGACATTTCAGTTTCTTGTCAAATCAGAGGAATAACTCACAGTGCATAAAGCTAAACCTGTGCATGTCCCTGCAGGATTTGAGCCTAAAGTTATGAGAGAAGGATGAGATGGTACAATATTAAGGAGCTCTGCTTGCTCCTCTGACATGCTGTAAGGTTTCTGTTTTGCTCAAGAAGCAGGGAAATGCCTGGAGAATGCGATTCTGTGTTTTATTAATGCACAATCAGAGCTCACAGCAATTTAGAAGAAGGTAGAAAATAGCATAATTCTCAACATTTTGACAGGACTTGTTTAGCTCATTTCTTCACATTTTGAGAAGGAAAATTACACTTTCATTTCAAAATTGCCTTTGCCACAGTTTCCAAGACTGACATCTACTGCCAATGTTTCTGTATCTTGTTAACAGTACTGCAGCAGAAATGTTTGTGTGGTTTTATTTCACTGATTATCCAGGTCCTAAAAACCTTTTAGATGAGATTATCCCAGGTGTGCATACAGCTGAATTAGCAATTATTCATGCTTTTTTTTTTCCTATAATTTACTGTTATAGTTAGTGTCTCAATTCTAACATCTGAAATATGCTTCCAATATACAGTAATGCAAATAATGTAGTAAGAAAAGAGCACAGTAATGTGTCAAATTACTTCACAATATTTTTTTTATTGATCCTTCTGTTAACTTAAACATAACTAATAAGAACTATCTATAGAGTGTAGGCACATTTATAATTATTGGCAAGACAGCTTGTACCACAAAATATTATTCTACTATGTAATGAAAATCATACAACAGGACACTCAGTTAATGTTACTGTATTGCAGGAAACAATCATTTGCATTATATTTAACTGGTCACTGCATCCTTTAAAAGTATATGCAAGTTCTAGGAGCTAGTCATGAAAGAATATCCATTCTCTGCTTGCTTAAGTCTAGTTCATGCTCCTCAATCTCAATTTCAGATCCCTTCATGATGGAAGGACTGATTCACATAGTCTGTACCAACTATTTGAAGAATACAGATTGCAACTGCTCAGGAGCTGGGACTTCTGATCCATGGTATACTTTAGCTTATCAGTGTCTTTGATCTGATATTTTCTTCTATTCAGCTGATGACTATGAAGATAAGACCCCAATTAACTACCCTCAGAATTTGGTTAACGCTGACAAATTTTATTGTGTATGCATGTTAGAGTTTGGTATTTTTGCTCAAATAATGAGAAGGAGCAAATTATGTAAAAGAAAGGGAAAAAAATGACAAAGTTGTTGGGAAAGAAAAAAGTGGAATGTACTAAGAGAACAAACATTTGAAAACTGAACAGAACATGTAAGTGCCTCATAGAAAAACATTACAGAAACATATATCCAGTTAGACATACAACTACTATGATAAGTTAAATGTTGTTATTTTTGAATGAAATATCCAATGTTGACAAAGGACAAAGAAAGCAGACTTGCAGGAATCACAGAATGTGTGTTTGACTAGCACCTGTGGAATAGACTTTTATATTCTTAATTCATATGGTCGTTACTTTTGCCATCTCTATATATCCTCAAGTGCTTGTAGTCTCTGCTCGACATATGTGAATCCCAGAAGCCGACTCCCTGAGTTCAGACCTGCAGTCAGAGGGAGCTGAGTGCAGGCCACCTGGACCAAGGGGATGCGCTACAGAGGTTACATCCTCAGTGGCTGTACGTGGTCATAGCTCAAATGACTTCAAGCTGTGACTTCGCGTTTACATGTTTTGACTTCTGTTATGTTTTAGAAACTGATTCTATCTGATATTAGGAGGGTAAGAAATATTGAGGAAATCACTGGTTTAGAGTAATAGGCTAGGAGTCCCTGACATCTGTCTAAACAGGAAAGAGAGGGAGCTGAGACCCAAAATCATAAAGTAAAATGTTTTTAAAACTGGCTTAAATAAGGATTAGTCCAGCTGTCACCGCAATATTCAGTGAGATGAAGTTAGAGTTCATTTAGCAAGCTAATCTGGCAACAAAGGAAAAAGAAACATAAAGTAAAATACGGAAAATAATATATTTTTTAAATAACTAGTTAGTGGAAATAGTGCTGTAACAGTTGTATAAGGAATCAATTAAATCAAACTGGTATGCTTTGTATTGACAAACATAATGATTTTTTTTTTTCCCAAGAAAATTCCACAAAATTATGTGGGATAGAAAAATCATTTTATGCTCACTGCCATAAAAATAAATCTCAAAATGTTGGGCTGTTTCACTTTGACATTACTGGAATTATTAGTTAGAAATGTGTCTCAATAAATCTATTGGAAACCGTTTACAGTATAACTCTATGCTGCTTAAAGACTTACAAGTCTCTCTCCACAGGATGTCAGGTATCCTCCTGTTAGTAAAGAAAACACACTAGTTTGAACCATCCATCTTCATTTGAAAGGTAACAAAACCAGATCTTTCTTGTAACACAGTAGTTGTCAGATTTGTCAAACGTGTAAATATGAATGAGAAATTGTTAACCAAACCAGCAATATTTCCTTTTTGTTCTGTAGCATACACCTGAAGTCTGTCAGTTTTAATATCCCTGTCAGTAATTATGAAGGCCCTCAAGGCTATTTGTTAGATGCTACATGATATATTTTACACAATAGCAGCTTTGGGGGATATTCAAGTTTTGCTTCAGAAAGGTAATAATTAGTTTTGCATAGTCTCATAACAGATCTTGTACAGGGTTCCCTCATTTATGTAAGGAGATAAAGAATGAATGCTAAAAAATAAAGAATTTCTTCTTTCCACTGCTGCACTTAAAGAAAACAAGTGGGTTGAATGCTAAGGTCTATTCTGAGACTGCCTAATGTTTAGAATTTCATTAAAATTTCATTGAACACTTCCTTACACTTTAAATTACATCTAGCAAGTTTATAATGCATTAGGTCATTTTATGCATGGCCTATGTAGTGCATAAGGGGCAATACTGTCCAGTTTTAGTGTTAATACAGAATGAAAATGCAGTCTTCTTTCATTACACATCCTGGGCAAAGGCCAAGTAAAAGCTATGTTTCCATTACAATCAAGAGCGGCAATACTACAAATGAAGGCACATCTGAGCCACCTCTATACTTGAGAATCTACATTCTGGGAAAATTCCACGATTAAAACCTTTGTTCTTTTGCTCTGCTTTCCACTGACCATGTTGAAGCCGTGTGGTGGACACTAGTGACGGCAAGAGAGAAAGAACAAATGGGACTTGCTGAGGCTGAATGATAAAGAACACTTTATATCAGTGGATTGTTTCTCCACAAGGAACTGAAAATCGCAGTCTTATGACGAATTCATCCCCCTTCACCATCTCCCTTTCATCCCCAGGCAGGTTTAACCTGGACAGCAATGTACAGTACAGGCTGGGGGTGCCTCTGGGGCTTTAGCTGCTTTCAAGTGGCGCTACATGGATGGATGTCAGGAGGGGGCAGTGGAAGGAAGCAAATCTTAACCCGTTTGAGAACTAAAAATAATTTTCCAAGCTCTGCCTTTTTCTGATTAGACTAAATGAAAGCAAATTTTACTGACACACCAATGAAAAAAAAGTTCAAAAAGTAGACAGGTACACAGTTCCAGTTTTCAAAGACAGATGCCTTGTTGACTTCAAAGATCATGAGGTACTCTCAGAAATTAGTAGAAAGAAAAATAATGGTTAGCATGAGAAAGATGCTTGTGTTCAGTTTTCCACACCAAAAATTAAGTCGGTGATCTTAGATCACAGTTCTGTGTGCTTTAGTTTTTCTCTTGTCAGAGTATCCTTAACTCATAGAAGCATTATAGGAAAATACATTAATAACTCTACTATAACTACTAGTGAAGTTGCTGAAGATATGTCTGTATGGAAATGGAAATAAGGATGTAAATTAGGATGGAATCACACAGGTACTGTATGACTTCTACCTGCATGAACACTGTTGTGTTGTAGTAAGTGTGGAGTAGTTTTTTTCCTCAATAAATGTGAATAAATTGCTGTATAAAAAACTATGATTTGAAGATCAGTTAATTTTCCTGAGAAATAGCTTTGTTTATCTATGTTACGATACGTAGCTTGCTGGTCATGCCTTTGAAAAAAATCTGTCTTGTGATCTCTTTAGTAGGAGAGAGATCTTCCATTCTCATGGTGTCGTACAAACCTCTTACAGTTACACAAAGAGAAAATAAACAAGAGACAGTTGCATAGACTGTAAAAATTCTGTTTGGGGGAAAATCCTTTCTCTCTTAAATGAGAATATTCAAACGATCAGAGAGAATATACTGTCTCTGAAGCTATGACAGAAGGATAAAGTACTGGATGCAGGTGATAGAGTTAAATGACCCCTTGGAAAAGAACATATTTTTTCTACAGAGGAAAGCAAAATCATTTATTTAAACTTAAAATAATCAGAAGCATATTACACAACTCTCAAAATAATATTTTAATTTTCTAGAATACGTACTGAGGGTAATAGCAGCAGTTTGCTGCTGCTGTTTGCAATTCTATAAATCCACAGTAACATGTTACATTAATTTTTATTTAAGGAGCAGGGGATCATCAGAAAAAGCATTTCAATTTCATTTATGATCCTCCATCAAATTGCATAGCTCTTTTACAAAGTCACCTTTCTATATGTGAACTCAAAGTGTAATTGTGCAAGTTAGTTCACTGGTAGGATATGAAGGGGAAAGAAAAAGGGAGAGAGGGAGAAAGAGAAGGAGAAAGCAATATCAAAGTATAAAGGGGAGGGGGGAGAGAGAATGAACTTCATTTACTAAACAGATTACAAAGTAGTCAATGACAAATTAATAAAAACAAATATAATTAATAGCTTCAGATTACTTATTGCTACAAAATCTCATATCTAAGTGTGCCTGAGATGTAACCAGAAAAACTTCCTCATGATCAAATGCAGTAAACTCTTGTTGATGGACCAACATGTACTTCAAAAGCAGAATACAGATTAGTAATTACATGTCTATTATTATATTCATATATATTAAAAAGAGTCTTAAAAACACTCTGGTCTTAAAAATGTGGCACAAAACAGCTAAAATATTTGTGCAGTATATGCTTAAAGGAATAATTGCGAATGTTAAGTATGGATTTTATCAGTGGTAGGTGAAATGTTCTTGAATGCTAGATTGTAAGAAAAAACTAAGTAAATTATCTATCATAAAGAGACAAAGATGTTATTTTTATGTTAATCTGACAGTGCTGAATCACTTTCAGCTTTCATTTATCAATGTAATCACTGCTGTTGGCTTTCTTGTTTTCCCATATCTTGAACTGGAAGGGGAAATACACTTCCCTTTGTGTATACATAGGAGCTTGTATGAGATCTGCTATAGCTAACATATAATGTTTGTCAGTATTAGCCTGAATTTGTAACATTTAGCCTCTTCTGAAATGTTTACCAGAATTGAAATATCTATGTCTTGGCTATTAGTTGATGATGAAGGCTCTCTGAAATACATCAGGATTTCACTGCTTCATAAAATCATTATCCAGAGCTGTTTAATAAAAGCTAAGAGTGCAAAATTTAACATTATCCTTAGCAGGCTCAATTGCTGAAAGTTTCAGTAAAAAATGGCTCTAAGCAATAAATATTTTTTCTTTAAGCATAAAAAATATTTCTTCAGCAAATTCTGATCTACAGGTGAGGACTTCTAACATCAGTAACCAAGAAATGAAATGTTCCAAATTTGGAAGTTTTAGAGATACTGTGATACCCACCATATGTATTATCCCATTTGCTGAAAAAAATAGATTCACGGAGATAAGAGGCCTGCACGAGAGTCATTTTTTGTTCATCTTCTCATCAATTACTCTTGATATTATTTATCAATTACTATTATTTATCAAATGATCTTATGAATTACTTCAAAGCATAAAGTAACTTGTCAATGTCAAAGCATTCCCAAATCCAGGAGCTTCTCAAATTATGTTGTGTTGGGTTTATGTGGTAAAGCTTTGGTAGCAGGGGGTCCACAGGGGTGACTTCTGTGAGAAGATTCCAGAAGCTGCCCCATGTCAGAAAAGAGCCAGCCCCAGCCGGCTCCAAAAGGGTCCCGCCACTGGCCAGAGCTGAGCCTGTGAGCTATGTTGTTTGCGCCTCTGGGAGAGCAGATTTAAGAAAGGGGAAAAACTGCTGCGCAACAGCAGCTGGGAGAGAGAGGAGTGAGGAACAGCCCTGCAGACACCAAGGTCAGTGATGGACCCCGTGGTATGGACCCATATTGGAGCAGCTCTTGAAGAGCTGCAGCCTGTGGGAAGCCCACGCAGGACCCGTTCGGGAAGGACGGCATCCCGTGAGAGGGACCCCACACTGGAGCAGGGGCAGAGAGTGACCATGAAGGAGCGGCGGAGACGAAGTGATATGGGCTGACCGCAGCCCCCATTCCCCGCTCCCTTGTGCTGCTTGGGGGGAGGAGGTAGAAGAGGGTGGGTGGGGGGAAGGTGTTTTTAGTTTGCTTTTAGTTTCTCACTGCTCTAGTCTGCTAGTGATAGTAATAAATTATATTAATCTCCCTACGTTGAGTCTGTTTTGCCAATGACAGTAATTGGTGAGCAACCTTCTTGTCCTTATGTCAACCCTTGAGCCCTTGTCCATCGTATTTTCTCCCCCTCTTCCTTTGAGGAGGGGGAGAGAGCAGTTGTGGTGAAGTTTAGCTGTCTATCAGGATGAAACCACCACACGTGTCCTGTTTCAGCAAAGACAACACCCAGCTTTGCATCATCCTCCCATATCCTCAGAGAGGACACCCAAATGTGAATGTGCCAGTGAGCCCACAGCCTGCTCCTGTCAGCTACCTAATCTGAATGACCAGATGTCCTCCAGGGTGCACTGTGGCACATACCTATCCCATAACTTAGATGCAATGTTAAAATAATAGAATGCATAGGCTTGTTATAATTTAATATTTCTGTAATTTATGATAGGAGGTTATTATTAAAAACAACAGCTCCAAAACAGAGAAAGCTAAAGATGCAAAGCTGTACTCTGACAGGCAGAAAGAACTGATGTTAATTTGGTATGTGGAATACTACTTACACCATATAAACTTGTCTTTTAATAAAATTATGTGATAAGTTTCTCAAATGACAAAATACGGTTGAGGAAAAAAAAAAAGATATGTTTGTGGGTGGAACTTTCTCAAGAAGTTAATATTGGCCAACGAAAATGTGCAAAAACCATTCATGAGCTCTTGCTGTACTGTTTGAATTGCATTTATGGGAAACTGATGTTAGCTGAAAAGAAAATAATCAATATATTAGTAAAGAGAGAGCATAAAAAATAACAGGGAAAACAAAATTTCTAATAAAAGTATGAAAAGTGATGATTAAAATTCATCAGAATTATAATAGCATGTATAGATTTAGTTTGTACATACAGCGTTATAAAGAAAAAATAATGCTGTGCACATGCTGAGTTTGGATTATGTATCACACACTATATAATTATACGGTTAAAGTTCAGTGTGTATAACAAGTACATAATTCATATGTAAAAATACAGGGTTAATATGGGTTTTAAAGCCTTGCTACCATGTTTGCTTGATATTTGAGTTCTGAACTATGCAAACTTAATGTTACCTTAGAATAACTAAGTAAATAAATAAATAAAGTGGCTGCAGTCAGCAACAGATCTTAGTAAGTCTAGCAGGACTTTTTCTAAAGTGTGAGTTTGTCCTCTTCCCAACTGATCTTGCACTATTACTATTTTGCATATTAATTTACAACACACTTAAGTGATTTATATATTTGATATCTATTGTATATAATATAGAAATTGCTTACACTGGCTATAATAAGAAGTGTACCTTTTTTATCTGTTACTCGGTCTTGGTTTTGATTTAATATCTTGGCAATTAATGTAATGAATTTAGTGAGAGACACTGGGAGGATAGCATTCTTTTGAAAGACACCTGGCATACATCAGTTGCTATGGTGATTACCCAGATGTGCAAACAAGTAGAGGAAAAAATAATGATTCAATATTCCCATGATAAAAGAAACAGAATTGCTAATTGATAAACAGCAAAGTAATAGGAGGCAGTCTGGATTTTTAAACCACATGGAACAATGTAGCAATACCCCACCTAAAAAGCACTAGAAGGGAACTGCAGGAGTTTCAGTTTATGTTGGAGGAGTGAGTAATCTGCATCGTCTAGTGCACTCGATTAGCACATGATGCCCTGCTGTGCCAGGGCCATTTTCCACTCTGACTTGTAAAGGAGAGGTCCTCTGAGAACACATATGAGGAAGAAGACGTGCAGCCTTTCTCTCCTCCTCTACCCCAGATTCTCAGCCTTGGTCTTATCGTCACTGGGACAGAACAATGGAAAATGAAAAAAGAGAGGGGAGAGTTTTACTATTTCTCTTGCTCTGCAAAGATTATGTATTGCAGTTATGATTTTGTGTATAGCCAGATTTTTAGTGTATGTATGTGTTCAGCAGCAGGCTGAACAAAAATAAATATCCCACTGACCAGTATTATGTTGCGGTACTGCTTCTATTCGTTGTTCTCAGAGGCCTGTTTTGCTGCTCCTATGATGACATCTACAACCATCTCATGAACTGTTGCATCACTTACACCAGTACACAGAGAAGAAGAAAAGGTCTTGAATAGGAAACAAGATCGGTGAATCTTACCGTTAAAGTATTTCACACTGCATCAGGGCCTACTACAACAACATGCTTCTTGGGATTACATCTACGCTTGCCACAACAAATGGCAAGATAACATTTTGTAAAGTGGACACTGGAGCTAATTGGAACCTAATGATGTATAGTGTAAATAATTGCTTGCAAAATACATTCCATGAAGAAGACTACTGTATTAAATGACATAGAAAGAATAACTCTAGCATTCTTTCTCCCTAGTGATTTTGAGACAAAGAAGGTGTGCATGCAAAAGCTACTTTAATTGTACCACAGAGAAGAGTACAGAGACAGATGGGTGTCCCTGTGTTGAGCAATGCCAGAAGCCACCAGGGAAAGGAAGAAAGGGAAATTGAATGACTATGGCTGAAAGTCTGTAGCTCCACAACATCAAAACACCTCATTAACATTCCTTCCCCTGAACTCTGTGTAGTACTTTTTTTCTCTCTCTCTTTTCCCCCACAGTAGTTTACTGATCTATCCTGGATTCTCATATCCACTTTCAATAATAAAACCTGGAGAGATTCAATTAAAATATGTGTCCTGCAATATCACACAGCCATAATCTCTTATATGATATTTATTGTTAAAGTCACCTGTGATGGTTAACAGAAGCTTCAGGAGAGAAAAAACTATTATCTGTTATCTGCATGAACAATTACCTTATTGAAAATCTGGTATTATCTAGTACAGGGCATATTGAGTGACTTACTACATGCATTAGCCTACATGATTGCCTTAGAAGAACCTTGATTCCTATTCTTACAAACCACAAAAATGTCCAAGAAATACAGCAAATACATTAAGGATATAATACCTTACTATCTTAATGCTCAATTTTTACCAAGTTCTTCAACTAGAGATGCAAAATTAGAGATTTCATATGTGGTGCATTCCACTGTCACTCCTCTAAATGGACAGCAGATTTCTAATTTCCCATTCTTTGGGAAGATGTGAAAAACATATACCTCTGTCTTGGTTCCAGCTTACCATTTGAAAATATCTAAAGGCCAGTTGTTAAAAAAATCTCTCTGGGGTGGAAAATAAAACTGCTTATAAGTTAGTTGAGTGAATGAATTTAAGTCATCCACCTTCCACAAGCAGATGAGGACACCTACATACAGACTAGAAGAGTTAAGTAAAATGAGACTTCAGATTCACTTAGGTCCATCCAAGGTCTATTTTTACTCAGTATGAGTATATTATTTTTTTCATCTTGTTAATGAAAGGAAGGAAGAACCTAAGGAGAGGAGGTAGTGAAGTAAGGAAGAAGGGAGGGAGGAAGGAAGGATTTGGTAGACTTTATCTCTCATGTACTTGAGAAATCTTTTCTGAAATCCTTCCCTTGAAACTTCATTTTGGAAATCCCACTTCCAACAGCCAAAATGGGGTAGTTCAGGTTGAAGATATTTCTGACCTGCAACTTCTGTTCTTTGTTCAAAACCTTTTAAATTCAAGATTTTTCAAAGCCAGGATCTGGAGCAAACACTAAATTATAGTTAAAATACAAGATAACCAAATTCTTGAAGAAGTTAGCAGTGTGACAGTGAATTTTTAATTTTCTCTCTCCACACAGGTAAAGATGGATAAAAGTCCTTGGAGCAATTTACTGGAAAGATGGAGGAAGGGGTTTATGCACAACTCAGAAAATCAGGAATTCTGAATGACAGGAAGGGTTAATTTCAGGGACATTGCAGTGACATTGACATATTATTTTATGCTTGTCACCATTCTGGCAATTGAAGAAGTGCCTTCATTTTTTAAAAACTGTAAATGACCAATTATAGATAATGGGCAACCCCAACTTTTATCTTAATCCTCAGTTATTGTATGCATCAAAAGGCCACCATTTAGTGCCTATTTCCTGTTAAATTTGATCTGGTTCTTATCTCCTCAATGTATGTAATTGGCTTCCATGCCCCTTTTAAATGACTACTACTCTCTGAATCTTCTCCCAAAAGAATAGCAATTATGCATTTGATTTTAATAACTGGTATAGATCCATAAGTCTCCAGGTACTTACAAATAGTTGTATAGGATTTTTAACTTCACGTCTCTAGGTTGAAGAGAAGTATTTGAAAATTATTCTTGCTCAGGAAAAAAAGCTCATGCATTCTCTGTTCTCAGAGGAGTAAGAAACAGCCAGGGTTGAACCCTGCTTCTGTGCTAGGATAAAGTTCATTGGCAGCAGATGCAGGTAAGCTATACAGTAAGGACATGAACTCCCTAATGTGGTGTTGAGATTCACTTTTAAGGACTGACTGCTCTGCGAAGAGCAAGGAGTTTGTGGCAGTGGCTAAGGCAAAACCAGAGGAGAGTGCTGCATGAATCCTCAAATCCTTCCCCCTTCAGGTATTTGGAATGCTACTTCAATCACAGAGCATTGGTAGCAAAAGTAGCTCTACCACTTAATGCAGAGAATAGGTTATTTTCTGCTTTTCCTGCTTTATGCTAAAAGAATAACTTACAGGAGTGACTATCTCACATTCAGCTTCAGAAAAGCCAGAGGGTTTCACAGCATTGGATAGCAGGGACCAAAGTAGAAGCAGCTCTTTTTTTTTTTTTTTTTCGTACCTATCAGAGAATGTTTGCATTGGTTTCAAACTTAATAAATGCTAGCCAGAATCTAATTCAAAGTATTTGTTCTCAAGAAAATCTCAGGGCCAGTATTCAGTTAGGAGTAGCCAGTACTATCCCACTCTTTCAGGCTTTAGTGCAGACTTTTCATTTGAGGTACAACAAGGGTTAACACTTTCTTTCTGCACAATGGCCTATACATCAGTCTTTCACTTGTGGTCTTACTAATAAATAAATAAATAAAAAATAAAGTGCTACATGCTGTGAGGTCAAGTAGCCTGCAGCTAGGTAGGTCATGGGAAGAGAAGATGAGGGAGGAAACAACTGAAGAGATTGTGTAAAGGAGCACAATATACAGGGAGATGGAGTCTTCGGCAAGAAATGTAGGGGGAAATCGAAAAAGAAAAAAAAAATACATAGAAGAAAAATAAAACACAAGGGAAACAAGGAATAAGGGAAGAACAAATGAAAGGAAGAGCTGAGAAAATAACCTGACCACTTAGGAAATCAAAAGGCAAACTATCTAGGATAAAGTAATAGCAAAGCAATTACTGAATGTTGTAGCACCTGTCTTTCAGATATGCCATTCTCTTGGATCTGTTAACAAAAACCTTCACTTCTGCTGTTTTAGTAGAGAATCCGGTTTTCCAATTTGCTGTTGTTGTTGTTGTTGTTTTCCTTTTTTTTAAATAACACTGGGAACAAAGGGCCATATTTAGTCCCATCACTATAGAAACACTACTCAGAGAATCAGATTTGAAATTAGGATGACTTAGTTACCATTATTTGCCTATGGTGTTAGCCAGCATTTAATTCCGTTTCTTCGTAATTGATGAAATAATACTTTCCCTATGCAAGAAAAGTCTTTTCCCCCTCCCAAGAATCTCCGTCACGAGGAGTTAGTTATATGTATTTTAAGAAGTCAACTGAATCATCTCTCATTTCATCCAGGGGTTTGTAACTTTTAAAAATGGAAATTACTCTGGTTATCTCCTTACTTTGTGATGTCCCAGAGAAACAATGTCTTCATACCAAATCAGATCTGCACAAAGACAAGCTGTCAAAAACTTCATCTTTTTCCCATGGCTGTATCTGAAGGTTATTTTTACACACAGTTCTCTAGAACACGTATCTTTCATCATGCCACAAATTTTTCTTTGAACCCTTTCTGCTGTTGATATTTTAAGCACCATTGGGTACTCCTAATCTTAAGCATGAAGCTGTTGTCTTTATGTTGAACTTACCTGATAGGAATCAGCTTTAGTTTTTGAACCCCACTTTGGTTATTTGCTTCTCTGACTTGAAACCCACTTGTGCAACTTGCTTGGTATTCTAACTAGCTTCCTGGGTTCTTCAGCAATTTAATTCTCCTACTTTTCTAGTTTTCACTACCCTCCTCCCCAGCTTTTGTCGTCTTCTTTTTTTTTTTCCTTCAAATACTGTTTTCCTTGAAGCACTGAATGATTTTTTTTACTCTTTTTTGTATATTCAGATGGTTTGTTATGTGTCCTTACAGAAACATAAGACATTACTTTTCAGTGTAAATATTCCTTGAAGGTCTAACAGAAGTATCTATAATCAGCAATATTTCAAAATATTTCCTTATTATTATTAAACTGTTCTGGTCATGTTTCTTGCAATGTCTTTAAAGTGGCAGTCAGTTCAATAAGGGCAACAGCATGAAACACAGCTTACATCCAGAGGCCCCGTATTCTACAGTACTTCTAGTATGGATATCATATGCCCAAAGACACAAATGTGTTTTTTTAAATTAAAAAATAAATTTACTAGTGCTGGAGTAGACCATAAATTGCCGATGTATTGTAGGTCTTTCTAAAAAGTTGTTGAAATATAACATTTAATATTTGCATGTGAACATCTCAAAATGTTTAAGATCGTGTGTATATGGAAAATATTTAAGAGTTTTGGACATGAATTTAGCAGGAAAGAGCAGAAATTCTCTGATTTAAAATTTCTAAGGGCTAATAATTTTACCTTTAAAAAATTATTTATTTAGGAGCCCTTATTAATTTATGCTTTCTCTAAGTGATATACATTTACCACTGTTTGAGGAAACATTACCTTCCTAAAGTGAGTGAGACTGCCTGAATTAAACTAGTAATTACTGAATATACCTCTTTAGAAATGAACCTACAAATGATGGGGCAAATCCTTTACTCAAGCCCATTTTGTTTCCTCATCTATTCCTTTTAAGAGTACCTTTCTCCCCCTTCAAAAAGCTCATATGAATGTACAAAACTCTCTGTAACGTTCAGTGCTGATCATTGATGGGAGCTTGAAAGAGGCAGAAATACTTCTGTACCCTACCTCATAACCTATTTCGTACAGTATTGTTATGGTATTAATGTCTAAAAATGGTTAAAATTCCCAACTCCTCTCCTTAGACAACACTTATGAATACGACGTCATACCAAAGAGGATGTGAAATGCTATTAAATCAAGATTTTGCACTCAGCTACCTTACGCACAAGGTAACAGATAAAAAAAGATCTGCAAGCTTGCCTTCTTGCTCCTTTGCCTCTCTGCAAGCACACGTTAAAATTCCTAAATGCTCCAGATATCAGAATACTTTCCCCCAACTCTGCACTTCATATACTCACAAGAAAAATGTCTCATTGCCTTATACAAGGGTTTAGTTATTTCACACTTTTGAAAAATCATGCAGCATTAGTTGGCATGGGGAAGTGATAGGGGCAAGGAAACTTATCTGATGCTGTCTTTCACACGCTTTCATTTGACTGTTTTTGACCATAGTTTCACAATTGTTACATTTTCTTCCTCTCTATAGTTCTGTGTTTTTTACTTTAGCCCTTCAGCCCTTTGCGGAGAGAATATCACTATGTCACTTTTTTCAGTCAGTGGTATTTTGNGTACCTTAGTAGCATTTTCCTGAGTGCTGTGGAGCTCTTGCCTATAATCTCTCTTCCCTCTGTAAGGCATCAGAATGCTGGCCTCATTTTTATGCCATCAGTGACCATTTTGCTTTCACTTCCCTTCCCTTTCTTTCTTTCTTTCTTTTTTTTTTTTTTTTAAATTAAAGCCTGAATTGAGGGGCTTTTAATACTTCCTACTTAGTTTCTTTAAATAAAAACAAATGCTAAAAGTGATGCATCTGTGACATGCGTTAATCATGACTAAAAGCTGTGGCCATGGCTACATGAATAAAACAATTATGTTAAGGGTTTTTCTGCTTCCCTTTTTTTTTCTTCTTCTTACACATTGGCTGATTGACTTTTTTTTCCCCTTCCTTATTCTGAAGAGGTCATTGGGGTTCAGTTATGGTAAAGGCTTCGGTATTTCTTACTGTATGTACCTCAACCCATTTTTTCTTTGGCTTAGCTTCTACCAAAAGAAGGTGTTCTTCTCTCCTTTATTGCAGATATAAGTTGCAATAGAAAATATTTGAATTATTGACAAAAATAGGGCATGAAGGGGAAATAATCAACAGTGTATCACTCCGTTGCCCCATGATGAAGCTGCATGCAATGGTACTTCAGTATATACTGTTGACTGCAGCGTACCAATGGGACAAACATCCCTTCTGCCTCCCTGAGCTACCACATTGTGCAACATTATTTCAGTAAGGTAAAGAAAGATCTTTTCCTACTCATTAAAAGAACACAGAAGTGTTCCATTTCTTTTCCTCCTGTGTGGAAACTAGAATAACTCTCTCTTGTATTACCCCTCCCAACACTTCACCTCAATCGTGTACATGCAGCTGAAAATAAGATTTGGATGCGTTTAGCATTGTGGCAAGAAGATTGTTGCTTATATTTGATACAGAAATCATTTATGTTTGCCAGAACCAGGAATGCAATTTGAAAAACACTGCAAAGTTTTGACTTGTAGCTTTGTTTCTCAACAATCAAATTCAGTCATACCAGAAAGATATGGGACAAACAGACATGTAATGCACTACCTCAAAACCAACCAAGCATGGGCAGAAAAGGTATTTTCCAGGCCTCTGAAGTAAAAAAGTTGAAAAATGAACCAAAATTTCCACATACCTGGGGAATACTGAATAATTCATTTTCTTATTGAAAACCACTAACTAACTATGGTTTTAGCCACCATATTGGT
>VXAL01018071.1:19256-84523 GCA_013399475.1 Chauna torquata | reverse complement strand
ATTTGCACCTGTGCAAACTGGTAGTTTCTAGCCAACCTTATTTATTTTTTCAGTTGATTCTGCTAGGTTTAGCTAAACTTTGAAAAGTCAAGCCCAAAATTAGAGCAAAAACAAGCAGTCTAAATATTGACTTATGGTATGTTTATCGAATGCATTTCAATCCATTATTTTTTATCTATTTGCATTTTTTGTAAACTAAAAAAAAAATGTCATAAGGGAATACCGCACATTAAGAATACATTACTGTTTTCATAGCCAAAAGATGTGAATGCTGAGGGTATTAACCTTCTTAAACACTGAAGACTGAATTTTGTAAGAAATAGGTAAGACTTACAAAGCCTTTTACCCTCTATACTTCACAGATTCTCTTGCGATCACAAAAAACCACCACTCCTTTGCCACACACTTCACAAATCTATATTAATACAACCTTATGACCAAAACAATATTTTCTTTAATGCCAAAGCAATGCCTCACTAAGACATTGCTATTCTTGCTTGAAGTTAAAGACCAGCAGGTGAGTCAGATATCCCAAGGCAAAGTTGAGGATCATTAACATTAACAAAACAAAAGGGTTACTGTTATTACAATCACAAATCAAGAAGATTATGGCTGTTACAAACTGTGCTCAGGGCTTTGTTTTGTTTTAGGTGTGTTTTTAAACATTTCTTGTAAAAATTGTCTTATATGAAAGATTCGCTTTTCTCGCTTTCATTTTTCAACCAAATTAAATGTTTATCTTTGTACTTAGAAGCTACTGTAAGTTCTTTTCACAATCCATTAGTATCTATGCATCCGTATCTACGGTAATTCTGTATAAACCTTATTAACTTGCAGAACTAGTATCTCACAGCATACTGAGAATGGGTTCAATCCAAAAATCAATGTCACATAAAGCAAAGATTTCCATCATCTCTAAATTAGAAGTCATCAGTCCTAGGTGTGAAATATACTTAAGAGCTTTTTCTTCAAACACTGCTAGACTAATAGCACACATTTTCTACAGCAAATACAAGTTTCCATTCTTTTTCTTAGTTTAGGCACACGTATTCTCAATCCGTTTATCTTGATGTACTTTGCAACCAAGTGTTTTGAGCACTGTTTATTCCATGTCTACATCTTCAGAAATGGTTAGCTACCAAAATGTTTGGTCTGGATAAATCGTTCAAGGAGTCTTCAGAAGTTTTAAACACTTGTCTGCTTCTTATCTTTCAGCTTCCAAAACAGCTGTCTGGCCAGTCTAGTAGCAATTCGTAGAATAAAGAAACTTAAAGAATGAAAACCAGTCACTTCAACCTGTTGTGAATTATAAACTCCATGCTAATAACCGTTTCCCCACGGGATGACAGTAGCTGTCCCCAGATCTTTTCAGAGTGATTATAGTTTAGCTGCCTGCCTTCTGACCTCTAAATAATCTTATTTTCAACTGTGAGTGACATAATCTCAGCTGTGTTGCTTGAAATAATGCATTGGATTGAAGGGAAAATGAGTTCATCTTAAAGGTCAGGATAAAGCTCTATGATGCTTAAGGCCTGCATCTGCACTGAACCAAGCTAGTCAAGTCCCAGGAGAGACCTCAGACTCAACCCTCCATAAAGACTCAGTCATACAAGTAGCTGTTGTGGACAAGAAGATTTACACACCGAATCAAGGACCTCTGGGTTTAAGACAGCTTGGCAAGGCTCTGGGAAGGTAAAGCTGGGAAGGTACTGTGAATTTCAGTAACAGAGAAATCGGAAGGTCCAGGGAAAAGCCTCGAGGAAAAAGATGTTGAAAGCATGTTTGTTTGGGAGGTAAACAATTAAGCTTGATGAAACTTAGAAGGAGACCTGCAAATTTCAGGCTGATGTATGTAGCTGAGATCCATAAAGTAAGTTTTAACAGAGGTTAAAGCTCATAACAGAAGAATAACACAGATGAAATTAGAACCAAATTGTAAGCAATTATATGCCTAATTTTGAAGTTTCTATTTGACAGACTGGACTTCATGAAAACAAACAGAGCAAGGGCAAGAATGAGGAGTGGAGAAAAAGTGTTCAAAGATAGAATGGATTCTTCATAACATTAGTTCTGACTTGCTGTGAGTGGTAAAAATCTTTTTTTAGATCAGCCAATACAGTTGGAGAAAACATAGAAAATGATATGATGCCCAAGGCTTTTCAACTTTTTCCCCTTAATTTTATTAACTGTGTAATTTATTAACTCTGTAATGAAAAATATTGTATTTCTCTGTTTTTTTTTTTCTATTGTATCTTTAGACCATTACAGCTATGATAGTACAAATGATCTGCAGAATTGTTATGTTTTTGTCCATGAACATTAATGCAAATAGATCTGTTCAAGCCAAAAGTTGTGTTGTGTCAGCTCCTTAGGAGGAATACCTGAGTTTGCATATGAATATTGATGTGATATCTAAGCTTCATATGTTCTTTAGTAAAGCTGCAGCCATGCAATCAGAGAGCGGCTGAGACCATGTGAAACGGTGGGGATCTATCACAGACTGTGAATAATGAACTTCAGACAGCTGAAGACATCTTCAAAGTGAACACTTCAAACAACTTCTAGCCTACCATATGTTTGTATCTAGTCTACAGTTAACAATTGCAAAATAATAACTACCTGAAGCTCCTTACATATAATTTACAAGAATAAAAGGGCTAAATAGCTATGAAGAGACATCTAATGGACAAAAGTTAGTGGTTTTATAGTAAAGGTCTCACTGACACAGTCGTTCAGAGATTATTTATTTATTTATTTGTCTGGTAAGACAAAACTACTGCAGCTATTTCCTTTAAGACAACTATTATTTTCAGAAAATAGTAATAAAAATAAAATAATAAAAAACCCAGCCCTAGTTACTCTAATAAATCTGTTACTATTCTGCCTCAGGATGCTCATTTTACATAAGGAGAATCTATACTTGCCAGATAAAAGACACTCATATAGAATAACTTCATAGCATGATGCACTGCAGTGCAACAGTTCTGTAATACTGTGTGTCCTTCATCTTTTACTTGCCTTACAATCACATTTTTATGCCTTTACCTCCAACACCCTTGTAAATCTCAGTTCCTCTCCTGTAGCTTACTCCACAGCTGCCCCAGATGGACAAGTGACAGCATATGTTGTGGTTGATTGCAGCCTGAGTGCGCTCGTGCTAGCCAGCAAGCACGTGCTTGCTGATAGACTTAACAACTGGACAAACAAAAATGATAACAGCTGATCTCATGAAACTTGCTGGATTTTAATTATCTTCATGACCTTTAATCTTCTGTAAATTTGGCTGAAATTGATAAATACATTGAAAATTTCTTGGAGGACAGACCCTATAATTGCACTATTGCCTTGTTTCAAAAAGAAATACTAAGAAATATTTCTGAAGTGACCTAAGTGTGACGAGAGCAGGTCAGAAAACTAGGGATTAAAGTCACAATATTTTTTGAGTCAAGAGAAGGATATTAGCACCAAAGTTAAGCATGAAATACAAGTAAAATCTTGGAGGATAACATTTTTTATTTTAGTTGTCTTTGTTACTGAGAACAACCACAGGAAAAAATGAGACTAATGATAAACAAGTACATGAAAAGACAAGCCAGAATGGTTTTAGTATGAGTAGATTCACAGTCAGTGACTGGTACTCAAATTTCCAGTTAACTTAGTCCATCACTGGGTCTACTGAAATTCAGCTGCTTGAGAAATGATGCATGATTGGGATATAAGTATAACGAGCACGTGGCAAAAGGAGAAGTAGGAAGCAGCAGATCTTTACTTCATAGGAATTTTTATAGTCAAGAGCTCCGTGGAAAGTTCTTTTGGTGGCTTTTGCTTTAAGGTGTGCAAAAATAACTCAGCAAGAATAGAAAAGTACATACTAAATCAAATAAAATGCTACCTGACTCAATGAGCGGAAAAATAGCTGAAAGGTGTCCATAAACTATTTGTCAAATAATACTGAATAATGAACACATTTGTAAAAATCAAAGATGAGTAGAAAATTTGTAATGAAAATTGGGTTATAGCTGTTGGAAAAAAGGTCTATAAGAATAGTTTATCCATCTATAATTCTGAAAAGGATGAGAGAAAATCATATTCATAGTCAAAACATTTAAATCATAATATTACCGAAAGATGATTTTTAAAGGAGGTGAAAATAAACATATGGCACTTTTATTGAAGGTAGCTTGGCTGCACCTTTTATACCAGCTTCGAAGCTACTACACTAAAAGTAACAGTCACCTCAAAGCCTTCAGAATGTCAAGATTTCCCTCTCGTGTCCCTCATTCTCAGTCTTTGTGACACATTCAAAAGGTCTATATCACACATTTTGGTTCTTCAGATTCAGAATTAAGCTTCCCAAAAATCAACACAAGAGGAATCTCTATCCCTTTTTCAGTAATCCTCAGAAGGCTTACTGGTGAGAACCTCTCTTTGTGGTCTATGTTGGTCTTACCCCCTTGGGAGAAAAGCAAGCATGATGGCCTGGGATCAGGGACATATAAATACAGCAAAGATGTACTTCTCTGATCATTTAATGTGGCTCAGAAAGGGATGTTCTTTCACACTCTCTAACAAATATCAAAGTAAGCTTGGCTGGAACACATTTTTCAGTAGCAGACAAATGAAAGGTATGCTCTGGCTGAGACAAGTGATATGAATTGTTATGACTCACAAATTCTCTTGCCTCCTCAAAAGAATGGGTAAATATTTAGGCTATTCAAAGAGCTCCAGCGAGAGGATTTTAACTACAATTCTGCTCACAGAACAGTTTAAATGTATGGAAAGGAAAGGAAAGGAAAGGAAAGGAAAGGAAAGGAAAGGAAAGGAAAGGAAAGGAAAGGAAAGGAAAAAGGAAAAAAGAAAAAAGAAAAGAAGAAAAGAAAAGAAAAGAAAAGAAAAGAAAAGAAAAGAAAAGAAAAGAAAAGAAAAGAAAAGAAAAGAAAAGAAAAGAAAAGAAAAGAAAATCCTTGTCCTGTTAACTTACAAAGTTCAGTGATTCTCCCTTGTAGAGCCTACGTGATGCCAGAGACAATCATATAATATAGAAAATAGCGTAAATGAATACACTAAGCTAGATATAAACACAAATCAGCTTGAACACTTAAGCTGATAAAGGACTGGAGACTGCTGAAATTCTCCTGGACTGTGGACACTAGAATCAGAAATACTACAACTATCTGGTGAGATGTAGAAAGGCTTAAGCGGGACACATATGCAAGTGTTTCTTCCTCTTATGACTCATTAGAAGGTTGGAAAGTTTGTAATGAAGTTAACTTCGGGTCAGTAGCAACATATCATGTGCCAGTGTACTTGTTAAATTAAGGATTATAAAAAGGAAAGAGGTAGCTAAAGGTGACAAACAACAAACTGTATTTTCACTTGTAAGGGAATCTTAGGCAGAAGAAGACACAAATACTTGGTAGAAGCCACTGAAGAGAGCTATGATATTTTTCTTCTAGGCCAGGAATTTGTATTTCCATCTAACAAGAAGTAAATAAGCCAAGTGAACATAACCAATATGAGTATAAAATAAAACCAATGAAATCCATATCAGTGTCAAATTAACATAACTATAAATTGAGGTATAAATCTGTTTTAATATTCTGGAAGGATTATCATTCCTACATACAAGAAAATCCAAATAAATTCAAAGGAAACGAGTGCTCCTTAGTGGTTTAATTTTGTTTTCTACTTTTTCAGCTTTGAACTAATTTTTTTTCTCAGGTACAGGGAAAGTTAATACATTTTTGCAGCATGTTAGCTAAATCCTTAATGGACATTCTAAACCTATACCCTTGGTGTTTTATTCTGCAATGTGAAAGCACTGCATACCAGCTCTCCACTGTGAGAACCAGGACACTGCAATCAAGAAATAGAGAATATATTTTCTCTATTTCAGCATTTTAAAGGCTATGCAGAAATAAAACAGTCCTGTTTTCTTGTATCCCATATCAGATGTGGATGAGGCAAAACGACTATGTTCTCTTTGGCTGTCTTTATGAAGAATCATTTCTTGTCACTTTATATTCATGATGTAATCCAATTTAATGCATGTTTTTATCAGATGTCTAAGAGGTGCAGGGAAAAGGATCACTGTCTGCGTCATTTGTATACGCAGCACCTTAAGGTACAGAACATTAACTGGAGGATAAAATAAAATATTCATAATTTCAAAGCTAGATCTAAATTAAACAGCCTTTTTATTGTTGTTGTTTCACTACATAACATAACAAAACAAAATCTTTAAGAGGAATTTGAAAACACTGCAGAAGTTCTTCTTACTTTTGCTAAATTCTTTGTTGTGAAAAATTTTTCAAACATGAATGGACCCCTGCATCTAAGCTCTTTGGGATGAAAATAATAATGAGTTAGCATTCATGACCAAAAGGGAAAGATGCCAAGTCAATTCTCACTAGGTAAGGTCGTGACATTATTCTTCAATATTACTGCTATCAGAAGAAGATACAAACCTCCTCATGCTTCATCTCCCATGAGCCTCTCTCTCCTTTTTAGTCTGTTCCTCTCATGCCTTTCTGTGTCTTTCCTTTTTTTATAGTTTATGATGAATCATATTTAGTTGGTGGAACAAACATATTATGATATTCTAATTAGAAAGTGTTTTGCCCTGATTTTGCTGATGGAAACAATAACAAAAAAATTCTATCTGCCTCACTTTATTTACATAATAGATAAGTAGCATTAGTTATAGTAGAATGGATATTGATATTTTAAAGTCAAATTAAGGAAATTAATTAAGGAAATTCAATATAAGGTTCCCTATAAATATCATAATAATCATCCACATGTTATATATGATACCTATATATCTATATATACTTCTTTTGTTTTATCCTTTCTAATTGACTCTTGAAAGCACTCAATTTGAACTGAATTTCACTTTCATTGAAATTGAGTTCTGTCATTAAAATATCAGAAGATCACTATCAATCCATCAGGAAACTCAAGATATCTATCTAAAATGAAAGCCAGAAGACTATGCATTATATCTCATTTTTTGGAAAAAAAAATAAACCAAAACAAAAATCTTATACAATGCTAGGATAACTCCAGAAGATATCTACTGACTTTTCAGTGACAGGGTGTCTGAGCACCATGGCACCACTTCATTAAGAGAGAGCCTTTTTCAGTACTCTTGGGGCTTTAACCTTGATGATCTATTACCTCTATCTTCATGTCTGCAGAAAGTTAAAATGTCATGCTATCAGAAAGGTGCAATTTGGAGAAAGCACGTCAGAAGTGATATTCAGGTACTACACCTTCCGGAGTACCAATTAATTCTGACTGTTTTCTTGACTTATTAATTGCTTACTTCGGTGTGAAATACATACAAAATAATGCAACTTGGGACCATTTAAAATTGTATATACTATAACAATTTCAATTTAATCATTTAATGCCTATTTTAGTCTTACAAAATCCAGATGTTTTAAAAATGCTATGAACAAAAACAATGCAAGTGCCTGTGGTGGTTTTACCCGGCTAAACAGGCGACCTCCACCACAACCGCTCGCTCACTCCCCCTCCTCAAAGAAACAGGGGGAGAAAATGTGATGGACCAGGGCTTAAGGGTTGAGATATGGACAAGCAAGTTACTCACTAATTATCGTCACAGGCAAAACAGACTCAACATAGGGAGATTAGTATAATTTATTACTATCACTAGCAGACTAGAGCAGTGAGAAACTAAAAGCAAACTAAAAACACCTTCCCCCCATCCACCCTCTTCTACCTCCTCCCCCCGAGCAGCGCAGGGGAACGGGGAATGGGGGCTGCGGTCAGCCCATATCGCTTCGTCTCTGCCGCTCCTTCATGGTCGCTCTCTGTTCCCCTGCTCCAACGTGGGGTCCCTCCCACGGGATGCCGTCCTTCCCGAACGGGTCCTGCGTGGGCTTCCCACAGGCTGCAGCTCTTCAAGAGCTGCTCCAATATGGGTCCGTACCACGGGGTCCATCCTTCAGGAGCAAACTGCTCCAGCATGGGTCCCCCACGGGTGGCAGCTCCCACCGGATCACCTGCTCCTGCGTGGGCTCCTCTCCACGGGCTACAGGTCCGGCCCGGAGCCTGCTCCTGCGGGGGCTCTCCATGGGCTGCAGCCTCCTTCAGGCCACATCCACCTGCTCCACCGTGGGCTCCTCCACGGGCTGCAGCGTGGAGATCTGCTCCATGTGGTACCCCACGGGCTGCAGGGGGACAGCCTGCTCCACCATGGGCCTCACCACAGGCCGCAGGGGAACTTCTGCTCCGGAGCCTGGAGCACCTCCTCCCCCTCATTCTTCACTGACCTTGGTGTCTGCAGGGCTGTTCCTCACTCCTCTCACTCCCAGCTGCTGTTGCACAGCAGTTTTTTTCCCCTTCTTAAATCTGCTCTCACAGAGGTGCAAACAACGTCGCTCATTGGTTCAGGTCTGGCCAGCGGTGCGTCCCTTTTGGAGCCGGCTGGAGCTGGCTCTTATCTGACATGGGGCAGCTTCTGGAATCTTCTCACAGAAGCCACCCCTATGGCCCCCCTGCTACCAAACCTTTACCACGTAAACCCAATACAGTGCCCAAATACCATAATATGCTATTATGATGCAATGCTCATATTTCTTTTTTTCGTCAGGGAAACTTATTACATATAGGTGTTAACACTAGCATCTCCTACAAATCAACCATGAGATTTTTCATTAATTTTTACTCCCTCCCTCCCTATTCTAAGCACCAACATTACACAAATACTATGTGAATCTCATTTCCTTTCAAAAGACCTTTTCAGAACTGCTTGTGCTCTGTTTGGCAAGCAGATATGAGCTTGATCTGCCTATACACAGGATTAGCTGGAAGCTGGGCAGTTCAGTTCATGATGCACTGAACTCAAATGTTAAGACCACTTATCATTTGCATTTATTAGTTTCTGTTTGCTGCTATGCTAACTACCTTTCATGAAGCTACCTCTCAACCTAGACTACAGTCAGAGCAAGCCTGTGTTTTTGTTTTGTTTTGTTTTGTAAAATATTGCATAGGTAGTATTCTAAGCCACATAGGCAACAAACTAAACCCCTCAAATCCCCTAACTCCTGGTGATCTGGAGGTTCCAAAGCTAAAGAGGAAATAATCAGAGATCCCATTTCCTTACTTGCAGTATCTCATGAATTTAAACCAATTCATCCTGGACTTAGTTATTTCTAAGCTTTATGTTTTGCATTAAAAAAAATGTTAATGAGATAAACATCTTATTTGAACAGAAGCACTATAAGATCACAGCAGTCTTAGTTGAGATTGTGAAATAGTAACAGCTTTGCAAGGTTTTAGTTTACCAGTGTAAATCATTTAACCATTTTTGCCAAAAACTTATTACTTAAACAACCTTGAAATAGAAGGAAGATCTGTTGTAGAAAACTTAATATCCTCTGGTTAAGGTGTCCTGTTTTTAAAAGTCTTAAAAATAATATCAATTGACCCTTTTTTTTTTTTTTTTTAACACATACAATCCCAAAAGGCAGTTCACCAGGCAACTGAAATCATTCTACCAAAGCCAACTATCTGGCTTCTTAAAAAACTTTGTCAGAAGAGGACTAAATCTGGTTTGAAGACATGCTTCCAGATGAAAAGACTATCAGAGAGAGGAAATGCAAGCCTAAATAATAGCTTCCACCAAGCTGGGAGGAAAGTGATTTTTCCCCCACCTAAGGAAGGAGATCTATTGTATAGTAACAGATGATAGTTTAGTACATAATTTATTCACGGCAGAGTTTATCCATATGTCACTGTGCACAGAGAGATTTGAGCAGGTGCAATTTGGTGCAGTACCATGTCTAGCCTCAAAATCAGTAGGTGCGCTGACAGGAAGTCAGACGAGTACAAAAATGTCATCAGTTATATTATCTGTGGTTCCAGAATTAGCATGGTCTCTGCCAGCTTCAGAGTTATCCTGTCTACTCTACTGTATGCTATGGATATATCCTTAGAAGTCTAGGTATGTTAGTTAATAAGATTTCAAACACAAGTCTCATGATAGCTGCTGTTTTTCTGGCAGATCCTGAGGCAAGAATTCAAAACCCACACGAAAATCTCAGCTTGCATATTAAAAATCATGCTTGTAATTCTTCAACTCATGGAAAAGAAGCTTCAAAATTTCACTGAAGATATACCCTAAAGGACAAGAAAGCTAAGGGAAATTCAAATGCAAACCTCCACATCCCTCCTTTTGTCTTTTTCTTAAGTACTATTGATTGAAGATTATAACATCTTGAGATGTTTTTGGTTTCCAAGTACTGAATAAAAATCCTAATAAAGAGAGTAAAAAACAGTCAGGACAGAAGCAACATAGTGTATATGCTTCTCCCACAAATGACATGTCTATGGGATAACACAGAATTTTTCTGGGAATATGCAGCTCCCAAAGGATGACCTATCTTTACCGCAACAAACACCTGATGTGTGTCTTTATTACTCTCTACCTTTGAGGAAGTCAGTAACAAATCTAAATGGAACTATTCTCCAAGCACAAGATCTACATTTCTGCAAACTAGTTTTTGCATCCATTACACCTATTCTATCTGGTACCAATACATCATATTCTGAACATGTCTCATAATATACATTTCATTAAAAAATCATCATTTATTTATGATAAGGCTGTGCCAAATATGCACCATGAAAATAAGTAACAAATAATACTTTTAGCAGTAAAACTTTCTGTTGAGAAGTTTATTATTTGAAGGCTCTAAGTGCCTCCTCAGAGGTACTGAATGCTCTTGACAATGCTAAATTCACTGGAAGTTGAGGATGCTTATCACTTTGTATGATGTTCTTAGCACTTAGCGGGAGTGGAAATATGGCAAACAATTTTCTGACTAGTTATATGCTGTTATGTACATACTCTACTAAAAACACTTTCAAGGACTTCATATACACTCAAAAAAGTGCGGTGTTACCATTCAACCAATCAATTTTCCTCTTTTGTTTAGTTTTGTTTTGAAGTAGCTCAAATACAGCATTATTTCATATGTAAAAATGTGCTTCAAAACATAGGTGACCTGCAAAAATCAGAAACCTTATCTTTCCTTCACTGATATTGCCCCCAAATACCTTCAAACTTCCAAGTTTCAGTCTTTTATCAAGTTATACATGTGGCACTCAAGTTTAAAAAGCAAAAACAACAACAAAAACAACCATAAGAACAACAAAAACAACAAACTAACCAACCAAAAAAGGAAAAAATAAAGCAAAACAAACAACAAAAATTACCACCAACAAAAACTCAAGCCAGCCCTTCTGATGACAACACAGCACAGTCCACTGTGGTTCTTCACAGTCCTGGACTGAACAATGCTGAATAAGGCACAAGATTTTTCAGTCCTTTTCTCATAAACATTGTAGCTTTACACTAGCCACCCTATACTTCAGAAATGTTTTAATCCTAGACCATCTTTTTCATTATTATTCTTTTCTGAGGAGATTTGTGACAGAACATCCACTCATTCACAGTTTATATGGTTCCCAAGGGAGTTCAGAAAGACTTTAAAACAAACCAAACCAACCAACCAACCAAATAAACAAACAAAAAACCCTCCTCCCCCCCCGCCCCTCAAAAAACCAAACCCACAAAACTAGCCAGGTTTTAATGAAGTATGAACTAATGTTTAACTTACAGAACGTTCAGAAAAAAAGTCGTTTTGATCAGGTAACTGAATAAAAATAGGAAGTTTTTAAGCAACTCTCTTCTATCCTATGTCTGTCCAGGCAGTTCATTGATTACAGGCTTATTTTCATGACAGTGGCTTTCTGAGATGCATGAAACCTTGCAGGTACAATCTGGTCCTCTGTGCCGCACACTCTAGTCTCAAAACATCTCCTTGTGAGCACATGTATTTGCTCCCCAGGAAAGCAGCAATCTTCTCCATTCCTCCGACAGAGAGAACAACAGAGAACACTCCACTTAGAAGACCATGATATACAAACTCAGGACAAATGAATAATGTCACCCAGTAAAATATATGCCTACGTGACTCAGTGCAGACAGTCATGAGCTCATGCTGCCAAGGTGTTACTGTCATGGGAGCGCTGGTCCCATAATAAATCCTTCTTCTCAGAAAAGTTCCTCCTCTCATGAGTTTGAGAATGTAGCTGCAGAACTTCCAACACAGAGTTGCCTTGCATCCAAGGATGATATACAGACTGCACCTGCTACAGTCTTTCTGCAAAAAGCAAAGTAAACTTACCGTTTGTTACTCTGAAATTAAATACCTCTTAGAAAATATAATGTGTTCAATTGATGTAGGTGTCTTCACTCTCCTAATGCCATCAGAAGCAGTAGCAATATTAACATTTTCTCAGTATTATTTTATAGGTTTTCACTTTCTTTATGAAATTTTGATCTAGATGAAATCCATCACAGTCAAATAGTGTAGCAGACCATTAGCAAGGAGTGTGAAATTAAAGAAGAGAAAGAAAAAGTATAATGGAAACCTTCCTGCCCGCAGCCTGAGCTCTTCTCTGCTGTTATTTGTCACCTACTAAGTGCCCATTATTAAAAGTTGTCAAGGCAGGAATGCTGAAAACTTGGTAGTGCTATGCTTAGCTTATTGAGTGGACCAAGAGAGGCTTTGTCAGTAAAAGCTTACCCTCACACACAACTAGCTGAGACAGGCCCCAGGTACTGCTGCAGAGAGCCAGCACAGGTCAGCCAGGGGAGCACAACATTCACTCACAGTGGTCACAGTGTCTAGATCGTGGCAGCAGCTCAGCACCAGCACGTAACATTTCCATCTTGGGCACTCTGCTTCTACATAGCATTGGATGTCCATGTAACAACACTTCCCCCAGTTTTCAGTACTGGGGAGGTAAAATAGCCAGGTCATACACAATCAGATCAGTATCACAGTGCGGCTTTCCAGCAATTTCAGGTATTGTTCTCTTGTCACTTCCTGATCTGTACATCACACTCAGTTTTGTTTCCATTATCCTGTCAGTCACATATCATTATGCTCATTTGCTCAACTCTTGATCAAAGCAAGGTCATGATGCTCCTGTGTCAGGAGTCAAGGAAACATTTTTTGTCTTTTAGCGTGCTCATTTACAATTAAATTAAGAATTTTCCTGAAGAATCATTGTGCATGTTTCCTTTCTTTTTAGGGAAGAAAATGAATAACCTTGCTTCTTGGACCAGATGTTCAGGTGACATAAATCTTGGTAGCATGACTGATTCTAAATATGTCTAGCTCCAGAGAAGGACCTGCTCTCATCCCTCTGTTCATCTGAGTTTTTCCCACCCCACCACTTCTTCTCAATTTCATATCAGTTTGGCATATAGCATTCATCAAATATTAATGGTATCCTTGTTCAGAATTACTTGATTGTTCCATCTGTCATTTTACTACAAAGTCCCTTAATGTACTCTACTGTCATAGCATCAGCTGACTTCCTCTGAAATGTGAAAAATCTTTATAGCAATCTTTAAAAGCTTTCTCATAAAAATATATATTTCCTCTGTTTGGATAGGCAATTTATGCTTATTAATCCCTAGCAGAAGCGGTCGTATCCTGACAAACTATTCACATAGTACTGAGAAGCTAAGATTACATCTGCCATATTTCCTTTCTTAGGTCCGATTCTTCTCTCACTAATAATGAAAGTGTTCCAGAAAAATAATGTTGCTTTCACCACCACCTTCAAGGTTTTCAGAAAAACTTTCTGCATTTTTGTTGAACACTTTTGTACATAGAGTGTCACAATGTAACTAAGTTAATTCTTCAGTTTTTCCTTGTGCTGCGTTTTTAGTGACTTTCATTAAAATGCATAGAATTATATATATTTCTTTGTGCTTTTACACAAAGTAAAAACCTAAGTAGAGTGTTGCAAGACTTTTGTCTTTGTTTCACTAACTGAATGATGCTCTATATGGTGATGCTTCCTCATTCTCAAAACAGCTGGCAGAAAATGAAATTAGAGTAAACATGATTCCCACCCAGTGTGTTTCCAGAGAAGGGACAATCTTAAAATGGATCTTAACGTTCATTTTGGAGAAGGTACGCAAACATCGTACTGGCAGGCAGCAGTATGAAAAAGCAAGATGGGTGGGATACAAATTTTACATTTTCCAATGAATACATAATGTCTTCCATTGATGAGATGAGTTAAATTAATAGTCATCGCGGAGTTATTTTCTATGCTTCTTCATGTCAGGAGAACAGATAATAATAAATTATTAATAATTAACATTTTAATACATTATTTTTCTCTCTTGCAGCCAATTCTCCTACTGGTCTTTGCAGTATTTCTGCTACAGCAAGGGCTTTTCATTTTTACTGTATAGTGCCAGACAACTATCTTGTCTTTGACAACATGAGTGAGAATGATTGTTCCTAACCACCTCACATTTACAATTTAAAAAAGTGACCTGGAACTATCCTGTCCTTCTTGTCCTAAAAAGCATTCCGATTTTTACTAGGCAAATGTTAAACCCTTTTTTGAAAATCAGGCTCTTTCAGAGATAACTCAAAATTAGCCTTCCAGAAACAAAAGTATCCCAAACCACTTCTCATTTGTGAAAATGTAGGCTGCAACTCACAGGAAATGCCATTAAAAGGAGCTGATCATACACTGTCCATAAATCAATGTGTAAAAAAAATGGAAAGCCTTGTTCTGTACAAGAATTAAAAAAAAAAAAAAAAAAGAAACACATTAAACAGTTTAACGTCCCTTCTTTTTTCTTCTTGTGTGAAATCGTTNAAAAAAAAAAGTAACACATTAAACAGTTTAACTTCCCTTCTGTATTCTTGCTGTGTGAGATGGCTTCTTATCTTTATCTGAGGGCCATCTGATCTGTGCTGTTTTGTACTGGGACTTTGAGAAAAGGCTGAGTTGAATGCAAGAGATGGCAGTCTGACAAAGAATAAAGACATACTTCTGACTTCATTGAACATGACATACTATGCTTCTATCTTAAGTGATGTAAAAGTTCACAAGTGACAAATATTTCTTTTAGTATATTTATATGAACATCCCAAAGCTGTCCAACATCCAATTATTATTTACTGCTATTTTTGTAAAGCAAAGTGCTCTGTTCAGAAAAGAATTATGCCCCAGTGCAAGGCTGAATCTAGTCTGCTTTTACATTATTTTCTTTTTTTTTTAAGTGTGCACTTAAATGAAATTAGTATTCTGAAACATGGCTTAGTCATCCTGTGACTCTTCTGCCACACAAGAATAGTAGGCAAATGCAAGAGGAAAGGAGCTAATTAAACATTACTTAGTCACCTATAAAATAATAAGAAATATGATTTATAGCCTAAAAAAAGATGATATTTCAAAAATTTTGGTGTATGGTGGAGTAAAACTTAGAGGAATTTAAAGCCTACAGCGTTTGCATATAACTAATACCACAGTTCTCTGCCGTATCATTGTTGTGTATGCTGTTGTTTCTTCAATGTTCATAACTATTTCATAAAGGTTTAAAACTTAGTCACTGAGCAACGCCACATTAGGAACGAGAAAGGGAATTAAGAACCTTATAAGGGAAAAAAAAGACACAAAGACATACAGAGATGCCCCCAGTTAATTTTTTTAAGAGCAAAGAAATGTTGAAATACTGTTCTGGCATGGGACCCCTTGCAAAAACAAAACAAAACAAAACAAAACAAAAACAAACAGAAAAACACAATGCTGATGACACGTGGTGCATCGAGGTATCAGCAGGTCAGGTTTCTCCTCTGAAAATCAAAAAAAAGAAACTGTTGCTGGGTCATCGTCTTATCCTGATGCACAAGAAAGACAATTATAATACCATCCTCCTGACTTCTCAAGATAGTAAGAAATTATTCTAGTTACTTTTCTTTATTGAACTTAGCTGATCTTTCACTGGAAAGGTGTCAGTGGAGGAATGACCAGGACATTTGTTAGAGGAAATTCTAGCTCTTGAATCTGCTCAAATTACCTATCAAAAGACTGAACTGAAATCAGAAGATGACTGTAGTTTATCATCTGAGAATAGTTTATGAGGCTAGACCCAAGGTTTTAAATAACTACTCAGAGGTCTATTTACATTTCAGAAAAATATATGTTTCAGATGTGATCAATACCAACCTACCGCTTTTCCAATTCTTCTCCCCAGTAAACTCTTAAAATAGCCTTTCCCTCTCCTCCTATTTTAATTTTGTGTTTGGACATCTTGTAAGATTCTAGGTATGCAAGTAATGCAAAATATACAGGACCCACACTTTTGGTTTAAATATCAAAATCTGGATTTTGTAAATATCTCCAGTAGTGATGAAATTATGTTTTCATTAGCAGGCAACAGCTAGCTCTTGAAAACCTATCACTGTGGTTTATTTATCAGGTAGACTTTTCTTGTTCCAAGTACATACTGATAACAAGAACAAACAAATTCATTATTGCTAGCACGAGGAAAACTTCTTTTAAGATGTTTTACTCTATTTCCTTCCCTGTTTCTTTTGTATTATTTAAACGCATACCATCCAAGGTGTGAGGCTGACTTTACATCTTCATTACAATGCGTCTTTCTAGACAGTAGTCATGGGTAAGTTTCTTTGGCTTTCATGAAAAGCAGCTGCACATTTTCCATAATAGTTAACTTTCTTCTTCTTCAGATTAGAGTCCTACAGAATTAAGTGTAACAATTGTCCAGCCTAGGTAGCTGATCAGTTTTTTTTTCAAAGAATAGAAAGTGATCCAAAGACCCAAGCGTCCTAAACACAGTACAGTAAGTATGCCTTTGTACATAAATAGAATCACACAATCACAGAACTGTGACATTGGAAGCGACCCTGAATATCTTTGAGTCCAAGCTTTTGCTCAAAGCTGTGCCAACTACAACAGGTTGCTCAGGGCTGTGTCCAATCAGATTTCAGTAATTTCAAGCATGGGACTCCACAGACTCTCTCAGTCCCTGCTCCAGTGTTTGACTACCTTCAGAATGGAAAAGTGCTTCATTATGTCTAATTTCCCACATTGTAACTCATGCATATTGACTTCTCCTATCACTGTACATCTCCAAGAATAATCTGGTTCTACACTCTCCCTTTAGGTATTTGTAGACAATAATAACATCTCATCTCAGTTTTCTCCTTCCAGACCTCTGACCATCTTGGTGGCCCTCCATGCGATTTGCTCCAGTACCTCAATGTCTCTCTTTTACTGGGAAGCCCCAAAATGGACACTACTGCACATTCTGTCTCACACGGACAAAACAGAGAGAATCACTTTCCTTTGCCTGCAGGCTGCTGTCTTCAGAGGACAGACCAGCATGCAGTTAGACTTCACCACTAAGGCATGCTGCCAACTCATGCTCAACTTGTTGTTGACCAGAGTCAACCAGAGTCTGCAGATATTTCTCTGCAAAGGTGCTTTCTAGCCAGTCGACCACTAGACTGTAGTGTTGGGTGCGGTTATTCCAACCTAGATGCAAAACTTCACATTTTCCATTAATGAATTCCATTACATTGTCAGTCCAGTTCTTGAGCCTGTAGAGGTCCCTCTGAATAGCAACCCTGTCCTCCAATAAATTGACTGATCCCCCCAGTTTGCTGTTGTCCACAATGTAGAATGCACTCTATCTCATCATCTGGGTCATTAATAAAAGCAATAAACAGTATTAGTACTGATGCACTGATTCCCAACAGACATCACTAGCTACTAGCCACCAGCTGGACTTTGTACTGCTGATCACAACCCTTTGACAGTACAGATCCAGACAAGTTTTCCATGCAACACATCATCCACTTCTCCATATCTCACTAATTTGACCAAAAGAATGTTATAGGAGACTGTCAATGGATTACTAAAGCCTTTGTATACATCAGCTGCTCTCCTCTTACCCACGGAGCCAGCCAACTCAAAACAATTGGTTATAAGTTGCCATCGGTAAATCTATGCTGCCTGTTCCGAGTCATCTTCATGTCCATCATGTGGCTAGAAATAGCTTCCAGGAGAATTTCCTCCACAACACTCCCAAGGACTGAGAAACAGCTGACTGGCCTGTAGTTTCCACAGATGCTCCATCCTGTGCTTCTTGAAGATGTGCGTGACAATTTCCCAGTCATCAGAAATCTCCCCTAGTTGCTATGACTTTTTGAAGACAACAGTGGCCAAGTAATGACATTATTCAGTTCTGGGTGCATCCTATCTGGTTCTACTGAGTTATACAGACACATTTGTTTGAGCACTCCCTAACTCTGTCTTCCTCTACTGTGCGTAATGCTGCAGAGGTATTGCTTCACTGTCCTACATTGTGCTAGTAAGCTCATGGACCTGAGAGGCCTGAGGGCAAACCTTATCAGGTGAAAACCAATTTAAAAAAAAAAAAAAAAAAGCCATGTTCCCAGTGAGAAGCAGGCCCACATAATATGCTTATTTACTATTATCAGAGTCTGAAACCATCAGATATGGTACAGTGATTCAAAAGGAATCCTAAACAGCTCATACCTTTCTAGCTTTGCCAGCTAATTGGAATCAGACTATTGAGTCTTAGATTCTTACAAAAACAAAAATCCAGACTGTTTCCTATTGTTTTCTGTCAGATGTGTTGAGTTCTGATTTTTAATTTTCTCTAATTGATAAAACTATCTCTTAGAGAAGTTCTGAAATGCCAAGACACGTGTGTTGTTTCTTGAAATTTCTTGTCTTTTGTTTTTTTCCTTCTTTCAACCCTGTTGTTTTAACCCAGCCTGTTAAAAGTTTCCCTAAGAGGTCTCTATACACTGGGCAAAGGTGACATACTACCCAGTGCAGAGGTATGCATCCTACTCTGTGGTTTGGTGAACAGGCTTTTTGTTTGTTTTGTTTGTCTTACAGGAAGGGTCATCTCACTTCGGTTTGTGTTCTAATTTCTTGAGGGTTGGGCCACACTACTATGAAACTCTTTTCACACATAAGCAGAACAATGTTTACATTGATTTTAAATCATTACAAATACCTTAAAAAGGTTTAATCGATCTTTTACTGCGTACAGGAGATGCTGCTGTATTTGCTAGGCTGAATCATAGGCAGATGTGAGCCAGGAAATAATGGAAAATGTCAATAGCAAGCAAAAGCCATTATTCTTTATATGTTAAATGGAGAGGTTTCCTAGCATGACTAAATATACTCAAGCACTATATTCACGCAGCATATTTATGTAAATAAAGCAATATTCATCTGCTATCATATTTCCATTGCCAATTAAAACAAGAAAAAATGTTAAAGGGAAGCATGGATAATCACTGGTAAGAAATTATATAATAATAGGGAACTAATTATCCCTTTTCAGATTTGAGTTCACAGTTTCATATATTGGCATAATATTGTTAATGATTCAGAGGAACTGTACTCCATTTCATGGGGTCTCAACATTATTATCTTTTATGGTAAAAAAAAATCTGTCTGGAATAGAGATTTAAAAAAAAAAAAGAGAGAGAGAAAGACTATATTGAATAGACCATTCTACGACTCTATGGTTCTACAGTTCAAAAAATAAGATTTCAAAAGTTCCTGTGCAACTTAGCCAGACTCCAGGTTCATGGAATAACGTTCTGCTGGCAAATTTCTCACCACAAAAGAGGAGGGTTTTAGGCCTTGCCTTCTGTATTGTTGCAAAAGAAGACAGACTGACAGCATAAACCAAGACCTATTCGTAACGTACCTACATGATGCAGCATGAATAGGTAAGTGGGCTAACAGAAGAATGCCCATCTTTCCTCTCCTGTAGCAATAAAAAAATGGTAAACTGGCAGCTGGTAAACATCCTTCTTTCTGAGGTCTCCTGGAAAGTCTCACAGGAATCAAACTAGTTCTTCTTCTCTGCAGAAGCAGTGAACACAGACACATTTCCCCTGGCTAATGGATTGAATTCATAAGGACAGGAGGGACTATTAGATTTTAAAGAGTTTGACAGATGAGCTCCTGTGAAGGGCACATTGACTATTTGCTTTAATAACAGGTGCAGTTAATCTTTGGCTTTAAGAGGAGAAGAATTTTTTTTTTACTGATTTTGTTTATTATATTTTATTGTCTCTTGAGTTTGATATAGTGTGTTTCAATTGACCCAGCTTCATAGCAAAATAGGTTGAAAGCTCTACTCAGCAGTAAGTGCCTGGACCTGGATCACATGGCATCCCATTTGGATGGTTCTCTGTACAAAAAAAAAAAAAAAAAAAGGTGTTGTTAACCATGGTATTAATTGTAATTTTGCTTCTTTAATTTTTTCAAAGTTTCAAGCGCAACTTTTTAAAAGTTTTTTTTTTTTTTTTTTTTGCAATGCCAGCAATGGTATTCTTAATACAGCAATATTTTTGTAGGAATATTCACAGAAGCAATGATTCATAAATATGGCACTTGCTTCTATGGAGTCACTTTTCAGAACAGAATTGTATTTCATTCTGTTAAAGAGAACTCAAGGACTGTGATCTACTAATTAAGCTAGAGTGATGACTGTCATTTGCATTGATACCCTATTTGAACTTAAGCAGATCACTCACACACTTTGTCCTTCAGAGTATTCACTTTGAAGATATGTACAATAATTCATAGCTGTTCTACAAAGGTTTTGTAAACTTTAATTCATGTTTGTAAAGCAGTTTGATGTCATTGCAAGAGAAATCACTGTATCATCATAAAAGTGCAATGTATTTTTAGCTAAAGTACATACATTTTCACAGGACATACTTTCATAAAAAGTGAGCTTGATGAAATGAGTACTAACCATTGATGTTCAATAAATCACAAGTGTATATGAATATTTAGTGAAAAAAATGTACTCGCAAAGAGAAATCTTTGAAGCTGTCTATCTATCATCGTGCAGAGAATATCCAGACGAGTTGAAATCAACAAATAATCAACATGATAGAATATGCACCTTAGTAAAATGACACCTCTCTTTTGGAGGAAGAAAAGAAACAGAATTAAGTATTTTTCAGCACATACACTTTAATATACCCATGTACTTTGCAGTCATATTAACTGAAGCTGAAATTAAAAGTATAGCTATATTCACACAAATTATGTAAGGAAAGATGACTTTTAAGTCATTAGCATGAAATCAGTCAATTTAATGAAAGGAGGCCAGATAATGCAATACTGTTCTTTTTATTACTTTTTTAACCTTGCTAGCTTTTCTAAAGATCTAATATGTTGAACTCTCTGAAACCAACTACTCAATTTCGGAAGATCCTAAGATTTTCTTTTGGCAGACATTATAAATCAAGCTGCCAGCAGCAAAATCTAAATTAGCTCTGGAATTTTATGGGCATTGTCAGATGTCAGGCATTCTAATTGAGCTCAAATCCTTTATAAAACTGAGACCAACAATATGTCCAATACAGTAAAATATATCCCAATATTTAATTAAGCCTGGATTAAATTAGGCAAATCCACTACATATGGAAAAAAAAAAATCAATAATTTGACCACCATGGCCTCAAAAGTATTTGATTAATTAGAGTTTCTTTTTCTTTTTTTTTCTTTTTTTTTTTTTTTTTTTTGAATTCAACATGGTCTTTAACTCAAGCCTAAGGTATATTCTAAGCTCTTTCTCTTTTATTCAGAAGCCAAAAAGAGTCTGTACCTGCTGTCACAGATAGCAAAATTATATCTTCAAAGATTTTCCAAATGACAAACTTGTTGCAGAATTAGCTACACATCCTCAGATACAAAAGAGAAGTGCCTTCTGCCAGAGAAAAGCAATGCTAAGATGATGATCAGGAGAGGTGCTGTGATACTTCTGTGGTAAAGGTGAAAGGAAAAACGTTTGGCTGATGGCCAACAGCACTGGCAAAGGACAGACAATTGCTTTTTTTACATCAGTTCCTTCTGTAATTGAGTTTTGGCTTGTAACATTGTCTAACCACTTCTGACAACCCGCCAAAATGGAAATGGCAAGGTCTTATAATAAATTGTCACAGAATCATCCTTCACCTACTCAGCTCAATGTGACAGCAACTCTCAGCACACATAATTTACCCCTCTTGTTTTCCAGTTTTCCTAAACAGTTGTGATAGTCCTGACCATGTCCATAAATAAACAAGCCAGCCAAGGCAAAGCCGAGAAAAAGTCACAACTTTTTCATAGCACAAAGAGGTATGGAATCAAAAGCTGCAGGCAAGCCACTGCCTATGACCCTCAATATTGCTTTTGTGTGCCTGGGAATCCTATTAAAAGACTGTTATTCATCTTACAACGTGCCATAGGCTACCCAATAAAAGATGTCCTGGCTGGAGAACCATGTTTGGAATTACCATCCAATAATCAAGTAATTTCAGTGTCTACTAGAGAGGCAATCTCCAGAAGCAACTCTTAGCAGTAAGAATCTAAAAATTCTCTCAGTCAGCCTCCAGTCCAAAGCATGAAATAAGGCTAACTTTTCTTGTATGTTCTGTTTGTTGTTAACTGATAACTGAAATGCAACCATTTTTATACATGATTTTGATACTGTTGCTCATCCAGTACCATCCCATCTACATGAAATCACGGTGGAAGAAGAAATACCTTCCAGTGACTTGGATTCTTCCCCTCAGGATGAACAAATTAGCATTAAGCAAAAAATGTTCCTTTCAATCCAGAAGTCTTATTTAAAACAGCTTTTTACACTTTCTATCATGACCCTTGAAACTGAAATATCTTCCTTACTTTTGCCTCGTACTTACTGGCAGAAGTGCAAAAGTACCAAATATTTGGTACCTCATACTAGAGAACTTTCCTAGTTGTTATTCACCATTCCATGCCTATTTGTCACTCAAAGTTTTTAAACAAGCCTGCTCACTTATGCACAGCCTGTCACCTTCAAGATCCTGGAAAAATAGGTGCACATGCTGTAGTTGTGATTTATATATATATTTTTGTGTCAAAATCCCCAAAGACACCAGTTAGCTAGTCGTCTTGAAATAATACGTAAATCAAAGTAGGTTAACATAAACGAACTTCTCTATTTACAACTTCTAAAATAAACAATACAGTTATGAAACTTCTAAGAGATGAAAGTGAGAATATTTATTTACACAACTGTAATTCTGGACTTTTATCATGGTGCATGCCACTCAGTTTCCATTTTTAGCTAGCTCTCACGGCCATTTTTTTTCCCCTCGAATCCTCTCATTTTCTCCTGTGTACTCACTTAGCATTTATTAACTCAAGCAAGAGGAGAGCAAGTGCTTCTCTCATAGACAAGGGAAAGACACTTTCCAAGTGTGTTGATTCACTGCATAAATTGCAGCATCAAATGTACCTACTAACTGAACCTTATATTTTATATTCACCTGTATTTTGGGATTGTGTTTAACAAATAGGGCTGGATAAGGTATAGATGTCAATTAAGATGATGAAAGGGACAGAGAAGTTGCCCTACAGGAAGACACTGAAAAGGTTCAGACTCTTCAATCTATGGATGAGAAGGCTGAGCAGAGATATGAGTGAGCCTGACAAAATCATCAGTGCAATGGATAAAGAGAGTGCAGAACTGTTACCAAATCTCAGTAAAACTGCTAAGCAATTGGTTTGAAACAGGTAAGAGGAAGGGTGTTTTTGTCTTCTGTTTTTTAAAGCAGTGAGTAGCTTTGGATCAGTAACTGGCTGTCACAGGAGACAGAAGAAGCAGATAGTACTATCAGGTTAAAAAAGTAAGACAAAGTCACACGCAGCAGGTCCATTAGAAAGTACTAAACAGAATAGGCAGCAACTCTAATTCAACAGTTGTGGATGGTTGGATGTCACAGGGAAAATACTACTTTGTGCATGTGGTTTAGACCAAATCAGGATCAAGGCCATTTATTGATTTACTAATAAAGTGTAATTAACCAGCAATCACTGAACTATACAGTCAAGATCAATCACAGCAATACAACAGATAAACCGCAACACTAGATGCCTACGAAATGCTTTTACATTCCTTACTGAGGACCTTAGGACTAGCTAGAAGCTTGTACCTTTCTTTAGCAGAAAAGTCAGCTGATTAAAGAAAATTCACAACTGAATGTTCTAACTTGATTCTTTAAATTTTCTGTATTGAGGAATCTGCAGTATCATAAGCAGTTTTTCATCTCGGCATACCAAAAGTGCATATCAAAGCTTAGGGACCTGCTTGAAAGATTACTACAGTTTTGAGTTCTATCTTCATTTGGGTATTCAGCTTTTTTTATCATGATGCATCTTTAAAACATTAAGTGATCAACAGTTAAGAGACACTTAATTAAAAATAGCTCAATGAAGACCCTCAAAAAGACAAATTTAGCTTAGGAAGTCTACGATACTGAAGGCATTATGAAAGTGAAGGCCATATACATAGGAACTAAAACTATTTATCTTCAGATTGATCTGCTTGAGGGTAGGAAGGCTTTACAGAGGGATCTGGATAGGCTGGATCTATGAGCCAAGGCCACGTATGAGGCTAAATGCCAGGTCCTGCACTTGGGGCACAACAAACCCATGCAATGCTGTGGGCTGGGGGAAGAGGGGCTGGAAAGCTGCCTGGTGGAAAAGGACCTGGGGGTACTGGTCGACAGCCAGCTGAACGTGAGCCGGCAGCGTGCTCAGGTGGACAAGAAGGCCAAGAGCATCCTGGTTTGTGTCAGAAATAGTGGGGCCAGCAGGACTAGGGAAGTGATTGTCCCCCTGTACTCAGCTCTGGTGACGTCGCACCTTGAATACTGTGCAGTTTTGGACCCCTCACTACAAGGACATCAAGGTGCTGGAGCGTGTCCAAAGAAGGGCAACAAAGCTGGTGAAGGGTCTGGAGAACAAGTCTTATGAGGAGCGGCTGAGGGAGCTGGAGTTGTTTAGCCTGGAGAAAAGGAGGCTCAAGGGAGACCTTATCGCTTTATACAAATACCTCAGAGGAGGCTGTAGCGAGGTGGGGGTCGGTCTCTTCTTCCAGTCAACAAGTCGTGCCAGGGGAGGTTTAGGTTGGATATCAGGAAACATTTCTTCACTGAAAAGGTTGTGAAGCATTACAACAGGCTGCCCAGGGAAGTAGCTGAGTAACCATCCCTGGAGGTCTTCAAAGGACATGCAGATGTGGTGCTTAGGGACTTGGTTTAGTGGTAGACTTGTCAGTGCTAGATTAATAGTTAGACTTGATGATCTTAGAGGTCTTTTCCAAATTAAATGATTCTATGATTCTATGAAAAATACATGCAAAAGATAATGCATATGATAGGAATTGAAAAGTTCCAGAACTGCAAAGATATTGATCCTATCTTCTTCTGAAATTGATTTTTTTTTTCCTTGTATATGTGACTATATCAAAAAAGTATTTTGGAATTTACAGCACTAGCTGCTTTTTTTTAATGCAAGATGTGAAAATGCAGCAAGATAGAAAATTGTGTCTGCTCTTGAATCTCAAAAAGGAATAACTGAATTCTCAGACTTTTATAAAATGAAAATACACCAAAAAAGAGCCCTAAACCATGAAACAAGACTAGAAACTGCAAAAGGAAACGTGTGAGAGAATTTTAACCAACTGAGAAAGCGATTGCATTGTGGTGGGATGAAAGTTAGGATTCTAAGCAAACAATGTGTCTGATTCCAGATCCATTAAAATCAATGGCATTGCTCCCAATGAAATCAATCAATATGCAGCAGGGCTATGTAATGAAGCAATCTCCTAGGTGTAAAAAACCACCTAATTCCCAAAGTCCGTATGAGGCTTCTAAACAGATTTCATTTTTATGACTGATACTACAAGCAGGAAAATCCATGTTCCATAACAGTACCAATATGGAAAGGATATAAGTTACAGTTTGAGTTTTCATATTTTTTAATGAACAAAAAATGTTTCATAATTACTATGAAAAATTATGTTTACAATAAAAGTGTCCATTAGCTTGGAGAAAAGATGTTGTTGTGGTTTAGCCCCGGCAGGCAGCTGAGCACCACACAGCTGCTCACTCACTCTCCCCAGGTGGAATGGGGAGAGAATCAGAAAGGTAAAAGTGCAGGAACCCACGGGCTGAGATAAAGACAGGTTACCAGGGAAAGCAAAAGCCGCGCACGAAAGCAAAGCAAAACAAGGAATTCATTCGCTGCTTCCCATGGGCAGGCAGGTGTTCAGCCACTGCCAGGAAGGCAGGGCTCATCACATGTAATGGTTTCTTGGGAAGACAAACACCATCACTGCCAACGTCCCCCCCTTCCTCCTTCTTTACCCCAGCTTTTATTGCTGAGCACGATGCCATGTGGTGTGGGACATCCCTTTGGTCAGGCTCGGTCAGCTGTCCTGGCCGTGTCCCCTCCCAGCTCCTTGTGCACCCCCAGCCTCCTTGCTGGCAGGGCAGCACGAGGAGCTGAAAAGTCCTTGGCTCTGTGTAAGCACTGCTCTGCAACAACCAAAAACATCACCACCATTTTCATCAAAAATCCAAAACACAGCATTGTGTGAGCCTCTACGAAGAAAATTAACTTTGTCCCAGCCAAAACCGTGACAGATGTATAAGTTGAGAACTTTATGTAGTGGCAGCTTTTCCCAAGCTTTCCCAGCCCTGCTACAGGTTATAACCTCGTTATAAAGATGTGTCAGTCCTGCAAGCCTCTGTGTTTCAGCCACTTTCAAACAATAAAATTCTGTAAAACTGCATTTGTCTCTTGATACATTTGTTTGCCCAGCCTTCCCTTCCCTTCCCTTCCCTTCCCTTCCCTCAAACCAGATTTTCAAAGCAAACAAAAAACAGCATCATAACAACATATAAACATATAACCCAGGTTCCAAACAAATTTCCTACCTCGGATATGCAATTGAAAATGTTGGGCAGCTGACACCAGGTATATACAAAGTATTAATTACAAATGCTCATATGTTCATGTACCCACCTTTGATAGAAAGTTGAAGTTTCAAAGTAAGGTAATCAGAGGCAAGGAAATTCAAAGTGAAGATGGCCTTTAACAATTATACCACAACACAGCTACATACTTGTATGATCACATACACAGTACCTTTGCTCTATTTAGCTTATATTATTGATGATACTTTCTTAATGACTTTCTGTTTTTTCCCCCCATACTGCTGCATATATATCTACAGGTCTTATTACTCCAACTTAATGAAACTGTGCTTTAAGGACAGCATCATAAAATTCCTTGGAGCAACCATCTCAATCCTACCTGCTCCCTTGTGTTGGTAACAGCCTCAGTCTTTCTCACAACTTCCTTTGGCCCTAAGTCTTAGTTTTAGCTTACTTAACTCTGTGTAGAGGGGGTGTCCGGAACTACATCAAAGTGAATATATTTTACTTTTGTCCATTGCTTGTCCCTATCAGTACACTTTACTGAGACTTCCCTGAACACTCTCATCTAAAGCTAATAAAATAGCTGACCTCTTTTAAAGTGATCTAGAAATGAATTCAAAAAAATCCCTCTCCTTTTGTGAATGTTTTAAATTTCACTCCCTGCAAAAGTCAAATCTGCCCTGTGCTCATGAGGAATCTGGTTTGTTTCTATATAAATCTTTGTTTTATGGGTAATGGAAATTCAAATATTAAAGGTTTATTATCTTATGGCTTTGCTTACACTAGGAAAGGGAATCTAACACCTCTGAAACAAGAAGGAATTTGGCTTCTCAATGAGTATAGATTGCCACTGTTTCAAGTCCAGGTTAGGTCCCAGAAAATAGACTTTGAAATCCTGTCTTTAAAATAGAAAAAAATAGCTCTGGCCTCTTGCTTTTTTTTCTTTTACATAGCACAATGTAGATCTTTCAATACATGCTTGTCTACTAGCAATTTCAGTGTTTCTTTCTTTCTTTCTTTTTTTGGTCAGAAATAGTCTGAGTGACGTTTAAGGTAGATTGTGAGAAACTGCATTCATTTTTTTTTTTTAATACTGAGACCTTTAAACGTAAATGGTACTCTTACATGTGTGTATTTGTAGTTTGTTATGATGTATAAGTAGGAAGCATGTACTTCCAATATTTTGATGATTACATTGAATTAGACCACATGTTCTAAGTATGAAATTTCATCTTGAAATATAAGTTGCTATAAACAGAGAAGTAGTTTATTCTTTTGTTAATTTACAGGCTGGTTAATACTGGACTGACTACTGGATAAGCTGACATAAGTTGCTCTCCTAAAGACAGGACGAAGTGATGTCAGATTGGATTGGGTAGCAGTGAGGGTCATGCAAAGGATGCTTTTCTCCTTTCATCCCAGATGAAGTTCACATTCTTTAAAGAACTGATAACTACAGAATGCTAGGAGTTGTTCTTAGAAAAGTAAGAGTTCAAAGAATTGAAGACCAAGAAGCAAGACCATAGTGAGAAAATGAAGGAGAAAGAAGGAAGACAGAGCTATCTGAAAGCTGGGATTCATAACACTTGGTGGAAAAGGTCTAAGCAAAGCCTTGGCACCTGTATGGAAGGAACTCAATTCAGTGGGAAGGAGACTTGTAAAAAAATATTTTCTTGAGTACTGTGAGACTTGAAGGTAGAGATGTCTTAAAAAGACTGTAACTACACCTGGATGAAAGGACAAGCTGTGAAACCACAGTTAGGAAGCTGGAAGAGTATGGAATACCCATGAAAGGTAAAACTCCTGAAGGATGAGGGTTTCACAAGAAACTGCAAATAATGGGAAAAGACCTCAGAAAAAAACTGTGACTGATGTTAAATTAATGTCAGATATGTAACACAGAACAATAAAGGATGATCACAGAACATCTAGCTATTGACTCAAAGATCCGAATCCACAAAAAGAGTGCTGGAAGGCACAGACTTAGATGAGAAAAGCTACCAGACTACACAAGGCTGTAGAAGTCACCCAGGTCAGAAAGTAAATGCTTGGAAGATGTGTTACTGGACTTAGAGTGATCCACAAAAGAAGAAAAGGCACAAACAAGTAACTCAAAATACTCTGCAAAGTGCCAAAAAATACAGAGAAAAAGAAGATCACGATCTACTAAAACTTTGCACAAATGCAAGGAGGACACACATTTGGAAAGCACTGCAACAATGGCAAAAAACATACCTGCTTTGAAAGACCTGATAATCAGGAGCAGTAGAAGGAAAAGTGATTCATTCTGATGAATTACATGAGAAAAGAGGGAAAAAATGATCAAGAGAAATGCTCTGTAGACTGTCAGCAAAAGCAAAAACAAAGGAATGGACCTTTCTTTGGACACCACTAAAGTCATACACAAATGTTTGGACACTGGTGTCCAGATAAGTATTACCTCTGAGGATTCTGTAAAATGTGAGAAAGAAGTCACAATACATAGGGGAAAGCTGAGTTAAATTGTGAACAAATAATATGGAATTAATTCCTATTAAAAACAGTATTATCTGGAAAGTTAAGGATAAAATGGAATTAGCTAGGTTTGTTTTAGCTGATTGGAAAGAAAGAATTGATACTGAATTTTAAAACATACTAACCCTTATGTTTACTTCAGAGGATGCTGTGTTTCACAGACGAATCAAAAACATAAAAGGAGAGCCTGTGGCCACAAATGAATATGAAGATAGAAATAAAAGGAAAAAAAAAATCCACTATGAAACTTGTAAAAAGTCTGCTTTAGACAAATGAAGGTACTATACTGAAAGTTCAGGAAATATACGTTAGGGCATGGTGAGGTCTGGCAGCTCCCTGGGACCAGGAGCTGGGTGGGCCCGGCAGGACCCGTCAGGCAGGGCCCGCCAGGAGCAGGGCATCAGCGGCACAGGGGCAGCCCCAGCCCCGGGCACCGGGCACCTCCCTGGGGATGGGGCCGGGCCGTGGGCCCCTAGCTGGGCCCGGCTGGGTGGGGGCCGTGGCTGGGCAGGGCAGGGCTGTGGGGAGCTGGAGCCTGGCCCCGCTGCGGCCTCGCTGGGGCAGGGGCTGGCGGCCCCGGGGTGCTGAGAGGCTGGGGCCTCGGCAGGGTGGGGGAGTCCTGGGGGGCTGATATGGGGGCCTGGGCTGTTGGGCTGGGACCAAAATTTACAAAATATGCATTTTCCCATGCAAGATGCTATTGTAGGCATTTTCAGGCAAATGGAGACTGCATGCTAGGAAATTGAGCCAGGGCATTTACAGGATGATTGTAAGAATATGGAGTCTAGAACAATTCCGTACATCGCTGTGCTGAATTTGGGATTAGCATTTACTGAACATGAACCTATACCCCCTGAATATAACTAAACATTTTAGAATCACTCTCTGAATTTAGTTAAAACTTCAACAGGAAAAATAGTTGACCTGAATGCATATAAAAACTCAGGAAAACTCAGACAAAAGAAAGAGTAGGTTAATGGTAAAACAGAGCTAAGCCCATGAAACCTGAAGATGAAAGTTTACATAAATGAAAGCCTCTTGTGAGCTCAGATTACTGTACTTGTGGGATTAGTTATTGCTTTTATATGTCACATGAAACATGAATGCAGGAAGCATTTTCAGCATATTCTTGAAAAGGGGATTAGAGAAGCCGCTTGCAGAGGTAACCACCAGGTGTCCTTTGGAACATAGGGCTTTCTAGATTTATGACAATGACAAGACAGCAGCAATTATGGTAGAGAATGAAGTGCTGCTTGGGAAGTCAATATGAATATCAAAATCTATACAAAACCTAAATGTATTGAGAATGGTTAAAACAGCTTTTGAAGTTGAACGTGTTTTAGCACTGTAAAATAAGTTGTACTATAGTTTTCAATTTGTAAAAAGACAAGATGTAAGTACATGTATGGCTTTTAAAAGTTTTTATAACTAGGAGACTGGCAAACATTACTAAGATAAAAATGTAAGCGCCAACACAAACTACAAGTGTGAGCTTTTAATAGTTACGATAAATCTTTTCTCCTGTCCTGGTTATGATCACTTTCCTCAAGGACCTCGAATATTATACCATATACTTCAAGAAGCGTTCAGTATATCCAACATACTTTTCCTTTCTTCATCTTCAATGAGTTAAAACGAAAGACTGATTTTTTTTGCCTTACTCATGACTTGTGTCTCATTATATTTTAAAAATCTAGGGGCAGTTGAGACATCCATACAGTCCAGCAGACTACAGACCTATACATAGAACCTATAGAAGACCCGTGGCTTACAGGAGCAGGAGCTGCAAGTGCAGAGGGATAAGCTAGCTTGCCTGAAATGGCACCAGACATTCATGTTTAGGAAACGGAAAGTCGCGTCATCCAAACGAAAAATGCTTCCCCTCCCTGTTACTCTTTTGTTTTGTCACTGTCAAATAAATAAAAGAAATCCTACTATTTTCTGTATTTATAATAACCCACTCAGTTTTCTTTATGTTCTGCTTTCATCCTGGGTCTCCTAAAGTAAGGCTGAAAATGAGCTTTCAGTTGGAAAGGAAAAAAAAAAAGAGAAATGGTGCTGATCATTGAAAACCACATGAACATTTTATTACAACTCAAACTGCAGGCTACAGCATAGTAAGTGGAAGGCAGTAAGTAGGATCACACCAAATTTGCTCAGTAACGTTTTAAATTCTGTCGTGCCTCAAGAGAAATGTATTTACCCTGAATTTTAAGTCAAACAGAAGTAAATTAATTTTTAATATAAAATTAGTATTGCTCTTTCTAATGAGACACTCCTAGAAATCCATTGCATTAAATATTATCAAGCTGACTTTTTCTGAAATACTCCTGAGAAAGTGTACAGAGTATCCTTTTTCATGTAGAAATTAAGTAGAAAACAAGCAGCAAGGACTTAGCATGAAATTTATGCAGAGAAAGATTCAGCAGGAAAACAGTTTGCTATTTTGGCACTTTTTCTTCCTTCAAACAAACAAACAATCATGTACGAATAACAATCAGAGACAACCAAGTCTCAGATTGTCCTGCCGCTTGTGCAGGAGTTTCCTCTCCTCCTCGGTCAAAACATCCCGATGTTAGCATGAACGGAAGCAGTGTATTCACCCCAAGGACCTGCTGGAGGGCAGCCAATGCTGAAGGACAGTCCTAGAGCTTGGGGAAAGAACAGGCAGCTCCCCAGAGCACTTTGCTGCTCTCTGTGGCATAGAGGCCCTTCTTCTTTTCGGAGGCCCCTTTGACGCTGCTTACAGCCACTTTTTGTCTCATCCGGTGGCTATTAGGACATTAGTACCGCTTATGAAATGAATATGTTATCACTGCTGCCTGATGACACTCACATGTCCAGGTGTGGCAGTGATGAGGCAGGTGCTGCAGCAGGCCGGGCAGCTGGGTCAGGGCTGAGGCCGAGGTCGGGGGCTCTAAGGCAGCTCCTGAGTGTGGGGGGAGGCCCCTGCCCAGGCCTCTCCCAGCTCCTTGCACCCTGCCCAGCAGCCTCCAGCCACCATCTTCTTCCTCCTCAGACCTGGGACCTCATGGGGCTCCATTTTCTTGTCATGGTTTTGGCTAGGACAGAGTTAATTTTCTGCGTAGAGGCTCACACAATGCTGTGTTTTGGATTTTTGATGAAAATAGTGGCGATGTTTTTGGTTGTTGCACAGCAGTATTTACAGAGAGCCAAGGACTTTTTTGCTTCTTGTGCTGCCCTGTCAGTGAGGAGGCTGGGGGTGCACAAGGAGCTGGGAGGAGACATAGCCAGGGCAGGTGACCCAGACTGACCAAAGAGATATTCCGCACCATATGACGTCATGCTCAGCCATAAATGCTGGGGTAAAGAAGGAGGAAGGGAGAGGACGTTGGGAGTGATGGCGTTTGTCTTCCCAAGAAACCACTACGCGTGATGAGCCCTGCTTTCCTGGAAGTGGCTGAACACCTGCCTGCCCATGGGAAGTAGCGAAAGAATTCCTTGTTTTGCTTCGCTTGCACGCGCTGCTTTTGCTTTCCCTAGTAAACTGTCTTTATCTCAACCCATGAGTTCTGGCATTTTTACCTTTCTGATTCTCTCCCCATCCCACCTGGGGAGGGGGAGTGAGCTGCTGTGTGGCACTTAGCCGCCTGCTGGGCCTAAACCACAACATTTTTTAACATAGTCAGGTTCCTTTTTTTCTTTTCTTTTTTTTTTTTTAATTGGTTCCCAGTTCCAGTTGATGGTTACTTGCTATTGTTTAAAGTTACTCTTTCCCCTGGCCCCAGTAAATAATGAGTAAGAAAAAGGCCTCCTGTTTGCTACGCAGTGATGACTGAGGTTAGTTTTGTCTGCGCTCCTGGACAAACAGGCCGCATAATGCTCTCCTGCTCCCTAGACCCTGCACCGGTGACAAGCTCCTGGCAATGGTAAAATAATACTGCACTACATTTCCTTTACCGAATACCTTTCAAAACATATTTCATGTATGCAACCTTAAAAATATATTGTTGATATGATCTGGCAGCACTGTTGCTGCCTGCCCATCAGGTTATGTCTCACTGCAGGGCCTGGGAATGTGTTTAGGCCCTTGGATGAAAGCACCAGGCATGGTCCAAGGACCCTGTCTGGCAGCCCTTGCACAAAAGAAATTCCAAGCTGAATAAACACACCAAAGGAAACTAGGCATGGAGATGGACATTCAGGAAATAAGAAACTCTCCCCAGCTTTACCAAGGAAGTCACAATAGAAGAAGAAAGGGATGGAGTCTCATAATACCGAGTAGGTGACCAAAACCCTGCTAACCCTTCACTTCCCTATCTAGCCTCATGTCTCTTCTCTACCACACGCAGCATTTTCTTTTTTAATGCAATACTTCCACACTTTGGCAAGTGCTCTCAGAAAAGTAGCAGTAGCATATTAAAAATGAAATTACATTGTGGCAGGGCAGAATCATAAAGCAGTGGGGATAATGCATCTCACTGCTGTAGATTTTTGAGAGCACAAGTAGAAAGGATTTGTCAGTAAGGATGATCTTAGTATTCGTAGTTCATCTGAATAACGGCTACTGTAATTATAACTTTAACCACAGATCTTAGTGCATCACTAGCATCACTGTGTTAGCATGTTTCTTGTTACTCTGACTAATCTTTAATTTCAATTGCAATAGATCTCAGAGTTCCAGATATGAGTGTCCACAAACAAAGCATGGACAGACTTCCAAAATGAAATATTGTGTTTCCTGAGGTATTTGAGGTAACTTAAGACAAGGCATTAAAAGTTCCTTTTTAAGAAATATTTGTAGGTGTTCTGCAATAGAGTGCAAAATGGCAAAAGTTACAGAAGAATATAGTATTTTTAAAATTATTACAAACTCATAACATTCTAGGCTAAGACTTATCTGTTAAAAAAATTGTACACTTGCACAATATATGTCTATTAAAATGCACACATACTTACCTTTCCTTGTACAAATATTTATTTATTCTCCTTTTTGATTTCTTTTTTCTTCTCAATAGTGCTATAGGAATTTTTTCATAATTATCTCAATACATCTGTTATTTGCTCTATCATGCAAGAATAATGCCGTTTTTCCAAACTCCAAGTGAAATTATAGTCTACTACAATGTGTTGGATCATGCCAAGTGGGTATGGCAAATTAGATAATCCATCTGCTTGAGTCTGAATCACTTCAGTCACTTTGAAAATGTTACTTGAAGCACAGGAAATGCTGTGCAGTTTTCCAAAAACGTTTGTAAAAAGTAAAATGAAAAATTCCACATCATGTACAAATAATGTTATGGAAGTTTCCAATGTCTTAAAACTGAACCTCTTTTTGAAAGTATTTTTCACCATTTTTTTGGCTAACTTTACCCCCACTTTCAGCAGTTTTATGCTCCTGGGATCTATAAAGGAAATATTCCCACTTATATATGGAGAAAAAGACATTTTAATGAATATTAAACAAGTATAATTTATGCAGAAACTCTGTTAAAAACTCTGTTTGGCACTTTTACTTGCATTAGTAATATGAGAACTCCATTAAAATGAATCTTGCAAAAATGTGTTGGACCCCAATTCTCTCAACTCATTCCCATAGTTAATCTTCATTTTCATTGCCCAAGGACTGTTAATATATTAGTATTAACAATATCTTCTTTATTACCTTGCATTGAGCTTCTTACACGTTCTCATGTGTGCATATATTTACATTTATTTATTTTACATTTATTATATGTACTTACAAATGCAGTGAATGAAATCCTGGGCCCTCTGAAATCAATTGTAAAAATTCTACTATCTTCAGCAAGAATCAGAATATTGTTCCATGATTTCTGTATTGCAGCCTCAGTACTTTTAGCCTCAGAATGGCAGATTAACCTCTGATAGGTTTATAGATAGCCATTATACTCTTCAGGTCCTCTCCTTGCATACAAGCATCCTAACTAGAATTTGGCCACATTGGTTCAACTTATTTTTATTCTCTCATCATTATTCACTGTGCATTTCCATTTATTTACTACTATGTTGTGTACATTATATTATGTTACATATTCTGCACTGGCTTTACTCACAGAAATCATACTTTAGTTTTTGTCACTTCATGTTGTTTGTATTCTGGAGAGGCACGTAAAAGAAGCTTTTCTATCTTTTTAGCTAGCACAAACTGTTGCTAACAAGCTTATAGAATGATTTAGGAAACTATAATAACTAAGTACCAGAGCTGCTCCATGTGGAAAACAATTAGACTATCAGTGTATTCTACTGTTATATGAAATATGATTATCTTATCTTATCTTATATATTAACGGTGCCTTGATCTTGCCAATTATCCTATTACCCATAAGGTCAGATGCATTACTGAGTTGTTAGAATTCCTATCGTTTAAATTTATTACCAAAAAATGCTTAAACAAAATGGAATCAAAGTAAGTGAAGACGTAAAGGTCACGTCAGACTAGTATTTGGAAACCTTGAAATAGTCTAAGGGTGGATTTAGGAAATATCCTATACATATTTGGTTAGATATTGAACAATTCCCACAATCTATGATTCATAACTCACAGGAAGTAGATGAAGCAGATGCTGAACTGAATGATTTCCTCTGTTACCCCCCTACTGTTTACTAGTGCAAGCTAGGAACAGTTTATCTTTGTGACAATTCTAGTTCTGATATTAATCTGTATCTTCAGTTCCTCAAGCTTAGAAGATTTCTGTATCTATTTTTACAAGGAAATTGTGTCATTATTATTCACAAATTAATTACATACTAATTATGATTATACTTATGCATTAAATAATCAGCTCACTGTTGTTGGTAGCTGCATTTATTTGTAGTCAAAGCAGTTACTTTAAAACACATACTTCAGGGTGCATGCATAGTACCAAAAAGACAGAATTTCTTTTCTCTTAATCCCCTACTTGTCGTGCCAAACACTTTTTTTTTTTTTTCCCTGGGTAAGCGAAGTCTTTCTCAAAATAGTCACTGTATTACTCATTTACTTATTTATTTTGAAATGTACATACAAGGGAATAAACGGAAAGCAAAAAGGGTTGTTTTCTGCTAAGTAATGAATTATTCAAGCAGTTAATGATGGAAACAATGATTTCATTGAAGCCGCAGCTCTCTAGGGCAACACTTGGAAAGAAAATGCACAGAAACAGAGCCATCCTTTAAGTTAGGAATCAGAGCAGGTGCAAGCCTGTTGTTTGAGGGTTGTCGCTACCAGCTGAATGGACCGTATCTCAGCTTTGACTGGCATGAGTAGGCAAAACTGTTCATTCGCACCCCAGAAAAATGGCGATGGTGAAATGAGTTAATCCATGTATCAAAAAGCCTGGGAGCTGGATTTGTTTCTGCTGATACAACCATAGGGAAAGGAATGCCAAAGCATGCATGTGCAATCATTTCTAAAATACTCACATGAAAGGCTGTCAACAGTGAAAGACATGCAAAAAGAGAATCCACACAGACTTTGAGGACTATTCGTATTATTTATCTGAAATAAGATCTGGAGTGATGCTAATGTTTTTGGAAGAACTAAGTGATCTGCACAAATACTATTTCTTCCTCATAATTATTTTTAAATAAGAGAATATACACACATGAATCCTATTCGTTCTTTTTGCAAAGTGATATAGTTTCTGCAAGAAAAGTACCCCCGAAGAGGCAACAGCCAGCTGATTAGGGCACTTCTCTGACAGATGAGAGATGTAATTTTGTCTCATGTTGACAATTGCTCTAAATTGAACTCCTGTGTTGCGAGTGAATGTTCTCTAGGGTATTGCCTCAAGTAACTGTTGCCCAGTTTTCAAGAAGAAACATTTAGGTTTTTCACCTCAGCAGAAGATGTCAGCACAGAATCCTTCTCTGACAGAGATGAGCTCAAAGCTTTGGGGATCAGATCTCAAGAGCAGTAGTATTTAAGCTACAACCTCTCATGGACGTTCCATTAGATAGTTTAGTCCAGTCCTGTTGTGAATCCTGTTCTGAACTGATCAGGTGGGAGTGTTTACATTACCTAACTTCGGCATTTAACTTAGCCAATGTAAATCAGGCGTACTCAATGAAGAGACCTAACTCCTTCACAGAATGATTAGGAGCTCCAAAGGTTTCTTCTTGTTTTACTGCTTGTGTTTCAGAGAAGCCTGTCTCTTGCAGCTGATAATATAGAAGCCTAACTTAGTGGCTTAATTATGTGATTACTATCTTAGCATTTCCTGTTCAATATAGGAAAATTACTCTGTTTTGTTTCAGGAATGTGAAAGTTTGCTACTGCAATGATGAATATCGCAGCTAGGATAACTCTGTATGGATCTGTTGCTTGATGCCAGGAATTGAGTCTTATCTTAGTAATACTTTTGACTCTGTTTTTTTTTTTTTTTTTAATGATAAACAAATTAAGCCACAGTATTCTTCCCAAGATATCCTAGCCATTACCCAGACACACAGCTCTTTCTTTATCTGCTTGGAGAACTGAGCTATACATTCTTAAGACATACCTTGGAGTCCTCCCAGATGTTTACTTCAGTACATAAACTTTGGTTTGTACAAAACTCAACTGTTATGGTACCCTGTAAATGAAACCTATATAAACATTGAATTGATGCTAAAACTGTTGCACTAGCTTTCTGTCAAATGCTTGATTTAAAGATACTTGTAGTGTACAGGCTTATAAAATTGAAACAGTTGTGCCCTACACATTGAACTATTGATTGCAATACCCTTTACATTTACCTGTGGTGTCATGCCTAAGGCTTCTATGTGTCCTCATGGTGTGACTACAGTCATTTACACATAGTGATAAAATCTCTTCTTGGAGCCTAAAGCTCTCTCTTTGGCGAAATGTAGAAAATCTGAAATTCTTTGGAGATTTCAGTCATTATTAGTAACTGCATTAAATCTACTTTGTGTTACTCTAGTGATTTACAGCAATCCTAAAGCTGCTGGAGAATTATCCACTAAGGTATGGCTAAATAATTTTTTGTCATACTTTTGTATGGAGATTACACTCTCCCCTGCACTGCTTGTCCTGATAGACCCTCAGGGCAATAAACACATAGAATACAGCAAGTTTCATGGTTTTCTCACATTTGCTGAAGTTCTTGACCAGTGCACCTGAAAACTTTCTAAGGCTGCACTTACTGATTATCCTAGCCACTCCATGAGATAAGGTTTCCAACTCTATTCTTTAGGTTAAGGTAGGATGAGGGGATACTTGTTTGGGTAACCTTTTGTTCTGGGTCTGGCTGGAATAAAAAAGTTAATTTTCTTCCTAGCAGCCTATATGGTGCTGTGTTTTGCATTTGTGACTACAGTGTTGATAACACAGCAGAGTGTTAGATATTGATGAATAGTGCTTGCACAGCATCAAGGCCTTTTTCTTTTTTAAACTCTGCCCCTCCACTGAGTAGGTTGGGGGCATCAGGACAGCTGACCCAAACTCACCAGAGGGATATTTCTTGCCATAGAATACCTTCCTCAGCAATAAAATGAAAGGGGAAGGTTTTATTTGGGAAGGTTGCCATTGCTCAGAGACTGGCTAGGCANTTTTTTATTATTATTTTCTTTCATTAAGTTATTAAACTATCTTTATCTCAACCCATGAGTTTTCTCACTTTTCCTCCTCCTATTTTCTTGCCTGTCCAGGCTGGGATGAGGGTGAGAGTGAGTGAGCAGCTCTGTGGTGGTCACTGCTGGTTAACCCACAGCACCTCTACAAAATTAGCTAGTTGTAAAAGACCAGCTGGAAATTCAGCAGTCAGTATAGCTCCCTCTGAGGAAGTACAAGTGAACTGTACTACAGAAAAAAATCTGCATATGAGGAATGTTTCTAACATTTTCATGTAGCTTCCCTATGAGAAGTAGAAAGTGTTCCATTGATTTGGATATTTAATACCAGACTGGGTTTAACAAGAAAATATCCTAGCAGTGAAATCTTTGGCAGTTTGACAATATGATTTTATATTTGTATTTCTGTGACAGTTCTGATTCTGGAGTTCTACTGAATCATTGACAACTGTGGCAACATGATGGGAAAGGAGACAGGAGCTCCATAGTATTGGAGCTGTGAAGCAGAGATACTGTTGCTGCTTGAGCTGATTACAGCTGGTAACAAAAATGTTGTCAGAATAAAAATATGCTAACAACCAGAAACAAATAATCTTTTCAGTCCCTTTGGGCCAATCAGTTACGTTGCTCGTAACTAAAACCCATTGACCATCTTGAAAGGAGCAGCACTGTTAACTTGAATGTTTGGGACAAATTCTAACCTGTTTTGTTGTTTTCTGTCTCCTTAATAACTGCCTCTGAAATTTCATTTGGATGCCATATCTTTTTCTGTCTTAAACTCTGTCTGTCTTCATGATGATTGAGGTCTTCACTTTACATTATATTGGATTATGTTTGTAATATATTTCAGAATCCTTCAAAATGAGAAATGTTACAGGATAACTATCGTTTATCCAAGTCTTAATGGCTGTACTATTATCAAAAAAGAACATAATCAGGATGTTTTATTGGAATAGCCATTGTTACATTTAAAGAAAAAAATAATAAAGCAGCTGTTTCTTAGCTATCCATTGTGCATTTGCTTTTTTTATATATAAAACCCTTTCTTATTTTCACTGGTTACAGTCTGTTTACTACTTAATAGTTCATTCTTAACACTTTATTTTATTTTTTTACTAAATTTCCTTTGCAGCTTTCCAAGATTCTTATGTTCCATATGTGTCTTAAAAAAAAACAAAAAACAACAAAAAAAAAAAACCTGAGTGTATTCTGTTCAGCACTGGTAGCTACGATATAGAGTTAAAGAGGAAAAAAACAACCAACCAACCAAACAAAAAACACCTATTAAAATACTCGGCTCCTCAGTGTATGCGTATACAAAGATTTTTCTAAGCCTGTCTGACTCACTGTAAGTTATTATAGATTCTGCTGCTGATAGAATACCAAATCTATTACTGAAAAAGAACATTTCCCATATCCCAGTAGAATATGTGGGGTTTATTGTTCTAGAAAAGAATTTTTTGCCTCATTGATAGACAAGAGGGTGTTTCTTTTAGATCTGTCTGTTCTCTGACTTATTTTTTCTGTGTATATACTTTGTCTTCAGTATTGGCCACTGAATCCATCATATGGATTCTTTCAACTGACAAGTGCCTCTTTTTTTTTCTTTTTTTCTTTTCTTTTTTTCCACATCATATCAAATATAATAAGGTTAGCTACAAACAATGATTTAAAATATGTATGACCTATGCAGCTACCTACAGATCTGTCTATGTCCCTCATATCTATAGGAAACTAAGCCCCTGTAAGAAGACAGGAACATTTCAGATAGACAGTCTCATACTCTGCAATAATGTTATACAGAACATTAAATTTATCTAAAATGATCACAGGGCTATAATCTTAAACACTGATTAGTTAAATCTAATTGAGACCTCTATTCTGAGAGTATGGAACATGTATCAAATACAACATCAGATAAAAATATGTTCTTAAAAAAAACAGCAAGAACAAGCACTCTTAAAATTTGATTTGATATCCGTACAGTGATCAAACTGAGTTCTAACAATGCTCAGATGTTGTGTCTATGAATATGACCATGGGCTCAGGCCCATCCTGACGTGGGTAACAAAATTCTCATGAATGCTCTGGTGTGCATCTCCGCTAAGTCCTAATGACTTTTCAGCAGAACAATAATTCTACTGGAATATACAGATTTCTGTCATACCTGTTATACATGTTTAATTATGTAAATTAGAAAAATGTAGTATATAGAGCTCAAGAAGTATGAATTTTATGCTAAAAAATAGGAGTGAGTGAAATGTATTAAGAAGTGGATTAGAGGCTTACATGGCCGAACACTAAGTTTGAAATAGTTCCATCTTGGTTGCACTGTAGATGACCGGGAGAAAGAAGTGGTACAGAGTCAGAATAGAAAATAGTCAGAGTGTGTGGGAGAGACCAGTGTATGTTCCAGGAATTTCTACAGTGTGAAACTGATATAAGAAATGGGATTTCAAAACATTACTAAGGATGAAATAATGAGATCTGCGAAGGCTTAGGGAAAGAAAAGCAGATAGCAAAAGAAAACCACAGGATTGTGAGGTGGATGACAAGGTGACTGATTATTTGTGTGAGATGATAGAAAAGTGGCAAGTAAGAAGATTTTGGAAGCAAGATTCAAGATAAAAGAACAGACTAGCAGCAGGATTTCCCTGAGGATACATCATAGGCAGGGAGAAATAGAATACTGGACAGACTAGATGGTGAAAGCTAAGGAAGTTTAACAGAGACTTGTGGCACAGCAAATTATAGCACTGGAAGGATGAAATAATGTGTTTTGAAATGGAGGAAAACAGGGACAAAACTCTTCAGTCAACACCTTGAGAGAAAGTGAATGGAAAAAGGATCCCTAGAAGATGTAATCATCAAAACAGGAGATGAACAACATACCAAGAATTCTAAGGAGAGAAGTTACCCAAAGTGGATTGCAAAAGATAAACAAAGTTCAAGAGTGTGTGTCTGTGTCTGGAGAACAGATTCTTAGAGTTTAAAACAAAGAGATTATTAGCAAATTTTGTAGGGACAAAGTCATTGATAAATCTGTTTCAGGCTGGAGGGGATGGTACAGAAAAATCAAAGGCAGTGAAAAAAAGACGTCTCCAAAATATTATACGCCTTGTAAGAAAGAATATATGAAGCTAAAACATTTACTGACTAGGCTGATGAAAAATCAATAGAGCAGGTGGTCATTTAAAAATGAGAAGTTGTGACTCTTTTACAGGCGTCTAACTTTAATGCCTGTACTTAGAAAGAAGAGTTCACTTGAGTACATGGAAAAAATAAAAAAAGGCTCAGATAGGTTTTCTTCTAAAAATGCCTTGCAACCACTATGATGATATTGTTGATAGACCTCCCAAAGCATCTTAACAACAGTTTGAGGAGTTCATTGTAACAGTGGGCGACAGAGTGGAAATGAAAGGCAAAGGTAATCGGAATAGATCATGTGAATAGAGTGAGCTAGATTTGACCCAACCTGCCAAAGCAAAATACAATGACCTGCAATACTATGCAAGAAGCAACANGAAATCAAAATATTGTCAAGATCCAACAAAAACTTGAAGTTTAAAGGAGAACAAGAAAATCACAGAGAATCGGAACACTCCCTGCCCACAGTCAGTTAAGGGAAAAGAAAATAAACCGGTAAGAAAATTTACTACTTGTTTTCAAGGAAGGTCTTGAGTATGTACTAGGTTAAAATACAGATCATGATGATATATTTTATTGGTAAAAATATAACATTATATATATATAATTTTTCATATCAGTCCCCTTATCTCTGAAATCTTGCTTCTTTTGCACATGATGTACCAGCATGAATGGTAAAAACACAGGAAAACACCTCCCTTGTCAGGCAAGGTAATGCATATCATCATTATGCTCAGATGTAGTATAACCCTAAGTAAGTAATCTTTGCTGCTTATGATCTACGATGCAAATTTTGGTGCCTTCCACCATCCTTTCTTTTCCCTGGCTGCAATAAAGCTTTGGTCCTGCGCGAGGTTTCACATACTCTGAAGGCATAGCCCAGGTAAAGCTTCAACTTCTGTATTTTGGCTCTCAGTCAGATGCAGCCACACTCTGAAAGATTATGTAAGGTAATAATCTCACAAAATCTGTGCCACAAGAGGTGTAGGTTGTACAGTGGATCAGAATTCAGGAACTGTTTTCTGCTCCATGATAGATGTGTTGTGTAGCCTTTGGTAATTATTTAATTTCTTTTATATTTTATTTTATCTTAGTTCATTTTCCAAATTCTGTCTTGCCTATTTGTATAGCAAATAGCTTGGGACAGTGACTATCTCTTATTATGTGTTTGTAGAGATCCTAATAAAATGGGTTCCCAATATAACTTTGGGTTTCTGAGTGCTACTTATCATCCATAACCACTATGAGAACTGCTGATAAGGTTCCGACATGATAAAGTGTTAATCTGAATTCTGATTCTATACCAACCTCAACCCTTAACTTCTGTTTACTGTGGATATTTTGCTGCTATTTCAGCTATTCCTTACTATCAATAGGAACTTCAAATAAAAACAGATGTAAAATATCGTTATTTTCATTAGCTTTTTTCTTTTTCTTTTATCCTAAAAGATCTTTAAGAAAAAGAAGAAATAAAGTATTACTAACATCTGTATACAGACAGCATATTGCTAGTAAGCTCTAAAGTTTCTCTGTTCAATTTTCAAACTTTTATAGACAAAAACTTAAATAGGTGTCATGGTTTTGGCTGGGATAGAGTTAAATTCTCTTTGTAGAGGTTCACACAATGCTGTGTTTTGGATTTTTTGATGAAGATAATGGTGATGTTTTCAGTTGCTGCAGAGCAGTGTTTGTACAGAGCCAAGGACTTTCCAGCTCCTCGTATTGCCCTGCCAGCGAGGAGGCTGGGGGTGCACAAGGAGCTGGGAGGGGACAGGACCAGGACAGCTGACCCAGACTGACCAAAGGGATATTCCATACCACATGGTGTCATGCTGAACAATAAAACTGGGGGGGCTGGCAGGGGAAAAGGGGGGGGCCGCTGCTCGGGAACAGGCTGGGCATCGGTCAGCGGGTGGTGAGCAATTGCATCGTGCATTGCATTGTGTACACTTGCTTTGTATATTCTTTTACTAGTGTCATTATTATTATCATTATTATCATTATTTTCCCTTTCTTTTCTGTCCTATTAAACTGTCTTTATCTCAACCCATGAGTTTTTTTTTTTTCCCTTTTTCGCGATTCTCTCCCCCATCCCACTGGGGGGGGTGGGGGGAGAGTGAGCGATCGGCTGTGTGGTGCGTAGCTGCCTGCCGGGTTAAACCACAACAATAGGTAGGTTTTTTTGTTTTTGTTTTTGTTTTTTTCTGGTAATATCTGTAAGAAAAAGAAAGGGTCACCCAAAACCACCTGGCAAATAGAGCCTTAGATGTTTGTTTTATTAGTCTGTTACCTGATTACGAGCAACTACTTCCATACTTACAAATTGAGTGTACGTAAGAGGTGTATTTCCATATAGTTCAGTAAAACCATATCTTCATGGCTGTAATACACAAGAATGTATGCTTGCCCTCAGACTTCTTATGCTCCCCTACTAGGGGTGGAGGTGGGGAATAATGGATATTTGGATCCATTCCTGGGAGCAGTGTCTTTTGGGATCAGGTTGGTGTGGGTCATGGTTTTCAGTGACTGAAGCATTTGGTCCATGTACTTAAACTGATGTCTGCAATAGTCTTTCAGTTTAAGCTGACATGGTGACAAATGTCTACATATGCTAACCTGAAAGGTTTTATTTTTCCCCTACAAAATTACAGTTGACAAAATCTTACAGTTTCTGGCATCCAAAAAATCCTTGTTAACTTGTGTTAAATGTATCGAATTAATCTGGAAAAAGAAAGGATATAAAGAAGAAAATATTTCCTGTTGTCACTGTCAGAGCTAAAATACTGAATATTCATTTCAAACAGTATTTTTAAATTACCCTAGTGTGGAAATGAAAACAATCAATGAAAAAAAAAATCTAAAAATGAAAGAAAACAATTTAGGGAATACTTTTTTGTTTATGTAACTAGACTAATAAAACCACCTCAAACTAAAACCAAACCAAACCAAAACAGGAAACCCATGACAAATAGGGTGCCTGGAGCGGGCCAAGGCTGCATCAGCCCCTGGTGCTGGGCTGGAGCTGGGTGGGGGTGCTGCTGGGCAGGGGAATTGAGCGAGATGCAGGGGGATGCTCTCATTACACGATTGCTTTACGCATAGTTAACAAAAACAGTGACGAATTGCTGCTAGTCTGGAGGGGGTGGAGGGTGTCGGAGTGGAGTGTTTCCACTGGCTTTGTTTTTTTCACCCTCTTCCCATCCGTCTGCTGGGGTATTCAGTGTTTGTATTCACACATGAGAAAAGAGATGCATTTCCCCCCTCATCTGCTATAAGCCATTGAAATAGTGTCTAGATAGTAGAACTGGTGGACCACTCTTGACAAGAGCCAGCAGACTGATCGCTAATTTAATGCTTAGGCATTATTGACATTTCTTTGACCACAGTTGCAGCATAATGATACATCTCCATTGCTGTCCTGTTGCTTGATGAAAAGAGGACAGAAGAAAATGCATAAATGAATAATATTTTTAAAGGACTGCATCAAGGAAAGGCATTGAAACATAACATAAACATAGGCTAATAGTAAATAAACCCCTGTAATCTTACCCTATAACAAAGTGGTCCAAAAGTACATTCTATTTAGTTTTCATGCATTTTCCTTATTATTAAGAAATAAGAAGGCCAAATCCATCTCTGATGTATGCACTTATTATTATGAAGGCTTTGCTCTGTTTCTAATTTAGATCCGTAGGTTGTTGTTCTTTTTAAAATGTGTTTAGCCTGAAAAATTGTGGGACTAAAATAAGATCTTCCATTTAAAAGCCTCAAGATGCAGATACAGATGTGACATCTGAACTGCTACATCCGTAACCATTTCAGTTAAAACTTCTCTTGCTATAACACACTTAAGAGTTAAACAGAGATTTATCTGGTACAAGCTTCTTAAAGAAATCTTCTTTGTAGTATTGCCTTAAGCTAAAATGCTGTATTACTATAATTTCATTGAGTGAGTTTTGCAGTACTTTTTAATGATAATTTTTGTGACTTTTTTCTGATGAAATTATTGCAATTTAAATTATGCAATTGCAGTTAGTGCAATTATTAACGAGAGATGAAAAAGGAATCAGTGAGCAGTGTAAAGAACAGCCAGCTGTTCGGCAGTTTGTACAATCAGGAAATATGTTTTGAGAAGAAACCTTTGCGTGCATTTGTGTGTGTGTGTGTGTGTGTGTAGCATTTGAGCCAGAAAGCTAAATAATAATTAATAATAATAATAATAATAATAAAACACACATAAAATCTACTGACTGTAGTTGATTCTATAGTATCTCAAGATTTATCAATAATTTTCAGCTAAGTAAACTGTATTTAAATTCTATATATTGTTTTCTGTATTATCAGCTGATAAACTGAATATCAACTGATACTGAATATTAACTAGTATATGAGAATATCAACTAATCGGATTGCTAACATATGTAGTTAATAAGAAGAAAACTGATTAGCTGTTTTATTGGCCTTCCTTGTGTTCTGTAGAGCTCGCACACCTTAACAAACATCCAGCATAACTTGCTTTCTCCAACGGTTGCCAAAGGTTTCTATGTGGCCATTTAATTTGATTTGACTAATGCATCTGACTCAAGTCTATAAACATGTTTGTAGAGATAGTGAAGTTGACCTTGCTTCCTGACTCCAAACCTATATAAAACTCAGCATGAAAAAAAGCAGCACATTTGCTACAGCCAATCAATGGTGTCCTAGCTACAGCTGTACAGATTGAGATTTTAATCTTTTCAAGACTTAATAGAACAAGTTACAGTTAAAAAAAAAAAAAAAGTGTTTTCTTTTTTGCTGCTCTTTTTTCGATAAGCAGACCTTTTTTTTTTTTTTTTTTTTCCTTGGAGAGTCTTATGGATTTATTGGCTTCTTCTGAAGGAGTTAAATTGGGTTTACATTTGAAAACTGTGTAAAGGAATAAAACAAAACCAGATGTCCAGTAAATATGAAGCCCAAGTATACCACCTTCTTGTGGTACAATGTAGCAGTAATGATGCATGTCAGTGACAAGAACACAATTGGCTTAATGGCACAATGCCAGACCCAAGCTAATTGTAACTCTCTTCTGCACTTACAGACAGCTTGCATCTCTGAACTCGCATAGATTTCACACGGTGTTCGCTTTCAGCCTCAGGTCTCTAGCTTTGACCTGCCTTTTGCTCTAAAATTGTGCGATTGCTTTTCTCCCAGCTTAGACTCTGAACTGTAGCCACTTAAAGCAAAGACAGCCATAGTCAGCCACCCTTCTTCAAGGAAGGTGCTGCTTCTTAAGAAAATTATTTAATTTATAATTTCAGAAGTTAATCTTAAAAAAAAAAAAAGTAACTAACAAAATATGTAACTAATTTTTCAGGTTTACTGTTTCAAATCTCTCAAAAAGACCAACTTTTATATTCCAGAGCCCTGGGCAGTCTGTACTACCGTGGTAGATAGCACTGTGCTACCTGGATTTTAATCTTGGATACTTTGGCTTGCAGCCTTGTAAATGGGCAAGGATGTGAAGATATTACATCTATGTAAATATAAGTATGAAAGTGCTTCCTTCTTTGTTTTAAAAAAGCTAGTGATGAACTAGTGGCAATGAAGGGTCAAGACAACCTTTCCTTAAAGTCAGAAATCGAGTAGTAAGTTGATACAATGTGTTTTGTGATTTTGGAAATTGAATCTTCACAGAAGGGTATTCAATAGCAGTGACTTCAAATAGAGAAGTCAGTCATGAGAAATGACAGAAAACAGAAAAAAAAAATGCTGTTACAACAATTTTTGTAATGAAAATAGAATAGAGGATGGAAAGTGCCTAGATCTTCCATTTACAGCAGGAATTTTGTTTGTAGTATGCTGGGTTTCCTCCTTTCCTCCCTGCCCCACCCCTTTGCGTTGCTTTGCCAAAATTATTTTGTATGATTTGAATTATCAGATGTTATTCAACAGAAATGGATATTCATGACATGGATTCAGTAACAAATGAGTGGTTAAAGGTAAAAATTCCATGTATTTGCTGTGTAAAACACAAAATGGCAACTTCTAATACAGATACTGATTCCATTATAGCTTATTTGTGTAGAAAGAAATTATTTTTTTTTCCCTGCAGCATTTCATGAAAAAAAATGTGTTTATTTTTCTATCACAGAACCAATTTACCATGAAAAAATTCAGAGTTCAAAAGTGAATAGTTTCTCAGGGATATACAATGGAGCACACAAACGCTTCTTATCCTCTTGGGGCAGAGAAACTGTAAATTAGATTTTAACAAGCCAAATGCAGACAATATAAATTTGTATAACAAGCCCTAGCAATAAAAAAAAGAAAAAAAAATCTGATCATACATACTGTGAAAATAGTATTTAATGGTAGTTAATACTGAAGTAAATTCAGATTTGTTGTGGTCATTTATGGACAAACACTATTGCATGACTTGTGCTGTGTGTACAAATTTGGGATTATTAAGTAATAAATGAGGATTAATGATTATTGAAATAATGTTCTCTGGAGATTAAGGATCAAAAAGTCTGACATGAAGTCTTCATTAAACAAAGGAGCTGTCACACTGAGAAGGGTATGGTGCATTTTCAAACACCATTTACAGATAAAATTTGCTCCCTGGAGCCACCAACAAGGGTTGTCACTCACAATGCATTTATTTAGACATATTCCAGGGCGCAACAAGGGCCAGCTGCTTTCTAAGGGACTGAGAGCTGTGAGCTGAGGACCCCAGGTCAGGTAGTGCCTTCACCAGCGGGCACCGTCCTTCAGGGTCTGAACATGGTGGGCAAAGCTAAGTGCTGGTAATATGGTCCATCAATAGCCCCAGGTGTGGCAAGTGGTGAACCAGGGTCAGTGTCCCTCCAGCAGCAGGAGAAGGAGCCAGGGATGGAGCTGGAGACATGGCTATGGCTGTGAGCCTGAGGTCCACTCTTGGGACGGGGCTGGCAACTGGTACTGCTGTGGTGTCACTTGGGCAGGGGCTGAGGACCCTGGCCTAGTCTGAGATGGGGCTTCTGGGTCCATGTGCAGGGGTGGGAGAGGACCCAGAGGAGGCTGGGGAGGGACGACAATGTCTGGGAGTGCCCTCAGAGCCCTGACAATACATAACTCTATTTTCCTATGTGAAACAGCTAACAACAGTAATATTTTAAGAAAGATTAGTAAGCACCTAAATTAATGGGTAAACTGATTAATTAACCAAGGGAGAAGACGTGGTAGTTGCACTCCTCATAGGTGTCTTACTTGTTCTATGGTGGTTTTTTTTTTTTTTTTTTTTGTTGTTGTTGTTTTGAAACTTGTTTCCATTTTTAAGGCTGTCTGTTGCACTATAAAAGAGACTAAGAAATAAATCAAGCAAGCGACAATACCCACAACAGCACAGAAGAAAACAAAACCCTCATGCCCATGCTCATGAAGTACCAAAAAGTAGCTTCAGAGATTGGTATGTTGTGTGAGTGTGTAAGTCAGTATGGCACATATGCAGCTTGAGTGTTTTCAAAATGTAGGAGGGGTAGGTAACAGGTCTTCCTTACACAAGTCAGAAAGAAGCTATTCCTCAAACCTTGATAGCACAAAGTGGCTGATTGTGTCCTGATTTTGTTGTCTGCTACTTTTGGAGTTTTCAGATTGCTGTTCTCCAAAACCTTTTTGTATGTACAAACTGGTTTAGCCATTAAGGTCTATTTTTCAGTATTATAGCTCTAAAAATTAGGTCTCTCTCATCACTGGAAACATCTTTTGCTTTATAGAATGCTTTGCAATGTAGAAGCATTGTAGAGTTTCTTTCAGCTCTGTTCGTGGTGTAAGTACTGGTGTGTTGGACAAAGAGAATGGTCTATCTAGTCCCCAGCTACAAAGAAAGAGTTCATGGAGGTTTGTAGCTGCTCTGACTTGTCCCAGAAGAACTAGGCTGCACTAGGCTACTCTCCTTAGACTGAGAGACACAAAATATCTTGATGTAGAGGGAATTCTAAGGGCTATGTGTTCCTTAAGAAATGCATACTATTTCTGGCTGTTAAAGGGAATAACATTTTTCTCTCATCATTCTTCCCACACTTTGCGAACTTTCTGAGGTATGGATATGATAAAGAGACAAGCAGATATAGCCATGCATGAACGTTACAGTGTTACAATGATTTCAAAAGCNTATATAATGTTATTGCTTAATCACTAGCAACCGGCATGCTGTTACTACTTATGGATACAATCTTTACATCATGTGGGAGGACACTGAAGATCCTGAGTAATAGCCAAACATGTCTTATGGTGCTCATTACTCTGCAGTAGTAAAATCACCAGCCAGCAATCGAAAAAGAGAAATGATCACATCAAGAATAAAGTATCCCAGGGAGAGAATTAATGTCACAATAATTACATGGTTCACAGTGGAGGATGTGTGGTTATTAGCAGTTCTAGAGAAGCTAATTAAGCAAGTCAAAATTCTTTTTAAACCAGTTTAATCAAGAGAAAAGGTGTTCCCTTGGCTCTGAACAACTAACTAACATGCAAGGATTGAGAATGCATGGGTACATCAAAAAAAAGGAAAGCTGGTAATTGTAGTGCACTGATCTCAGCTACCTACAATTGAAAAAGTGCTAGCTAATGGAAAAAGAATTCATTAAATGTTTCTCTTTGGGAAAACACAGCAAAGCACGACAACTGTTCATTAAAGCCTCAGTACTTTGTTACATAGCACTTCTTTATCATGATTGACTATATTGTGCTCTTCTGTCCTACTAACAAAGTTATTTTGCGGCAACTTCTTTGCCTTGCCTGATTCACGCAGAGATACCAAACTACAGCCAGGGATAACATCACGAATGGAGAGGAAAAAGGCTCTTCCAGCTCACACCGGTCACCAGACTCAAATTCAAAAGGAATAATTTTGAAGTAAGCAAACCTTCTGAAATGTTTGGCAAGTGTTGTATCGTGTTGTATCATGTGTCCATCGCCCTGCTCTGCTCCCCCCCCCCCCCCACCCCCCCCCATGCACGCACACTGGTGGTTTGCTACTGGGGCTAGAAAAACATTGGCCTGACTCACAAATATCTCTCCGAATGGCAGCATTGTCTGTGCTTCATTGTGATTCAGGAAGTGTAAAAGAGTAGCTGGATTTTCTTTTCACCCCAGCCTCTCAGCACACACAGTGAGATTGTGCCTCTGGAGACAGTATGGTTCTCAGCTACCTTATTCTGCCTATTGTGAAATCATCTGTCTGGAATCATAACTTCAGTTTGTTTCTTTTTAAAGCTGAGCAGTAGTTTGCCTGGTATGGAAGTTAGCTGTTAGATTCTTTTTAAATAAACTTGTGATCAGTGTTGTACAATAAAATAAATCCACTATTGTGGGAAATGATATCCTAGAATGCAATATAGACAGTACTTTGAAGTTTTTGATATTCTGCTCTCATAATGTCTCCCAGTGTCCTGTTATAACAGGCATAAGAATTCAGCTCTGGAATTCATCACAAAATCTTTGCAGTGCTAGTACCTTAAGTGATTGTTTCCAAGTGGAATTGTGGCTTCTGTGTTTGCTGAATCTCAAAACTCTCCAAATGAAAACTGGTCTTTGCCAAAGAATAAACAGTAAAAGAGCTCTATGCATTAAGAATATCTTTAAGATCATGCACTTTGTCAATTCAGGAATCGTATATAATGAAATTTAACAGATATACTGTACTTAACTTCTAGAATTTTTATATATTCTTACATATCATTTAAGATGCATGAAAATGTCAGAATATTACACAGCATTAGTTACAATTTTTCCAATGCTTAGCATTGAAAAACTGTAAATCAGAAAGATTGGTTGGAAGCTGGATAGGAAGCTGGATATTTTTGTGCAGGGTGAAGTAAGAATAACAAACGTGGAGGAATGATGAAATGGACCAGAAGTTTTAAAGAAGTTACAAGACAATGAATGGATGATACATGTTTTTAAACAAAGCTCAGAAACAGGAGTGATAGAACCTTTTGTGCTTAAGACAAGCCACATGCACGTGCAATGGAGTTGTGTCAGTAATTAACAGGGTTTCTTGTGTTATTAAGCTACATAAGACAATAGCTATTCACCACATCTACAGTGGGCTCATGTTATCTGACTTTAAACATCTGAAAACCGGTAGTCTAGTCTCATTCAGTTTTTCAGGTTCTATCTAAAATCAGTGGTGAAAGGATAATGACTCATTGCATTCTTCCATATGTTTGTGTTCTCCTGTGGAAACCCATAACTTTATTGACCACAGAGGGAGCTAAAGGCTCAGTCAAGTCGCTCTAGTTAAGTGACATTTATTCTATTCAAATAAAAAACAAATGAAATGAGAAAAGATATTAAAAAGGAAAATAAAATGCAGAAAACAAAGCCTAGATAGTACCCCAATCTATATAATAGGTAATGGAAGAAAAAAATGATACAGACTGACGTAAGTTTAAAAAAATATTAGAATTGTTCTTAGTACGGTGTTTTAAAATGAATATGCAAACCAAGTGTCTCAGAAATGTGTAACTAGGTATCTTACTGCAAGCCTTGCACAATGGTATTGTTGGTCTATGCACAGTTTCAGTTATACTTTCAGTGCATTCACATATATCTGAAAACTTATTTCTTGCTGTACGTTTTTATATTCGCAGTCAACTAATCTTTCTCTAATTCCTTTCAGTATTTAAAGGGGGCTTACAAGAAGATGGAGAGTGACTTTTTACATGGTCAGATAATGATAAGACAAGGGAGAACAATTTTAAACTAAAAGAGGGGAGATTTAGATTAGATAGTAGGAGGAAATTCTTTACTCAGAGGTTGGTGGGGCACTGGAGTGGGTTGCCCAGAGAAGCTATGGATGCCCCATCCCTAGAGGTGTTCAAGCCTAGGTTAGATGGGGCCCTGGGCAACCTGGTCTAGTGGGTGGCATCCCTTCCCATGGCAGGGAAGTTGGAACAAGATGGTCTTTAAGGTGTCTTCCAACCCAAGACATTCTATGATTCTATGGTTCTTTTCAAATGTCTCATCGTGTTTCTGTTCTTTTTGTCCTTGTTCTATAAGAGTCTTATGTGGTCTACTGAAGTTAAAAGGAATTTTTGGACTTGCTTCAAAACAATTTGGATCAATGTCTTACATCTCATCTCTCCTGGAAAAATTCTCATCTCTCCTGGAAAAATGAATTTGAATCACAAAAAAAAACCTTATTGCAAGGATGATATTATATATTCATTTGCATAACAAATATCAAAACAAATCTTCTACTATATATCTCAGATGCATATTCCAATAAAATTTATCTTTTAAAATTATTGAATGAATAAATTACTGATGAAATAGTTCCTGCAGTTGAAGGATGAAGGGATAAAATAACTAATGATCAGTTAATCATTTTACATTTTCATCTGTGTAAGATACCGAGAAAGTTCAGTTTAATTCATAGCAAAAGCTAGAAAAATGGAAAGTAAATTGCTCTTACAGTGTATTACAGAACAATCAGAATATATATGTTCTTTTTTTTTTTTTTTTTTTTTTTTTTTTTTTTTTTTTTGCCTTTTTAGCTTTTTCTGTTTTTGTTTTGGTAAAGGAAATATAACTGGCTGTGCCATTCTTCAGAAACCCATCAATAATTAAATGCAGGTGAAGATGTTCTTTATTAGGCAAGAATATCTCCTCCTGTAGAGCAAAGGAGCCTTGGTGTCCTAGGAGCATACTCTCAGTATGGAAGGCTTACAACTTTCCTATTCTTTACAAAGACTCTGGAATTCTAGAGTCACTAAATCTTAAATGTCAATAAAAATGCTTCTTAAGAGGTAGGAAGTCTGGAAATTTATATTATTCTCATTTTTCCCATATTAATTAGTAGTAAGTTCCCAAAAATACTTGCTTATATGGAATAGAAATTTCCTATAAGGAAGAGTCTTACAAGAAAGTCCATAATCAGCTTATCTGTTTTAAGGTAGAAAAGTATTTTAATACCTCATTGAACTTGTAGACTAAAAGGACTGAGGGTTTAAAGTTGTATTTTGCATTGTGGTGTGTTAAAAAGTAAGCGACCATTTTTAGCCATTAGTGTATAGGATTTAAGGTGAATTGCTATTGTGAAATAAAATGTCAAGGGACTTAAAAGGTTCAACAAAATCTGAAGTACAACCCAGCAGATTAGAAGTGTTACTTTGTTTCTGTTTAACAGAACTATATAAAATTTAGTAGTCACCCAGAAATTTTTTTAGAAGTTCAAGACATTTTGGATATTATAAAATCACTTGATTTTAGTCTTCATATATTAAAAAAAAAAACATTTAAAATAATAAAACAATAAACCAACATTTTAACATTTTAATAACTACTTTAGCAATTCTCCTCTTCTCTTCTCTTCTCTTCTCTTCTCTTCTCTTCTCTTCTCTTCTCTTCTCTTCTCTTCTCTTCTCTTCTCTTCTCTTAACAAATGACCTCTGTAAAGCCAAAGTTCATGAAATACAATATTTAACAAAAGCTTGTTTTTACATTCTTAAAATCATAAATAAATTTCACACTGTAGGGACATTACAGAGCTCTCTCAGACCAAATCAGATTCCAAAGAGGCTAATGTTTGTCCATTGTTAATGTATTGAAGTTATTAGCAGTTTTTAGCTTTACAATAAATGTATTTATTTATTGTTTACATATACAACACATTTACAAAAAATGTATTTATTTATTGTAAAGCTAATAACTCCCTCCAGCCAAATAATTCCCTCCATCATCTTCATCCTGATCATACTGTATGTCTACAAGAAATAACTGAAATGACTGTATGTAATCAGCTGTAAAGGAAATTCATGAAAGAAATGGGATGTTCTTAAAAATTCTGAAAACTGTGTGCAATGAAAATGATTTTGATTAGTGTTGAACCAACAATCTGAACTTTCATGACTTTTCGCTGTAAATTGTTGTTTAAAGGTCTATTTAAATGTTATACTGTGTTCTCCCCCACCCCCAAACCCAAGCAACGCGTTATAAACTGGATGCAGTGGATTATTTATTTATTTATTTATTTCCAGTGATGATACATTAATATGCATCAATTACACAGTTCTTTATAGCCAAAGAAATTCCCTATCTATGGCCCATCCTTCCAAACTCCCTTTCTAAATAGACCAGCAGTGTTTCAAGATGCTTGCTATTTATCAGTTTTTTCTGACTAGAGCAGACAATATACTAAGAAGAAAAAGAAACTGCTGAACTGGAGACAATAGCAACATTTCTACTTTATTTCTGAATCCTTTTCCCAGTAACAGTTACTCCTGCTGTGCTCAGGAATAGTCTTGAGAGAAAAAAGACTTGTATGATTGTCTGATGACTGTCTGTGCTATTCCCATACTGATAGATAACAAGATAAAATATATGAACTGTATTCTAAAAGTATATGAAAAACTTCCATAAAAGTTATTACAATTTAACTGATAAACACTTGGAAAGGGGAATGAAGAATCTCTCTCTCTATTTTCAGACCTGTTTTGAATGGGGCATGTAGCAAACATTGCCTTGGCATTGATTTTATTGTGATCTCTGGATGAGATGCAGAGGAAAGAAGAAAATCCCTTTGCTTGCAGTGGAAAATCTGTAGCCCACAGACGCAAACCTCTTTGCATTTGTCAATACAGCATATCCTTTATTTGCAAATAAATTCCTCAAGCCAAGAGTTTTCAGACAAAGCAGACCAGTCTTTCCCATCAAAGAAAAATACAATCATCCTCAAGCAAATAACTTTACAATGGAAAACACAGAGACAGAGAGACAGAAGACAAATACACACAAAAGATTTCAGTCATTAAATGGAGACAGACATGGCTTAGACTGTTTGAAAACGTTGAACATATTTGATTGAGTAGAGCAGAGGGAAGACTGAAAAATGAAATACAAAAACTGAAAGAAGGAGAAAACAAAAACAAAAACTAGGGTGGAGGAAGTATGACCAAGGAAGTAGAATAACTGAAGGTATTTTTAAAGAGGCAATTGAAATTACAATTTTGAAAGTGAAGAGGGGCATTGGTATTACGAAAGTAGGAGGCTGGTCTATTAGCAATTCCTATTAACTTTTATTTTTTAAAATGTATAAAGATTATGACAGCAGGACTACATGATGAAAGAAAACCAGCATATCTTTCTATCGATAGCACTGACATGCTTGAAGAACACCACTTCCAAGTGTGATGCCTGCTAGGAAAAAGCTCTCAAGTAATTCTGAGTATGAAGAACAGCTTAAGGATGGAGTTGATACTTCATTAAGCTTTATTCATGCACATTTTATTACTACTAATGAGGGTTCTGAAGATGAAAGAAGCTTAGGAGGAGTGAAAGCAAGCTTTTGGGCAAGGCCTTCAGATGGGACATAGAAGATCCATGGTCAATTTCTAAGTGCCAAATACTCCCTCTGGGTCTGCCAACGTTCTTTGCCTCTGGAATATGAAGGTAAAAATAATGAGTGTATAGCTCCAGGATATTACTAGGACAGATGCAATGGTGTTTGTGAGATTCATATGTAGTGTATTCATTCACTATAAGAGTAAGTAGAGACCAGTTTTATATTTACTAGAGAAACGTGAAGTTTTTTTTTTTTTTTTTTGATACTGATAGGCAAATGTTCCTTTTCAGGAAGTATCAAGTAGCAAACATCTTGATTATTTTTTTTGAGATTATTTCAGTTTCTGCCTTACCTCTCTCCTTTCATAATATGAAAATATCCTTCAGTATTCAAAATTTAGGAAAAACTGCTTTGTAGAAGGTATAGGGACAGGTCTTCACACTGAACTGTAGTTTAGAAAATCTTGGCAAATTAGATAATTTAGCAATAAATAAACAAAGTACAGATGATCATGTTTACATGGAAAGAATCAAAGGAACAAATACAACTTGGAAAACTGTAACTAGGAAATAGGTAATAAAAAAGGATTGGGGGCTAGAATAGATCATAAATAATATTAGATAACAAGGTCAAATCACTGTCAAACAAACAAACAAGAAAAAAAAACAATCATCATTTTGACAAGTAAAAAAAATACAGGTAAGTAATCTAACTATCCCACAGTGTCCAAGAATGCCCTCAATAATACTGTGTTCACTTTTGAGCACTAGACTTAAGAAAGATGTACGCTTCCTTATGATGAGATGAGAGAGTCCAGCAATGAGAAACATTGTGGGGGATTTACTCACCTGAGCAGCAGAACTCCACCACAACCACTCTCTCACTTCCCTTCCTCAAAGGAACAGGGGGAGAAAATATGATGGACGAGGGCTCAAAGGTTGAGATGAGGACGAGAAAGTTGCTCACTGATTACCGTCATGGTCAAAACAGACTCAACATAGGGAGATTAATATAATTTATTTCTATCACTTGCAGACTAGAGCAGTGAGAAACTAAAGGCAAACTAAAAACACCTTCCCCCCATCCACCCTCTTCTGCCTCCTCCCCCCGAGCGGCGCAGGGGAACGGGGAATGGGGGCTGCGGTCAGCCCATATCGCTGCGTCTCTGCCGCTCCTTCGTGGTCACTCTCTGCCCCTGCTCCAGCGTGGGGTTCCTCCCACGGGATGCTGTCCTTCCCAAATGAGTCCTGCATGGGCTTCCCACAGGCTGCAGCTCTTCAAGAGCTGCTCCAATGTGGGTCCATACCATGGGGTCCATCCTTCAGGAGCAAACTGCTCCAGCACGGATCCCTCACGGGTGGCAACTCCCACCCGATCACCTGCTCCTGCTTAGGCTCCTTTCCACAGGCTATAGGTCCGGCCCGGAATCTACTCCTGTAGGGACTCTCCATGGGCTGCAGCCTCCTTCAGGCCACATCCACCTGCTCCACCGTGGGCTCCTCCACAGGCTGCAGGGTGGAGATCTGCTCCATGTGGTACCCCATGGGCTGCAGGGGGACAGCCTGCTCCACCATGGTCCTCACCACGGGCCACAGGGGAACTTTTGCTCTCCCCTCCTTCTTCACTGACCTTGGTGTCTGCAGGGCTGTTCCTCACTCCTCTCTCTCCCAGCTGCTGTTGCATAGCAGTTTTTTCCCTTTCTTCAATCTGCTCTCACAGAGGCACAACCAGCGTCGCTCTCTGGCTCAGCTCTGGCCAGCGGTGGGTCCCTTTTGGAGCCGGCTGGAGCTGCATCTTATCTGACGTGGGGCAACTTCTGGAATCTTCTCACAGAAGCCACCCCTGTGGCCCCCCTGCTACCAAACCTTTACCATGTAAACCCAATACAAACATGAATAACTGGAGGTCCAAAAATAATTGCTTTCGAGAGAAAGTTGAAAGAATGTTTTTTTTTTTAGCCTAGAGAAGACACCGAGAGGAGAGACAATTACTGTCTTCATGTAAGAGAAAGGCTGCAACAAGAAGAAAGAAATCCCGATTGTTCATATATGAGTGGACATGACAAAAAGTCATGGTGTGAGCTGGATCATGGGAGATTCTGGTTAGAAACTGAGAAAAACTTTCTCATGGTATATACAATGAAACTTTTGAGTACTTTGCTCAGGAATTTATGGAATCCCTTTCCTCAGAAGTTTTGAAAAGCAACTGAATTTTCTCTCAGGACTGATTGAAGTGTATTCAATTTTATCCTTTGTTTGGGCTAGATTATTTTTCAAGATTATCTGATATGTCTGAGGTTTTGTTTGTTTATTTGATACCCAGTATAGGCAGGTAAACTGAAGTAAATGGAGACAAGGAAGGAAGTGCTGGCAAAGGAATTACTTCTCATTGTATTTGTCTGGATATTTGAAGATACAGTTGTATTGCATTGTAGACAAAGTTTCATTTGCCATTGACGAACAGGAAATATTCTGCAGACCTTTTAAGACAATCTACAATAACATAAGAGAAAGAGATATAGCAGAGACAGTGATAAGCAAAGAAGATGGATTTGTAATAATTTCCAATGGTATGAGTGTGCCGAAAGTGCTTGGAAGTACAGAAAATAACAATCCACTTATGCTCATCATTTCCCTCCTCCTTTCCAAACCTAATCAAAGAAATGGAAAGGACTGCATAGTCCTAATCTAATGATGGAATGGAGAAAAAAAATGCATTTTCTGGAAAGAATGGCATGAATAATGCAAACATCAGATTCATTTAACCAATTTTTCTCCTGGAATAAAGCAACAACTTTTTTCTTAGATATGAATCAATCAGAGCACCAAAAACTTCATGTAAAGTCCTATGATAGAGAACAAAGGAATCTCCAATGGTGAAGTAGAAGGGTGGTAGCCCACTTCTGGTACCTTAGAGTGAAATAATTACAAAAGGAATATAGTTTCAGTAATTAACAGAATTCCCTCCTTTAGCTTTCAGATGATTTTAGTAGCTGTTCAGGGCCTGGTTCAGAATTAGAAAACAGAAGACACATGAACTAACAGAACGCAAACTGACATTTATATTGAATACGTGTACGTGAAGACAAAGAACAATTCAGTTGTAATATTGAACAAAAACACAACCACAGACAAGTAACTTCAAGAAGGCCAAATGGATTAATAACAAATTGATCTTGCCTGCTGTTTGGAAATTCTATTTGGAAGAGGAGGGTGGAACCACTAGAACCACAGCAATCTGAAATATGTCCTTTCACAGATCAGTGGAGAAGTCAGGGCCTCCTACTGATTATTCAATGGGAAATAATATAGGATCTATGGCTACTAAAGTTGAACTCTTCATGGGATGGAGGTTAACTACTGCATATTTTTAGTTAATTCTCTTATAAATAAATTCATCGAATTGTCCAACTTAAGTCATTTGTTTGGTAAATTAATGAAAATTTTTATACATTACACTTAAGAAGCTTTATAAGCTCTTTAATGATCATAAAAAGATGAGATGAAATAGGTCTGAGATACTCCATAGTGCTATGCCAAAGATCCTAGAAGTAAAAGAGAGCAAAACAGAAACTCAGGTACATGTTTTTAAAAAGAGTTTGAAGAGATTTATTTTCTAGTGGACTCATCTCTGTTAAATTGTGAGCTTACAGTCAGAGTATAACCCAGATGTCAAAAACGAAGGCTCTTGAATTGAAATATTTCTAAATGCAAATGTGTGTATTAAATAACTGGGCAGGAATACTCCCTAATTTAGTAAATCCCATTTATTTTACATAAAATTCATGATTTATGAATTCATATCCGGTAGATGAAAAAAATATTTAAATCCTCTCAAGTTGAGAGATTGGATGGTGTCTGTATTCATGTATTCATAAAATATAATATAAGGAACTAGTGTTTTTGTTTTTGTTTTTCTTTTTCTTTTTTTGTTTTTGTTTTTCTTTTTGTTTTTCTTTTTCTTTTTTCTTTTTCTTTTTCTTTTTCTTTTTCTTTTTCTTTTTCTTTTTCTTTTTCTTTTTCTTTTTCTTTTTCTTTTTCTTTTTCTTTTTCTTTTTCTTTAATCAAATCCATTTTCCCATATGTATTTTATCTATAAAAGCAGCAGGAAAAACTGAATATGAAATATTTTTTCTAGTTTTTGGAAAAATACTATTAACCACTCAGATTTAGGATGCAGTTTTAGCTATGCCTAAAAGTAGCTACAGCTAATGGATCAGTCAGCAATTTAATTTAAATACATAAAAAATATGTTTATATTGTGTCATTTCTTAATCTAATGTGCTTAATCAGAAAGTGCTTCATGATTTTTACTGAAAAATACTAAATCTTTTGAACGATTTGCAAATTTGCACGTGTACTATGTGCAATGATGTGTATGGACAGCATTCCATGCAATCCTATGCTGGATATCATCTTGTAGATATCAAAATGGTCATTGCATTGTTAAAAGCCTAATGTTATAAGGGAACTACGGAATTTCTAAATATGAATGTGGTGTGTTGGCCCTGGCTGGCAGCCAAGAACCCACCCATCTACTTGCTTCCTCTCCCCAGTGGGACTGGGGGAGAAAGTAGGAGGAACAGGAGAGTGTGAAAACTTGTGGATTGAAATAAAGACAGGGAAATCACTTACCAAGTACTGTCATAGATGGTACTTTTATCTCCATTTAAATAAACACTTTACTAAAACTTGAATGGTACCATTTACACAACTCTCCTCATATTATAAAGTATTTTATTCTGTTTTCTTCTTTCATTTCTTTTCTTTTTTAATAACACTGTCCTCTGCTGAGAAATTGAATATTTTTTCAGTTTCATTTATTTAGAACTTGTCAGTATTCATCACAAATCATTATCTTTTGTCAGTACCCTATGTTGAAGATGTTGATGACCACAGCTAGTTCAGAATGAATGGGTGTGCATCCTCACGTCACAGAAAGCATCAGCAAAAAGGAAACTCTTGCTTAACTTCCATTAGAGAGAAAAGCTTTTTTGGCTATTCAAGGTGATTAGTTCCTTCACAGCGTGTAGAAGCTTTTCAAAGGTCAGGCTAGACTAGACAAGTCTCTGTCTTGACAAAGAGATCTTTGACCTCAAGAACTCTGAAATATGTACTATGAAAACTTACTTTTTAAAAGTAGAAATAACATTTTAAATCAAAACTAAAAGGGTGAAGTGCTATTCTTCACTTGTATTTAGTTTTCTATAGTGGTTGTCTCTAATAGTTTAAACATGCAAACTAATCCAGCTGGCTCATCACAACAGTCCTTTTTTTTTTTTGTTTTTGTTTTGTTTTTTTTATCATGCTTTATTTTGGCTTTGAGAAGTGCATTATTGTCTCACTTGGTCCTATGAGAGTAACATTCCTTTAGAAGACTGCAAGAAGAATGCAGTTATTCATGAGGAGACTGTCATGGTGGTCCCTGATGGGCCAAGAGTGCTAGCAGAATTTAAAGCTATTCCCAAAGGTCTATGAAATTCTTGTTTGCCCCAAACTTTAGAAAAAGAATAAAGAAAATTATGAAGTATTCTTTTCATCTAGGACATGGACGACTCCCTGATTCCTCTGAGTGGTGGCTGTTGACCTAGTCCCAGTAGTACAGTGGAAGAGCGGGACACCCTGTTCTAACACCTATCATGTGACCCTATGTCACTTTGTGTGTCCACCATCTCAAGAACTGCTTTATTTTTTTGAGTTGGTTTAGTTTTTGTTTGTTTGTTTGGTATTTAACTCACATTTTGATAAAGATAGGAGAGATCCCTCTTTTCCCAATCTCTTTGTCAGTGATGACATAAACTGTTTCATTAAATACAGGGATTAGTTATAAATTTTGACTTGGTGTCCTTTGCAGTACCCAAGAACATCCAGAATGCTGCTGCACGATTTATTCTAGTAGATTGTTCCTATTTTGACATCAGTCCTTATTTTCTCTCTCTTTTCTGATTCCTTTTCTGCTGTTACTTCAAATATAAACTAGTAATCTTTACTGTCTCTGAGCATGATGCCAGCCAGAAAAAAAAAAAAAACAAACCCTTGACAGTCATTATCATGCTGTTTTGCTAAGACAACTGCTTAGCACACTAACAATATTAGCTCATCATTTCCTTTAACTCTCTGTCTGTTTGCTTGTATCCATCTCATTGTCTTTTGCTCCATACTTAATTTGAAAGCTCTTTGGAGCCATTTGAAGATCTATGAAGTTCAGCCATGGGCATTACAACAATAAAATTAATGACTACTATTTATATTAATCTATAGAATCACATAGTATAGGATGAGACTATAAGTGAAGGATTCAGGCCTAAATGGGATTACAACTGTTCTAATACTGCTGATAAAGCAACATTGATTTTATAAAAGCTGTGAAGACTATATGGATTTTATAGAAATGTGCATAAAAATGAAATTAATTACAGACTTCTCACCCTTTTTATAGACTTATGTCACTAGAATTGTTGGAAATAAAAAATAGTCTTAGAATTAATGCACTTTAGCATGTGCTAAACTTCAGACCATGATAAGGGCTTGCCTAGGCAAGTTTCATGTGCAGCAAAGAGATGCAAACACAATGAGGACTACACAAGCACACAGAAGTACATACAGGCACAGACTTCTTGTTGTTAAAACAAATGTCCAAAATACCTTAATTTCAAGATATTTATTAACACCGATACATTTAATTAAAATATATCAAATACTACATGTAAAGTTGCATAGCCATGTGATTGAAATTTGCAAATCTATGCTCCAAAATTGCTGAAGGTCTGTTTTAACATCTTTTAGCACCTTTGCCAGTCTGGCCCCTGAGAACTAATGATCTTTACAATGAAAATATGCAGTCTTAGCACATTTGATGAAAAGTTTTTGCTCATCTGAATGTAATATTTTACATTTGAAAATATACCTGAAACTGGATAGAGCCTGTTTTCTATTTGTGGCTTCTTTATAAGAATAATTAGCATTACAAAGGAAGGAACCATTCAGTCATCAAGCTGTTCCTCATAAATGTTTTCATTTCATAGGGATAACAGTTCCCTTCTGAACAGAAATCTTCAATGATGCTTCAGTTAAGTCGAATATTGTAACCAGGAAAAGTTCCATTTTTACACAAGAAGACAGGATTGCAATTTAGACTTCTTCGTTATTGATTATACTGTGTTATATGGAGAGTTTGTTCTGTGAAGCTACAGTATACACCAGTATTAATTTTTTCCACTTGTTTCCTTGCCTGACACAATATCATTGTTGTTCAAATAGGTGTGCTTCCTCTTCCTCTAATATGTCTTAAATGCTTGAAGATTTGGAATGGATTTGATATTATATACCTTCTTATCTGCCAAAAGCTCATGTACTAGAGAAAAGGAATTTTAATGACAATATAGAGCTGATGATTTTGATTTTTAATATTTGGATAGAGCAAAAGACAGAGGAAGAATATTTTTTGAAACATACTTTCCAATCAATGAAGTAGGCGTTAAAAAAGTGCTGAATATTCTTAAAACCCACTGAAGACACTAAGAGGTAAGATTGCTTAATCCCATACGAAGAACCAACAATCATCAGCTGGATTCTCTGTTCTCTGCCTTCTCTTTTTATTGCTTGCCAAAGTACTGCCCAAAGAAGACCTGATTTTCTCTTAGCATTTCTTAGCCCACATCTTCAAAAATAATTAGAATAATACCTCTCTTACTTCCTCAGAATAATGTAGAACAAGCAAACCTGCATTACAAATAGGCAACCATATTCTGATAAAATCAATTTAAAAATTAATTTCTGATCCTGATAAATTCAGAAAATAATTGTTCCCTGAATTTATAGGAGGTTCAAACTTCATATAGGCCTTCAGTGAATTTTTCAAAATATTTTTCTCACTGTTCTATTATATTTCATTTTACTACTGTTTCCCCTGGCCTAGTATTTTCAATATAATCCATGACCTTACTAGCCTTTTATTTTTCTTGATAGGAAAAAAAAAAAAAGCAACTACGTAAAAAAAAAAAAATTGCAGTGTGCTGTAAAATCCTTGTGAGGAACTGCATAGGCTTCAGACACTCTATTTCCTGATTATATGACATAGTTCTATGTTTGTTTTTTTTTACAGGACAGAAATAACAAAAGATAACAGCAGTTATTCCCAGCTTTATTAAAAAGAATGATTTTCTTTCTAAGTGGGAAGAGACAGGATTCGTCAAGTTTTCATTGGGATTTGATAATCTAAATTTGTTGAGAACTTTGTAATTTGTTTTCCTTTCCTGCTTCTATTAATTTCTTATTTCTTCTTATTTCTTCTATTAATTTTCTTATTTCTTATTTTCTTATTCTTATTCTTTATTAATTTCTTAATTTCTTATGTGGAGAACTTACACATCTGTCGTTAAGATGATGAGAATGTAGTGTACTACACAGTTCAGCAGGTGGCCCATGTGGAAAAAAATAAACTAAAGAAGGTATTTTGTGAGGAAGAGGGAGTATCAGTGTTCCAAAACCTAGCACAAGTGGATTGTAATAAATATATTTTACAGATCTCATACTTCCCAACAAGAAGGAAAGAAGTGTACAGTAATGGTACTTTTTCTAAAAGCATAGCTGAAAAATCTAACCATGAACAATTTTGCCATATATTTAAAAATCAACTCATAATTAAACTGGTCAAAAAATACTTTCTGAGGAGAATAATCTGCAACAGCATAAGAAAACGACTCAAACACTAAAGGACATAAAGAAAACGAGTACACTTAGTATTAAATTCTCCAGAGTAATTGTAAAACAGCAAGGAGTGTACCCTTTGGGTTCTGTGTGAAAACTATTTCCCTTATGTTATTTGTATAATTGCTGCTAATTAGCTGTGAATATTTAATGTAACAAAGCTTGACTTAACAATCAGAACTATTAGCTTCTTTTGGGTTTATTGGGTAAGGGTTTGGTAGCAGGGGGGCTACGGTGTGGCCTCTGTGAGAAAAGCCCAGCACCTGCCCCATGTCAGATAAGAGCCAACTCCAGCCTGCTCCAAAAGGGACCCGCCGCTGGCCAGAGCTGAGCCAGTGAGCAATGCTGGTTGTGCCTCTG